>CM066225.1:12228301-12603929 GCA_033675125.1 Athetis lepigone
TAAAATATTTTTGTGTAGGTACTTTTCCTTTGAGGTAAACACATACCACTTATTATAATCTATTTTTAGACGCCACTTTTTATCGTACAAGAACAGACTAGCGGACGTAGCCAAAGTGCTACGCCACTCGTAGCGGTGGCTACGACAGCTACGAGGATTCGAACATACTTCCGAAAAAACAACTACGGACTTCTCTGAGTGTTTGGTTTGTTTGCTAACTCTATATAGAATTTTATAACTCGTCAATAACTTACGTTAACACATATTATTACATATTTTCGAAATATCGTGAATATTTCTTAAAGGTGAATACGGTGTATGTCTAAAACCCGACCTTCAAATAAATAACACAATGCGTTACGCTAACTTTGATGTCGTGGAGAGGTCTACAGTTCAATTAAAAAACCCTTTTTTATATTATAATTATAAAGTAAACCCTTTACTATGTTACACCACATACGTAATAATATTTTAACAGTCGTAGTTTGACATTATTACTGTTACTTGGATAATAAACATTTACTGCTACTTGGCTGTCTAACGGGTCACTAGTGGCTGCCAAATGATAAGTAAAGGATTGAATTCCGAGTTAGCGTTAATGAGATTTTCTGTTTAAAAGCTGTTTTCTCGGAATAATTTTATCAAGAAATTTTTTCGGGCTCAGTGTTGGTGGTTTCAAATAAGATTTCTTGATAAAATCAGCTGTTACACTCTCTTTGTCAACACTGTTATAATTTTATATTTATACCAGCTGTGCCCCATGTTTTCCTCATAAATGCTCGGTACAGACGACAACGACTTATCGTTACGATTTATTACGCAGTTTTGTCGAACGTGTGTGCAAAAATTACGCAGATATTGTGGTCGTGTTGACGCTCAGTGAGTTTTCGATAAACTGCACAAACCAACTGCGCAGTCAGATCGTTACGATATATCGTTGTCGCATTTATCCAACATAACTCTTCCGCTTTATTATACAAACTAAAGATTGTGTATAAAACGTCATAAAAAAACAAACACCTACAATACCAATCACAAACGAGAAACAAAGGTGTCACATCAAAAAGGCTGTCAGATATTTTTTAATACATTGTCGCTTTCGCAATAAAGTTTTATTGTGATACATGGATACAAAACATTAATTTCCTTGGGGACGACACCCAGGTGACTGTAATTTACGAATATACACGTGCGCTTCAAACCCACATCAATATTAAATTAAGCCTATGTGGCGTTTCAGGCATTTCAGGCGTAACGGACGTATTTACACGTTCCTTAGAATTAGTGTTGCCTTACTAACGATGGCCTATCGATAGATTGTTGATACTATCGTGACTTCGGGAACTAGACACAATATCGATAGCCCTACCGATAGTGGCGATAGTATTGCAATTTTCTGTCGATAGTATCGATACTATTGGGTGTTGATAATATCGATAGTATCGATACTCTTGGGTCTTGATACTATAGAATATCGATATCGATACTATCATTTATGGCGTATTTTACTGCAATCGCTGTCGTAGCTTGATACTATTGATAGTTTAACTACATTGATATTTTGCTAATTTACAATACTATGGATTTTGTGACTATTTTTCGAGGTCAACTATCGATATATTTTATTTTATGAGTAGGAAATCATCAAATGACTTCTTACTGACTAAAACCCACTCATGTTCCTTCGGTTGCCCTTTATGTTTCTACTATTCCGCAACCTCGGCAGGCGTTGGTCCTAATGGCCCCCTTCTCGTGCTGACTGCTCTTTGAGGCAACTATCGATACATCGACTATCGATATTTAGGCAACTATACTTGGAATTATGTTCGGAAATGTGAGAACTTATCAGTATTGCGGTTTTAGGTGAATTGTCTATTTTGAAATGTAAACATCACTGAAAGGCAAGTTATTTGAAGTATTTTGAATTATTGAAATTGGGTCAGCAATAATGTCTGTTTTGAATGTGTTTACTAAAGCATAAAGTTTTGTTGTAAAGCTCTTTGTTATGGAGCTTGTCGGGAAGCCACCACACTTGTTTCTGCGGCAAGGCAGAGTCGCTGTCTTCCTGTTTCAACAATAGACGTGTTGGTGTTTACAAGCTAATGAGATATACGAATTGTCGTGAGAAAGGTAATTATTTACCTAAATAATTAATAGTAAGTAATATGATAAAGTTGATGAGAATGTTTGTTAGCTTTTTTAAAAGGGGCTAATCACGGGAACTACATGCTGGATTGGAATTATTCTGTTTACTTTTATGTCCGATTTATGAAGAATATAATTATGTGGCCTATGAGAGTGGAAAATTAACAAAAGGCATTTGCGACTCCGTGCAAGACAACTATTTATTTTAAAAGAGGCAAGAGGACATTAAAACTAACTGAGACAATTATTTTTGCAGAGACATATATACAGTACCTATATTTAACTTCCATACGGACAAAGTCACAGACTGAATAAAAATTTAATAAAATACAAAATTGCCAAAACATTTGTCAGACATAAACAACTGTTCAGCTTTATCCTATCAATTTAAACAGCTATTTTAATTTTCCTGTAGGTAAAGTACAAAAAACTTGTACTCCTACATCCAACATCTCATTTTATCTACTATCCAATCAAATACACCTGAAACACAAACCACTACCCAGCCTCACACCAATAAACCAATTAAAACTCCCTTTCCTACTAAAAATAAAACTCCAACACGATTTTCCTTGTAGGAATATAAACTTAACGGAACTACCGATAAACACCGAATATCACTCGTATAGCGACTCCGATATCTTGGCTATCGTGCGTCGAGCTCGTTAAAGAGTAGGGTGGAATAAACACACTGCCTGATAGTGAACCACGGGGTAGGGAGCGAGTAAATGGAGGAAAATCATCTAACAAGCGCCATCGGAAAACAATTGGAATGAGACACGGTTTGTTGCACGTAAAAAGTTGATTTACGTTTGTTCTGGGTGCTTACTATTGTACTGGCAAATTAGAATAGTGTAATGTTTCTAAATTGTTGCGGAATGTTTTATCATAGTTACCGTGACTCCGGAACCTATAGGGCAACCGAAGGAACATGAGTGGGTTTTAGTCAGTAAAAGTCTGACACGCCCTCCCGCCGCACTCAGGACGGGAGCAGTCGTTGGATGATTTCCTTCTCACCAAAAAAAAATTTTTCTAATTCGATAATTAGATTATCATTATTGTCTATTGGACCTGCCGGGGTTGCGTAATAGTTATCGCGGCCCCGGAACATAAAGGGCAACTGAAGAAACATGGGTGGGTTTTAAGTCAGTAAAAGTCTGACTCTTAATTCCTCCCGCCGCGCCCAGGGCGGGAGAAGACATTTGATAATAATTTCGTATCCATAAAAAAGTGTCTATTGGTTGTTATTGTTTTTTATGTTTATATGTTTAATTGATATAATATTATTATAATTGGCTAATGGGGGAAATCATCTAACAAGCACCATCAAAAAACAATTGGAATGAGACACGGTTCTTTGCACGTAAAAATTTGATAATTACGTGTGTTCAGGGAGTATAAGTATTATGGTACTGGCAAATGAGAATAGTGTAAAGTTTCTAATTTGTGTCTTCAATTATTAGTTAATTATTATTGTGTACTGGTAATCATTCATTTTGTTATATATATATATGTGTTTAATTGGTATATTTTATTGTAATTGGTAAACGGAGGAAATCATCTCACAAGCGCCATCGGAAAACAATTAAAATGAGACACGGTTTTTGCACGTAAAAAGTAATTTACCTTTGTACGCGGTATTTATTATTGTACTGGCAAATAAGCATTGTGTAATGTTTCTAATTTGTTTGTCCATTATTGGCTCATTATTATTGTTTCTCGGTAACTGCAGCGCGCTCTTACCATCCATTATCGGATTAGTTAATAATTAATGGAAACAGAACGTGGTAGTTTTATGAAATACTGAATTTACGTTTTCGTGCGACGATTACCGAAGGATAGCCGACATCAACATAGTATTTCTGTTGCTTTATAGCGTCCACGCGGATGACGACGCGGGCAGCAGCTAGTATCCATACTAATATTATATATGGAAACGTGTGTGTGTTTCTGTCTGTCTATCTATTTATCCGTCTTTCAAAACGGAGAGTGAAGATAGTTGAAGGGATGGAGAGTGACATAGGCTTATTTTTGTCTCTATCTAACGCGAGCGAAGCCGCGGGCAAAAGCTAGTAGTATAATTATATAGCCACTTAGAATGAATTCGTACTCAGTGGTGTGCCTTTCGATAGGCCTATTTTCAGTTGACGCAGACATATTATAGTAGTCTACAGGAATTGTTGCTAATGTGTGTCACAAAATAATGTATTATGCTATGAAACGCTCATAAGAATGTATCGTAATAATATAGAGTAAGCTACGGACATATTTCCAATTTGATACGAAAAAACTAGTACCAAATGATACGATATTGCGTCGAACCGTGCTATAATCCTAAGTTTTAGTAGTATTTTCCTATTGACGTATCGAATTGGCCGTACCAACATAAAAATATTTCATAAACAACAGCCGTATTCTTTTATCGTAGCCACAAAAATGTCTCTAATTTACAATGTTATGACGCAAAGTTTTGTATATACAAAAGGCTTCTGTTTTCTTTTATTGTATTAGAAACGACTGAGAAAGTAATTGTCTTATAAGGAAACTAGCTTTTGCCCGCGACTTCGCCCGCGTGGAATAAAAATTCCCGTTCCCGGAGGATTTCCGGGATTAAAATTATCCTATGTCCTTTCTCGTGTCCTAGACTATATCTGTACCAAATTTGATTCCAATCGGTTCAGTGGTTTAGGCGTGATAAAGAGACAGAGTTACTTTCGCATTTATAATATTAGTATGGATAGTATGGATTCTACCTAGCATAGTTCAATCAAATTAACCTTTAGGACGTTCAGTTTCGATAAACAAAGGCAACCACAAAAATAATTGGGTGATAATTATGTATATTAAATGTAGATAATTGATAATTTTGACCACAGAATGAGGCAAAACCATATATAAGTCCATATAATTGGTACCCAAAAGGTCAAGGAAAAATAATAATAACGAATTCAGTATCAAACATTCTTCTACCACTTAAAGTCTTAAATATTGAGAGCCTCTTCTAATGTTTCTATTCAATTTGAATAACAAAACCTGTATCAATACCTTTATTGTTTTGAATTCCAAAGCTTTTAGTCTATTTATATAATAAATTGTGGAGACGGAACATTAAGTTTGTAAGCTACTTGAAGCGAGAAACCTACAGACAACGCCAACGCCTCCTACACCTCTGTAACCTTTCCGTTGTTTATATCAATATTATTACACACTCCTACGGTGGAACAAAATATCGCAAACATTATAAAATACTTTTTGTTAATAAGAGATAACTCTTAGACGGTCTGTCAAAAGGGCTTCTTTCATAAAAATATGTAAATGCGACGTAGGGATAAAATTATATGTTTCGATTACATACACGCGTTGTGTATCATTTTGAAAGCGATTGTTCTAAAGACTTATTATAATATGTTTATCACCTCTTATACGTTTTAGTTCTTAGACAAGTAACTTTTCTGTAAGCCTTCACGCCATACGTTAAGTGCAAAATGCATATCAACGAGTCCTGCGGAGATGGCACATAACGTTATTTGCCGTTTCACTCGAGCTTGTTCTGCAGCGTGTGCGAAAAAAAGAACGGATGAATTTTACCTCAGTCCCCAGTGATCACAAAATTTGAAAAAAGAAATATCCTTAGTGCAAGCCAAGCCCCTATATTCATTACTAGCTCGCGTTGGTCGAAGGGTAATGTTATATAGCCAAAACAAAAATATTTTTTTCAAATCAGACTAGTACTTTCGGACAAATAAAATCAAACTTTATCGCTTTAAATATTAGTGTAGATGGCCTGGCGTTAGTCTAAAATCAGAATAATGATCAACTTGTGGAATTTACAGGCAAAATGAAAAGAGATTAAAACATAGATACTTTTTAAAATCAAACAGTACTGACTGTAAATAAATGACTACCTACTCAAAAACTAAAGCTCTATTATTTTAAAAGCCATAAGCCACATAACATAAAAGGGTGTAGCTATTATACTAAAAACGGGTGTATAGAAATAGTACACGAATAAAGGTAAATGTTATCCAATATGTCGGATGGGGTCAGTCGTAAAGATATATGGAAAAGTTGAGAAGAACCGTTCAAGTTGAAAGAGGACCCGGTGAAGTGTGAGATACGCTTTGGTTCATCCGAAGATTATGCGTGTTTTCTGAACACGTTCACTTTGACCTGTGTCACACGGAAATTAAATCTTAGCCATTTCTGTGTTGGAAAACAAATAGTTATGTTTTTAACAATTTTTGTAAATACCTTGGGACAACTCAGACTAGGCCATTGGATCCCAAACTAGGCACTATAGTAAGCAACAACTGATATAATTTGTACTACATATGTATTATATAAATAAATTACACCCAAAATCATTTTCCATTCTTTGTTATTTTTTACTGAACATGATGTTACAGTACACGATACACCACGGCACGTAATTAACAGATTCATTGTTTCACCTTTTGAAATACCTACAAACAGCGATTGATTAGGAAATGACCAAAATTATTTCGCGACCTGTTGTTTTACGTAGGATCATTTTCATCTACTTTAGAGCAAAGGAGCCCTAAGGGGATCGTAAAACGAGACTTATTGCCATAATGACAGATAGATAAGTATTAATTTCCATAATTTAGAATAATTACGCAAATGGTCATTACGCGTAGACGGGTTCGTAGCACTTTCGTAGCAGAGTGCTACGGAAGCGTGAGTCGATATGTAGTACGTAGTATTATTTGTTTAAAATTTATAAACTATAAAGTTTTTTCAGATTTAAAGAGTAGAATGTAATGTTTTTATCCTTCATTGAAAATTTATTTATTTAACACTTATTTTAGGTAACAATAACATATATACCTTACAGACATACATATTATTCAATTAAAACTATTGAAAATTTATTGCACACGAAGTATGGCGTCGTGTGGCGCTGCGTGGTGTTCCGTATCCTTCCGCGAAAACGGCGAAATAGAACATCCTTCGACCAGAACTCTTCTTTGATGAAGGTCTCTAAATGCTGAGTCAGCACCCGCACCACAAACGACTTAAAGTTAGTGTTGTGGCGCGACTCCAACTGCACTACTCTCAAAGTCCAGTTAGTTTTTACACGTACATACTCCACGATCTGCTGCACCTTCGTGGAATAATATAATCTGGACACGTACAGCTGCGTCGTGGGTATTGCTGGACGCAATAGCATATTTGGCCCAGCCAATACCGCACTGGTTCCGACAAGAAGGCTTTCTCCTCTTTTTCTTCTATACCTTTGTGAAGCCGTCTTTATCACAAGACCCCTTCATTGGACCGTGCTGTTTCACATAAAAAGGGAGGTTCCTCTGATCAGACGGGTGTAGTGTCTGGTGGGCTACTGCACGACTTTTATTGTTCGGATTCTGTTTCAGTTAGATGCCAGTGGTATTTAAAATTTTGTCCAATATATTTAACGATACCTTAATAAAGTTTCCTGAATAATACTTTCCTGAAATAAATTTAACTTAGGAATACATATTTAGCGACAATTAAATTCATAAAATCATTGTAATTGACTTTGACAAAACACGTGTTTTATGTGTATATTTCAATGCAATCTCTTATATATGTATATATATTTCAATTCAAACATAATGTTATTACAAACAGCCGTCTCTTTAGATTAATAATCTCAATTCGATATTGCAGTCTGGCTGTGATAGCAATACCACATCTGCAAGAGGCACTAGACCAATAACGTTTAGCATAGTTATTGGAAATTGCTATGAATACTCAGATGGCATTTGAGAGAAAAAATCTATAAGACGTTTAAGACTTAGATAACATATCTATTTAAATAAAATGGTAAACTGTCTGACTGATTGACAGAGTTTGTTTGTTCGCGCACAGCTCGAATCGGTGGTCCTAAAGACATTGAACTTGCAGGACCTCCTAGGGCCTAGACAAGTGGCATTGTAGAATAGATTGTAGGCCCGTATTAATAGACGTCACTCTCTCCGAGACGCTCTCAAGTCTCTTGCTGTCCTTGTCATTCTTAAGGGAAAAAATAAGGAGAGCAATAAACTTGAGAGCGTCATTACGGGCCGTAGATTAGTATAATTATGTAGATTGTCAAATGTATGGGGTTGACATAAGCTTTCGCTAAATAATTTGACATCTCCATACATTTGACAATCTTTTCTATTCCTCTATGTATTCTACAATGCCACTTGTCTAGGGGGTAGGATGTGTTCTTTGTAAAGAGTAGGTAACCAAAAAGGAGGGGTTTTTGAAAATTTCAACCCTAAAAGGGTAAAATAGAAAATGGAAGTGTCAACATACAGTTCTTCTGAACCTATATAAGCGTTGTTGTTGCCAGAAGCCAAGAGGATTCTCGATCTGGCGTACAAATATGAAACTTTTACAAAGTTTAGCCATTACCACGTGTGGCTATATGTAGAGGGTGTAAATTACAGATATGTTTTTATTTTATATTAAGTTATGGGATAATGAAGTAATGAACTACACATTAAGATTGGATAATACTTTCTCTCTTTTTGTCTCTTGTGTTGTTTTTTGTACTATGAAGAACTCAATATCTTATGTTTCAATAGTACCTATTAAAGCGTGCCAGACTCGAAAGTATGCCTACTTTATTGCAACGAAACAAAACTGTTTTGGATAATAGGTGGCCCATTACAATGACGTAAGAACACGATAACTAAACAACCTTAATACCCACTAAACCTGTAATTACTACACGCGTCAGAAGATAAGATTTAATTACAGAACGAAAAACAATCATGTTCGCCGCGCTAACCATAGAGATTAATTAAAAAGCTCAACGTTCAAGTGGCCGGTAATATGGCATCACAACATCGCTCCCCACGTACTGGCAGCTAGTACTCGAGTCAAGTACTCGCTTACTTGCCTACGGTACTGTTGTGCTAAGGGGAGTAATCTGTATCTGAAGCATGACTTGCAAGCAGTGTAAAAGCAAACAGAAATATAATAAAGAGCATGACTGTGTAAGCAACAAAAATAAAGGTACAAATACGTGTGTTTTTGATGGGTCTACGTCTGTAGTTATGAATGAAACGGCGAGGTTCTTGATTAAGATAAACGATGTAAGGATAGATAGACAAAGTCTCCCCTTAACTGAGCACGCTTTGGGAGAACATAATATTTTATGAAAACACATTTTAAGTACTAACCATAATAATCTGTATGAAAATTGATTGTGTTAAACATACCTCCGTCTTGTAACGTTCTTTGTTAATAAAAGGAGGTCGAATATCGCACAAATAAAAATCAAACAAACTCGTTAATGTTTCAGAATAACGGCTCGTAAATTCAATTTATTTCTCGATTGAATAGAGGCACAGTGATGCGAGGCTTCCACACAAAAACGCTTTTAGCACCGGCACCGCGCGCTGCCGCAGTAAAACTCACTTCGAACATTCTTTGTGACCATAAAAGGAGAAAGGAGCAACGTGTGAATACCTTTAATATCGCGGAAGTTATGTTCAAGTTAAATTATTTGCTCCACAATTTATGTAATCGCACCTCGGAATGCGGGAGCTTCTTATGAAATTAGTAATTTTCACGAGATGTGTAAAATTGTGTTACAGGAATCTTATTAAACGAATTGCTTCAATTATGCGAGTATGAAAATATTATTATGCTTTTCCTTTGACCCACTTCGACTTAATATTAATTGAAAATATCTAACCCCAACGGAATGACAAAGTGACAAATTGAATTTTTAATGCCCGGTTCCTTTCGAGCAAGAGGAATAAAAAAGAAAGCTATACTTTAATTAGCTCGACGTTAATTGGTCACAAAAACAGAGGCGTGACGTAATTTCTTTAATACCTCACAAAGGCAACGGGAACATTTCCTTTTTAATCAGTGGGTCCTTCGCCGCGCAGGATTTAATTAAGGCCCCTAAACATTTTACATTGGTAATAATTGTGCCCGAGGAAATTACAAATCTGTTTGTATCAATTAACACAAAGTGCTACTTGTTATAAGCATCTGGCGACATTCATATCCTATGTTCATGTACACAAATTTTGCATGTATTTTAAACGTAATTACTATAGCTCTGCAAATATTTTCATCTAAATTGGTAGCAATTCACGAAGCTAATGAAAATAGACTGCAAATTCATGTTCTAAAATTATGCTTACATATTTTGAATTATTTGTTTTAAATATAAACATGTTACACTGTACGGTATAAATTTAATTAAACATACGCAACCAAACGTGATATGCACAAACATTGGTCCGCACATCAATTAATATTTTTGTTCAAAACACAAAATGTTTTCATTTTAATGTTTTCCATTAAAACCGTTTTAGTAAAACAAATAGATGGAATGTTTCCACAAACAAGAGACATTCGCGGAATTAATGAGATAAAAAAGGTCGAATAAACAAGCTACAATTACTCCAGGGATGCCTTATTTTTCGTTAGAAGAAAATTATATTCATAAAAAGAACGTTGTAAGTACTAAAACCCTAAAGTACTTGGTGGTGAAAGTGGAATATATATTAAATAGAATGCCATTAGGGCTACGTACTCGCGGGCGTGCATTTGACATGGTTTTGTCAAAGTTTTAATGACAGCTAGCTAATAAATGCGAAGCCAGGGGGATTAAAGAACAAGTGAACTGTAAGACATTGAGAGTTACAAATTGTTACCACCGAGCACTGAAGATATTAATATAAGGGTGTTTGCGTAGAAAGTTTTAGCGTTTGTTACTATGTTATTTCTAATGGAATACAGTCTAAAACAGCTAAAATATGATTTAGTAGCTTGATAGGTGGTTGTATTTATTTTGAATTAGAATGTATTATTTACTGAATACAAAATATCCTTATTGACTAATTAGCAAAAAATGTATAATAAATAGCTTAATTAAAATAAGTCAATATAGCTAGTAAGTGATTGACTTTTTATATTCCACAAGTTAAGATTATCGCAGTAACTTGCTTTCTATACCTATATAAACATCCTAAATCCTTTTGAGATAGCACCATCCATTTCTCTAGAACTGTAGGTATGCACACTAATTCAATTGTTTCAGCTGCGATAAGTTCGTTTCAACCCGCTTAAGCTTTGTCACTGCTGGAATTAGAGAGATTAATTATCATTTCGCTTTCTTTTTCTTAATTCATCAGAATTCACATCCAATAACCATTAAATGCATTGCTACATTTTAGTTCAACCAAAGTTATGTCCAAGATCTCCTGCAAAAACGTCTTTCAAAGAAAGGTTTATAACAATTCAAACACGTACGCGTTTTTACGGCTACCTTTATTCAGTGAACTGTAAACAATTCAGGCAAAAAATGTTGTACCACTTTTCCATACAAAAACCGGTCACTTTTGAGCGCAGTATTAAAGGGGTTAGCCCCGGTTAACCCGTGTGCCACAACAAACACTCTACTATTCACGGCGAGGCTTCAAGAGATAAATTAAGATGGAAGCGGCACCCGGGTGCAGTCGCCGTCGCCTGTCGCACAGATTTATCACTTCACCTCCTGACCTTTACAATAAGATGGTCTGTTTTATGATGACGTAGGCGAGAAATATATTGGTATTGGAGATGTGATATAGTTCGAGTAGGGACGAGTAAAGTATTTGTGTCATGTAAGTACCGTAAAACACCACAGTATCATGTTAAGAGAATGGAAAAGGTAAATGAATGTATTATGAATTGTATAGCTTACAGTAATAATATTTCACAAAAATGGGGTAACGTAAACAAGAAGTATTCTGGATATTATTGGATACTAGCCTAGCCTAGTGCGCTCTTATAAATCCACAAATAAGAAGGCTTGTATGAAAAAATACTTCTTATGTTAAACAATTATATATGTTTAAAACAATGAGCAGCAAATTGTGCTTTAAAATAATCTAGAAAAAAATGGTAATTGTTTATGAGTCCAAAAGGTACAATAGTGTACAGTGATTTTAAAAATCTAAACGTGTTTAGCGGCTTTTGGAGCTGACTGTACGTACTGACGATAAATAATTTCATACCACATCTGTTTCTGATACACGTCCTACCGTTATGGTAATCCACCGACACTTCACTTCTATGTCGAGTCGCAACTTCGTGAAATATTTCCCTTATTAACATCATCATATAAACGATAACTGATCTTAAAATGTAATAACCTGTAACTAATTATATAATGAAGGTTATCCATAAATACTTGACGTTTTGAACGATCTAATTTAATAAAGTCGTCGGGACTGCTGAGCCCATCGAATATTTCACAAGATTAACGTTTTTCGATTAACTTCAAAACGAAGCGAGCGGATCTGTCGGACAAATTATATTTATATTGCAATAACATTCAGAGGGGTGCTTTTTAAGAGCAAGGGGAAAACATGCAAAACGCAATTCTTTTATGACGATAATTTTGTTCATGCTGTTTACGATGGTAAATCCATAGGAATTACGGATTTATTTGCAGTTTTTTAATGAAAGGGTGAATTTTATTGCTATTTTATTTTATCTGTATTTCGATTATACGTTGTTCGACATGTAAGAGAATTACTGTTATTGTAACTCATTTTCGCGTTTCGTTCGTGTGTTGCGTATTTCTAAATAAAAGTATCTTAAATTTAAAAATTTACAAGACGCGACGGGTCCTCGCGGTATATTTGCATAAAAGATGTTTGACTACGTCTGTCTGCATATCTTGTCTGATGTGAAAACCCTCTTATGATTTTCAGTTTACGTCGCTTTATATTTTCTTAAAAGTAAGACTTTTAATTTTATGCTTCAAGCTACTGGCGATGTATGTTCTAACGGTTTGGCAGACTGCCAGCTTTGTCTAGCCCGCCATGATTGAATAAAATCCTTTGGTATACCTTAAAAATAATTGCTGTAAACAAAAGATAAACAAACCCTGTTTTGTTTATACTTGCTTACATACTATTGACCAATATTCTAGAATGAAACGTAATTTGCATGAAATGATTGTACGAGTGATTTGATCGGAACCTCAAACAAGCCCTTATTGTACGGATTGGTACGGGTTTCAGTAAAAGAAAGGACGAGTAATAAACAACAGTTGACACAATATATCTTAGACTAAAACATGGTCTTGGGCCGATGAATGGTGAATGAAGGTGATGTGCCTGCGAGCAAAAGGATTTGTGTTTAACTTAAAATTTTCTCTCATTCTAATATCAAGCTTTTAGTTTGATATTTCCTGGAAGGGAGTCGTAAAAGCCATTCAAATGAACCGAAACTCGAAGGGATTCCTAGTACTCGTTGAAGAGTTCCGCTGCCTACCTCCTAATTACACTAAACTTGTCAAAATTTTAAATGTCAAAATTCTTGCTTTGTCTTTGAATTATTTTAATAATGCTCTTTGTCTTTATTGTTTTCACATAAAGAAGCGACACGAATAATGGAACAAAGCTTTTGTAAAACTTGAATTTGACGAAAATACTGTCCGTAGAGTTTCTCACTTCGTCTTCCCCAAAAATCAACCTACGTTTTAGATCAAGCAACTAGTTTCAACTTTGTGACTAGCCAACCGACTTTTTGACCATTTGTAGACATCCATACTAATATTATAAATGGGAAAGTGTGTCTGTCTGTCTGTCTGTTTGTCTTTCTTTCACGGCAAAACGGAGCGACGGATTGACGTGATTTTTCAAGTGAAGATAGTTGAAGGGATGGGGAGTAACATAGGCTACTTTTTGTCTCTTTCTAACGCGAGCGAAGCCGCGGGCAGAAGCTAGTTAAAAATGAAACAAAGCTTGTCATACGTATTTTGACACAGATATCATAAAAATGCCACTCAGTAAGTTCTGAAAACTAAAGTACCGAGGGAACATCTTCAATAGAATTCTCAATACCTATATACAGGAATTGCAATATTTTTACTTGTCTTTTGTTTCTACGTGCTGACAACTAGAAAATATAGTAGCCAGTAGCCAAGCTATAGTTCATAACTTCTAGGCAAACATCTGCGATTTATGGGTTAAAAGCGGTTATGTATGCGATCATAACTATAAAAAAGGTTCATGGAACTGCGTAGGTCTTGAAATCTGCGTAGCAAACATTTTGTTCGGAATTGATAAACTCGTGCTGGTAAAATATTAGGAATAGCAATAAAAATAACGCTAGGTAGTCTATGTATCTTTAATAAATATCTATCTTATATATAGCAGAATATCTATCTTATTAATATAGATATTCATCTATATTTTTAGAAAACTTATATTTATAGAATGCTAGCAGTGAGCGTGGATGGAGGAGGATAGAAGTTTGCGTTTTGTGGCGTAAAAAATAACTTAAACTGACTACTCTTGACTTAAAAAATCGGGGTTTTCTAGAATGTACCGCAACCTGTTAAACCTGTTAGGGCCTTGACTAATTTAACCTTTGAACGACCAACCGACAGCCGTCGGTCGGGCTGCTGTTGTGTCTCAAATCACCTGAGTTCGAAGGTTTAATAAAGACAAAGTTTTTTTATTAAATCTGAATCCGAAGCTAAAGATCCAATTAAAAATAGTATATAAGCTACATAACTCCTTCGTTCACACGTAATAGAATAGGTAAAGCTTTAAAATACAAAATATCATTTCTGTTTAATCTGTATTGTACTGTGTTCTCTCTACATACATAAACATATGCATTACTTATTCAATCTAGTAGAATATTCATTTGATTTTAAGTTTAGCCCATTAGTGTACTCTGGTGTAGGCGAAGTTGTTTCACAAAACCTTTTACAGCAAATTATAAGGTTGCTCACTACGCTTGCATTATTGTTTGTGGTTACAGAAAAAGCTTTTTGCTTTAGTACTTACATTTGTAAATGTACATATTCAAATGAGTATAAATGTTTAAAAAACATCTTGCAAACCAGACCTGTGCATATCTATATATATAAAACAAAGTCGGGTTTGTTACAACACTTATAACTCGAGATCGGCTAGTCCAATTGTCATGGTTTTTGGATCGTTAAATTTGTCCCCGCCCCGAATAGCAGAATACATCTTAAAAATAATGAAAAATCGACGAGAACATAATTATAAAAGACTAGCTTTTGCCCGCAGCTTCGCCCGCGTGGATGTCGAACTTCTATCCACTATTTTATCCCGTAGGGGTTGAATTAAAAAAAAACCTTTTTTAGTGGCTCAGGCTTCACAAAGAATAACCCCTTCAAGTTTCCTCCTCTCCAGACACTCCTCAAAGAGGCGTGCCCACTGGGTCGCAACAGTCGCAGTCTCCATTCCGCCATAAGATCCCGCCGGAGCTGAGGTGCTTTTTTTTAGAACGTTTTAAGAGACACAATTTTTTGGTACATAATTTTTGCGGCACATCAACCATTTACGCAGCGCACGCAACGAATACTATCAAAAGGAATATATTTACCGTTTTTGTTACATTTTTAATTTCTGCTCGGCTCCTATGTGTCTCAGCGTTATGTTTTATAGTCTATAACCCGCCCAGAAGTATGAATTGTAATCGTACCAAGTTTGGTTAAAATCCCTTTAGTAGTTTTTAACCCATGCATCACCAATCATCCTTCAACATTAATTCGTACTTCCGTACTAATATTATAAATGCAAAAGTAACTCTGTCTGTCTGTCTGTTTATCTCTTCTTGACGCCTAAGCCACTGAACAGATTTGAATGAAATTTGGTACAGGTATAGTCTGGAACCCGAGAAAAGACATAAGATAGATTTCATCCCGGAATTCCCCCGTGAACGGGAAGTATTATTCCACGCGGACGAAGTCGCGGGCAAAAGCTAGTTTTAAATATATGTATATTTAATGTTCAGAATTGACTTCTATACTGTTTGTGGGCACTTATGTAGTAACTATTTAGTCATTTGTGCTTAGGTATAAGCTGAGGATGTTGTTATAGCGGCAACAGATAACATGGTGCATGAGATACAGCTTGGTGACTGAAAACAAAAATCCTCTCTTAGTGCTCACTTGCTTCAGTGGTGGAACCTACATACAATTTTTTAAGTGAATCCATAAAGTAATAAAAACATTTAATTTATCCCCCCTTCACTCCCCCATGAAGGGGAATTTCCAAAAATGCTCTCGCAGTGCTCAGTTGCATCACTGGTGGAACCTACATGCAAAGTTTTAAGTGAATCCATAAAGAAATAAAAAACAGTTTATCCCCTTTTACTCCCCCATGGGGGGGAATTTCCAAAAGTCCTCTCGCAGTGCTCGGTTGCATCACTGGTGGAACCTAAATACAAAGTATTAAGTGAATCCTAAAAGAAATAAAAAACTCAATTTATCCCCCTCTACTCCCCCATGAAGGGGAACTTCCGAAAATCCTCTCGCAGTGCTCAGTTGCATCACTGGTGGAAGTTACATGCAAAGTTTTAAGTGAATCCATAAAGAAATAAAGAAACAGTTTATTCCTCTTTTCTCCCCTATGGAGGGGAATTTCCAAAAATCCTCTCGCAGAGTTCAGTTGAATCACTGGTGGAACAACATGCAAAGTTTTAAGTGAATCTATTAAGAAATAAAAAAACAGGTTAACCGCCTTTTCTCCCCCCTGGAGGGGAATTTCCAAAAATCCTCTCGCACTGCTCAGTTGCTTTACTGGTGGAACCTACATGCAAAGTTTTAAGTGAATCCATAGAGAAATAAAAAAAATCAGTTTATCCCCCTTTTCTCCCCTTTGGGGGGGAATTTCCAAAAATCCTCTCTTAGTACGCGCCTACTCCCCCCTACAAACACACATGCCAAATTTCAGCTCTCTAAGACCAGTACTTTCGGCTGTGCGTTGTCTGTCAGTCACTCAGTAACGGAAGCGTTTTATATATATAGATGAATCATTTTCCCCTATAGTTAATTCTAAATTCAATTAAAGATTGAAAACTTAAGAGAACAATAGTACTAGGAGCGCAGTAATGTGAAGTGATAATGTGAGAAAATTTAAAATACTGAGATACTTAGTACTTAAATCAATCAAAAGTACTAGGCGCGCAGTTGTGTGAAGTGGTTAATAGAAAATGTGAGCGCAATTTTAAGAAAATATATGTTTATGAACTTAAATAATATCCATCAATACTAATATTATAAATGGGAAAGTGTGTCTGTCTGTCTGTTTGTCTTTCTTTGACGGCAACACGGAGCGACGAATTGACGTGATTTTTTAAGTGGAGATACCTGAAGGGATGGAGAGTAACATAGGCTACTTTTTGTCTCTTTCTAACGCGAGCGAAGCCGCGGGCAAAAGCTAGTATTTTATAAACTAGAAAAGTTTCAAAGCTGCTATTAGAATTCTCATTTTCAGAGTCCTTATACACTTTTTAGTAATAGTAGATAATAACTTTAAGTTAATAGGAGATTATTATAAATTGCCGAAAGACCCATGTACCACATCAGCACATAGACACGATGCCTTTATGGTGCGGTGCGGTGCCTCATAGTGATTTGTACGTAGGATACAAATCACTATACCATTTCTCACAACGCCGACGCATTGGGCCGTCAAGCAGCGTCGCACCGCAGGCACACCAGCGTCGCAACGACAAAGTGCCACCACGGAAGTATTGTTAGTAAGTATATCAAAGTACAACGGCCTTTTTTGGTATATGATTCAATAACTATTCAACTACGAAAATTCTAAGAAGCCCAAACACGATTACATACAACACGTTGTTCCGTTATGTGGTTCCAGAACCCACCTTTCAGTTTCAAAAACCAATCTCGGTCAAAGTGCATCTCAAAACAATTCGAACAAGCCCAAAGACGCCTTCGATACGATCTTCCAATTAATTTCAGTACCTGGCTTTATTGGGCCATAGCTTTTTTCAAACAGTGATTTGGAACTTGCCGCCAAATAAGTATTTGAAGTACATAAAAAATCCTTTCTTATTATAAATATATCACATCGTTATTGGTTCATAGGCCAGCTCCCATATATTTTTGCCCGTTCTCCTTTAATACTGATATTATTTTTTCATACCTTTAGTTTAACTAAGATTGCCTTATGGGATAAAACACATTGAGTCACCGATACCGCACGGCACCGTTTACGCATCGTGTGGCTACGCTCTGAGTAATTATTTTCAGATGAATAAGCATCTAATCACTTGTTTATTAACCTTTTGTACATTTTCTTCTACTTGCAATATACTAGAACAAAGGATAAAAATACCGTAATTACCGTAAAACTTCAGGTACGAAGTGGAGATTCTCGCTGTACCACAGATTCATTACTAAAATCCGAGCCACTATAAACCCGTCGGTTGAAAAGACAATGGAATCGTATCGAAAGAAATGTACCTCGTCGCCGGCTTTTAAAGGAATTTTCTTGCAATTGTATTAACTACGTTTTATTGGCCAATTGTGGCTGTCGTTGACTGAAATTGGTGGATTGGTGGTATGATTGAACGTGGTAGAGAATGTTGTTGTTTTTGTTAAAGCCTCGTAAAAATTGGGCATTGGGATTATTATTTACTCATGGTAAACATTTTGTAGCAACATGGTTGCCAGCAACTCGTCAACAGGTTTATCCTGTTGACGAGTTGCTGTCATCATATTACGGGCAACACTTGTGTTGCGGTGTTGATCACGCCATATTGCAGAGTTGACGCCCGGCGAGCGACAACATCAGTTGATCAACAGTTGCTAAACAAATGTTTACCATGAATACGAGGCTTAACTGTTTCACTAGTAACTATAGGTCTGCTTTCTAAAGATGCTCAAGATTAGTTGCTACAGTACAAATATCCACCCTTTAAAGATAAATTCTATAGTCATCTTTGTTAGTTACTAAGTTGACACAACAATCTCTTTATCATTGTTTATTCAGCCGTGCCTGGTAAAGCTACAACTTGAGCCTAAGAAAAAAACCAGAAAAGATAAGGAGTATTTTATTCAATTAGCTTTTCTTTTACTAAGTGGGTAGTGGGCGAAAATTATGAAAAGTAAATTTAACTTTTTCACAGTAAATGTCAAAATAAGGGCGTCTTAAGGTTAGATAAGTACTTAACTAAGGTACAGCCAACGCGAGGTGTGAATTAAACTTAAGTTAGTTTCACCTTCTTAGTCAAGCAAGGTCAAAAGGTTTGACTCAAATTTCCTTTTCATACCTACGATATTTTGCCTTAATACTTTATTCTACCGTGAGTCTTATATAATTTGTAATGTAATGTAAACAGTATAACCGTAAGTATTTTTTGTAGCAGTGTAATAGTGTCAGTATATAGTGTATTATAGTACTTGTAACCGTATCCGTACTAATATTATAAATGCGAAAGTAACTCTGTCTGTCTGTCTCTTCTTCACGACTAAACCACTGAACCGATTTGAATGATATTTATACAGATATAGTCTGTGACCCGAGAAAGGACATAGGATAGTTTTCATCTCTGTAATCCCCCGGGTACGGGTACGAAGACGCGGGCAAAAGCTAGTAATAAATAAAATGTAATAACACAATATAATAAATTAACATAAAGCTTCCAATAATTCCGAATTCATACTACATTTACTTATTAAATTTACAAATTTAGCATTCAAATATTTCAATAAAAGCGTAAACAATAAAGCTTGCGATGGCAGTAATTATATGGATAATTAACGGTAACAATATTTACAGTGAAATATTTGCTACAATAATGGACGTGCCTGAAAGTTGCCTGAATCAATCAATCGGAATATTTATATTAAAGCATCGATAATATTAATTATTAATTTAACATCTACCCCACAATAATCCTGTACGAACCAGGGGTTGCCTTGAGGTTAACTTGCTTCACATTTGAATTGATGTTTTCATGAATAGTCAAACACTGGTTAAGCATTTCATTAAATGATGTTACGTTCCACCTGGCCACAACACATACAAGGATAATCGTAAGTTGGCGTCTCATCACATTTTATCTAAAAGTTACCTAAGGGACTCTGCAAAAGATCCGTGCCTTTAGTATAATAATCTTATAGGAGTTTAGTAGGCCTGTTGGTCTAATGGTGACCCTGACTGCTAAGCCAGAGGTCGTGGGTTCGATTCCCATCTAGAACAAACTTTGTGTGATGAGCATCATTCTCAACACACAAACTGACTGTTTGTTCTATGTCTGGGTGTAATATATAGGTATATATATATTATGTATGTATTTTTCATTTATATGTATGTTGTCTGATTACAATAGTACAAGCTCTGCCTAGTTTGTGATCAGATGGCCGTATGTGAGTTGCCCCAAGATATTTATTTATTTATTAAAAAAACCAGCCAATTGTTCTACTGTTAAGCCAAGCCCACTTCTCAGTCAAAGAATGCTTAAGAATTGATCACGGTTGCTCATAGCGTTTTAAAGTTTGTTACATTAAAGTACTAAAACGCTAGGTTCCTAGAAACGGGAGTCAGTAAACAAAACTACCAGTATTAGAACTTTGGGGGCGTTTGTTTGAGTTATCCCAATTCAGCGAAGATTTTAGCTCCAAAATTCCATCTAAGTTTAAACTACTTTACCTTGAAATAAGTGCGTATGTACTTAAGTCGGTCGCAAATTGTTATTGGTTTTTCAAATAGGTATTTTAGTAGCAGTTTGGTGTTTGATGAAGTGACACTACCAAAAACGGAGGGTCAAGGGTTTAAGCTGACAGCGCAACCGAAACCAGCGCTTTGCAACTCTCTAGGGGGGACCTAAGCGTTATGCTGGCGAATGAGCTTTTTGCTCTCGGTATTATAGTCCTGTGTATGTACTACTTCACTTTTTCACTTTGTCCGATTGTCATTCGTAGAACTTTGACAGTCGTTACGGGTGGTCAAAAGCCAGTATCGTATGTCTCCCAGTTATGTAGGTCTGATTGGCAGTCGCTTTACGTAAAACATATTGTCCAGCTAAATATCCGGTTAGTCTAGAAGCCAACCCCAACAAAGTTAGAGAAATGGCTAGGGAGATGATGATGTATGTACTACTAGCTGTAACACTGGAGCCAATAAACCTTATTTCTATCGCACTCTTTCTACCTTGCCCCGGGAACATAAAACGCGTTCGTCTTGAGCCTAACCTCTCCAGTCGTGTCAGATTGCCGTCAGATCGATTTTAGAGGGCCAGAGAAGAAGAGGTGCACGTATGTTTGCGCTCTCGTCTAGTCTTTATTGAAATTGGCTGACGTAATCGGAATCCGGTTGGAAGAATGATAATACATTTCTTGAGCGTTTTTATGTTATATCGATTCATGGATAGTAGTAGATACGAGAACTTTTCCTCCCAGTCGATGTATTGTGCTATATTAGCGGCCGGTATCTGTAACTCTAACAAATTGGTACCTCGTACTTCCTAACACCTCTAATGTAATTCGAACACGAAAAAAGTAGATAGGTACTTAGAAGAAGTTTCCTTCGAGCTCCCACGCCATCTGGTGCGAATTGGGAGAACTGCCAAAACAAACTAACAGTTAAGTTGCGAGAAAATCGGATAGCAACTTGAGGAATGTAGTTATAGGAAGCTAGCTTAATATAATTTCTTATTTTCATGAAATAACGTCCCGAACTTTTGTAAAACTACTTGTATTAATAGCATATATGCCCCCGACCGTTTGACATACTTTAATGTATATCAATACGCCATATCTGAATAGACTCTACATCAACAGCAAACCGTGATTTTTTGCCAAATCGAGTGACTAACAATTTATTGATTTCAAAGCAACTAAGGTGAAATTTAAAAATGCCTGTATTTTTTAGAGAAACATTATGTTAGAATCTTAATGATTCTTGGTGTTTACTGTACAATTATGCACTGATGGCCAAAAACCTTTTAAATCAGAAAAATTACCATAACAGTAAATCTAGCCTCATCGGTCTTCAGAAATTCTGAAGAACGATGAGGCTAGATTTACTGTTTCTGTTGCTAGATTCTGAATCAGAATGTTCTGTTTCCAATTTAGAAATTAGGTACCAACCTACCGGAGATTGAGTTTGTGTACCACATAAAAACATCACACCATTACTTTGTTCTGATCCAAAAGTAAATTGTGATATATAAAGCTCCTGTCAAACCAACAAGAGTAAAGTTTTTGTATCAGCCGTCGCCGTCGGTAAAACACTTCCGATGGAATCAAGTAAAGAGAAAAACGGATACGGTTCGACAGAAAGCTTGTATTATAAATCTTGGATTTATATCATCTAACTGCCAACTTCGACGTATTTTATCAGCAGTTTTTTTCTGAAAAATTACTATCTCGCTTCACACAAAATTTTACCAGTGAGATATTTTACGGAATAAACCGGTCCTTTATAAAGGCCTATTCAGAGCTGTGTGGTAATTGCTACTTCACTACTACTGTTCACAATAAAGCTGGTTATCATTGTGGGTAGATATATCTGAGCGAAACCCCTCGACCCTCTATCATTCTCGTTATATACTCTCACCAACTGCTGTAATGATTACCGGTGTACATCTGAATAAGTGACAGTGTAGAATAGATGGAAGAATAAAATAAATATATAAATGTATGGAATTGATAAAGGCTTACGCTACGTGATTTGACATCTCGTACTGAACTCTATTCTACCATTTATTCCACCATGCCACTTGTCCAGAAGTGCGAATCCGAATAGGCCTGGACACTAAGTTAGTGTTTCACATTTGTAATCACTTCAATTTAAGGCAACAATAGTTTGCGTCAAAAAGATAGCTTAAATATATATACTAAAATATATATAATAAAATATATATAAATATATATAAATATATATATTTAAGCTATCTTTTAGTAAATCTAAATTAGTACCTTTAGTAAAAGGTACTAATTTAGATTTACAAATTCAGTTACACAGTTCATATTTATTGCAAACTAAGAGTTCCCGCAGCTTTACCCACATTAGGTTGTTGGATCTTGATCCACAAATGTGTGTCACAGAGTGACGTAGCCCATACATACCGTTCCTCCCACAACTCTGCAATGTGACTTGATATTTTTAATTAATTTATACTTTCTTAGTTTATCATGAACGTCGATAGTATCGGTGTAGGAAAACATCGGAAGGAACCTTAGATTTGAACTTGAACGACTGAAATTACTTTCTTGCTATGATGAGCAAGCCAGGTGATTCATTTACATGCGTTCTCTTTATGAGACGAAACTTTTATCCTACAGTGGGCTAGTAATAAACTAATGCTTAAAAATATCCTCACGTTCTCAATTATCTGGTATCCATACTAATATATTCATACTAATATTATAAATGCGAAAGTAACTCTGTCTGTCTATCTCTTCTTAACGCCTAAACCACTAAACCGATTTAAATGAAATTTGGTACAGATATAGTCTGGGACCCAAGAAAGGACATAGGATAGTTTCTATCCCGGAAATTCCCCGGGAACGGGAACTACTCCACGCGGATGAAGTCGCGGGCAAAAGTTAGTTACTTCATAAATATAAAAGTATCTTATGTTAATAAAACTGAGGTTTATGTAAACGTAACGTCTTTTCTGCAGCCGTACAATTTCAAAGTTCGATTTTTGTTTGCAAAGACACGTATAACCTCCTTTATTAAATAAAAAGTCAGGTGAAGCAACGCGTGCTCGTATTTTTTCCGAACGCGAACATGCGACTTTCTTTCTCCCTCCCCCTTTCTGCTTGTCAATACAAATTCGCCGTAGTTAAGTACGACAATACAACTTTTGCTCGCAGAAATCAACAAGAAAACTCGGCGACCCAAAAGTTATATTACACCTATATCAAGTTTCAAAGAACAATAAAGCTTTTTGGCAACTTGTGTCAATCAAGAACGCGCCATTGTAGAGCGCTTACATTAGTATAGAGTGGGCGTGCCTGAGATAACACTTCACTGTACTATGTTCATACAAAGGATACATGACATGCAGTTTATAATGTGTCACACTGTCGCAAGGTACTCTCTCACTCTACATAATTATAATGCGTAAACAACCACTTATTCTATCTAAATATCAAAGGCTGTGCAGTAATTATCCAGTGGCATAATACCGGACAATTTAGTTACATGGCACCAATCAATCCAATGACATAAAACCGGGAAATCCAGAAGTACTCTGAGAATGGATATTTCCCTTTGTCCTTACGTAAAATGCTATAGTGTGGCTGTGGTATGATTTATCGAAAATTTCAGTCACCCACATTTGTGCCCTATTGCGAGTGAACGTAACTCTATTTGTGTGTTACGCTTTTACGGTTGAACCATTGAACCGATTTTCAAGAATTTTGACACACACAACGTTTGAACCTCAATAACATATGGCTGCTTTTGAATGTGTTACACAATAGGAATTCTAGTGGGTGAAGTCTAGAGCAATAGTAAAAATATACCTTCAGTTAGAAACACTTCCCGCCCAAGCCTTCAAGGAAAACAGGCGTTATGTGTGAAAGAAAATTCTTTGTTTACACCATTCCTCTTTTCGGGTAATTTGCTATGGAGTGTTCATAGTGTTATGAACTAATGAGCCGTGTCAATATGACCCCTTGACTGGAGTATTGACATACTTATAACGCACTTATGTTTGCATATTAGTCCATTGTCTAGACGAGACTGATAATTCAATTTCAATCAAGCATTATTTCCAATTAGATTTTCGACATAATAAAATTAAATTTATGATTTAGAAAGCTTGGGAGATAAAAATCTATTATGATTTATGTTGAGTAATTTGGTTGCGGTATTCGATATTGTAGATACTATAATTTGAGTTGAAATATGCAACTCTTTTTAGTTAATAATATTCTTTTATTGTCCCACTATATAGTACAGACCTCTTTAGCGAATAGTGTGTTATATTTTTTCGTTACCGATGTCTGTAATATTCTATAAGATATTAACTAAGCTTTATATATATATATATATTACTTAGCACTCAACGCAACACAACACACAATATCGTTAATAATTCGTTCCCTTTTAATATATGCGCTTTTTTCCTTTCCAGCGCAAGACAAGTAGTGATTACAGCCCCGTAGTCTTCCTAATAACATAAAAAAAAACCATTTAAAATTACGAGAACTCTCTTCCGAATTGAGGAAAAATGGTCTCTGGCGTTATAATAATGTAGAAATTTGCCAGTGAATTAGGTGCGTGGGTGAGGAATTCTTGATTTAAGATATAAATGAACTTGGATTGGGGGAGCATACCTAACGTCCTACGCAAATTATTCAATTTAAGTTGTACCGTGATTTCAACCCTGATGGCATGTACACTTACACATAATATATTATGTATAGGGTTGAGAGCTCCCACGCGCGGTAATGTTGAACATTTCGCCCTGGGATCGGTTCCAAGAACGCGGCGAGCAAAGTAATATTTGGTTTTACAATCAGTAAAATCTTAGTAACATTGAGGAGTTTAGGTGATGGAATTTACACACTACTGCCAAAATAATATCTGTATCTAGCTATATAAATGGAGTGGAGGTTTCCAATGAAATGTTGTGCTTAGTCATTAAGTTATCGAAATAAACTTATTTTATTTATATATTATTTTATTTACAAATACCTACTTTGGAAAAAAACCTTATTACTACTTCTATAAACCTAGGTTTTATTCCAGTACAATAGCACTCTTGATATTTTATGATTGTAACCACAGAAATATAAGTTGACAAATGACAGCCTATTCTCATTATCTTGATGTTGGTCAAGTTGGAGAAGCCCTTTACGCACCTCATTTGTCTTCCCACGCCTGCCAACCCTCGAAAAGGAGACCATTTGTCGGTCAAACATAGGGCGGTTGAGTACTAAAACGCTTTTTTCTTGTCACGTTACAATTTGACAAAACACACCTAAATTGCCATTACTTTGAATATAAACAGCCACTAATCACTAATGTAAAACGATTTGAAGTTAACAACAACTTTAAAAAGAAAGAAAACTAATGCAAGTTAACCAAAGTTACGAGACTAAACAAGGCTTAATCTTGCCTGCCTGGGTTCAGTATTAAACCAATACGAATCTGTTTACCCGTTGCAGTGCAAGCGCACAGCTAAATAATAGCAGACATGCTCTTTAAATAATTAAAGAGGAATTAAATCGGGAGAGCGCCCTCTCACGGCAATCTGGTTGGATATGGTTTCACGACATCAATAATCCGTCGACGGTATAAGACACGCTTCCTCCCGCTTCTCTCGTCTCGTGGCTAAATGAGATTTCTGAGGCTCTAAGCCTACAATTTCATAAGACAAGCGTGTAGTATTTTGTGTCATACACAACGTCTTGTATTGTGGTTTTATCTGCTGTGATTTAGCTAATTTAGAAAGGGTTTTTTGTGAGATGATTTTGCGTAGCGCAGTTTTGTCTTAACAGAAAAAAAAATCAAATGCATGGTAAGAAAAAAGTATTAAATCTTCACCTAGACACTTTTTAAACACAGAAATTATAGACCTGTATTAAAAGTCAATTCTAAAGTTTCATCTTAATATAATCCGTCTGCAATACTTTACGCCGTTTATGCAAAACTCGGAGCGCATTCTATGTTAACTTGTATCTGACAAATTCAGATCTGTTCCCGAGTTAACTGAAAGTTACAGAGCACGTAAATTATAAATGAAAGCAATATGTTTAAGTAGGCCAACCCTTCAGAATTGAGAGTACATAAAACTTTCATAAACACCTATTCAAACTGAATTTATAATGTAACAATGAGGAATGAGGATAAAGGAAAACAAGTTTCGAACTCTCTTTGTGATTTCTCGGAATGTTCCAGAATTTCATTTTGGCCGACTTCTAACATGGAGAAGGTTTTCAAGTGATTGCTTTTTCATTAATTGCTTGTTTTGCTAAAGATATACGGTAAGCTAGCTTTTGCCTGCCACTACGTCCGCACGAACGTCGGTTATCGCGTATGCATACGAAATCGCAGACTTTAAAGTAGCTCTTCCTTATGGCTTACTTCGTACCAGAAACAGACAGTATTACTTTCACATTTATACCGTTCGTATTGAGTTTAAGGACTTCCATTAATTTTGTAGTACATTGAATAATTGGCGTCAAAAAGTCCTCAATCAGTGAAGCATGATAACAAAACAAAAGACGTTACAAATAGCAGTTATTTATAAAATTATACCAAGAGCTCTTTGAAAATTTCCCTCACTTTTATGTAATAAATAACAAATGTAATGGAGTAAAAAATATTTGCCATTTATCCATGTCGTTATGTTAACTAGGTCTGTTTTGTGAACTCAAGTTTCCTCAGATACCTTCCTCTCCTTCCGAACAGATTTAATTCAAAAATCCACGACAAAAGATCCTTTCTATTGACTCTTATTTTATTTAGACATAAGAATCAAGTTTGCTTGGCTCATTCAATGTCGTTTTTAATCAAAAACCTCCGAACTTCTGTTTTGTTTTCTTGTTTGTTTTATGTTAATAGAAAAGTTTTTAATTGATCCCACTCTTTGTTTGTTCTTCTCTTAGATCGATAGACTACCTGAATTGTGAAGCTGAAGGCTTGACTTTGCTTCTGAAGTAACTATGACAAAAACGAAAATGCTTTGTTTCAAAGTTCGGTTAGTTTAGATTAGATTAATAAATAGCAAGCTATTGCTATATATTGAGTTAGTTAGTTTACAGTTTTAAAGTCTGGGATAATTCTAACCTATTTGATATTTACTTATTGTATAATAATACAATAATTAATATAATTATACATATAATTTAATTACGTATTCAGAAGTGCTCTCCACCTTTACCTACCTTCAACTATCAACTATCCAAAACAAATCACTGGCTTACAAACGCTTAATCCGGCTGTTTTTATCTCGCTGGGCCAAGGAGCAACCCATTTCAAAACAACGAACAAAAAGCGGCACTTCCAAATAGCCGAACTCACCCTTTTCAGTATTCAACAAGCACTTTAAAAGTTTTGGTGGAAATATTCAATGAGGCCCAGTCTCCTCAGTTCATATGTGGGCGGTATACGTGCCAACAACAGCGAGCCCGAGGCTGGCAACTCCGAGTCTACTATACTCGCCATGCTCTGTTTACATGTGACAAGTGACTTGCTTATCGACTACAAATTTTTGACGTGTAAAGGGAGCTGAGAAACTAAGGTTCACGCCTTATTATTTTACGTTACGTTAGTGACTTGAATAATTGGCATGATAATTAACTTGTTTTCTTGTAAAAAAAATTGAAGTCGTGCACATATTGGCTAACTAATTATCTCTTTTTGAATTATTAAACATCGAACACATTCTCGTTGTGGGTGAGTGAGTGGTCCAAGAAAGTGGTTTAAATCTAATGAACATTTAATTTAAATTTTCTATGTAGTAAGTTATGGAATATATTAACATAACGTGAGCTTTGGAACTTTGGTTTTTCTGCTTTTGCCATGTTTTATTTTCACGAATGAATTATAGTTCTTTATTGAACTTCTCATAGGCACTATTAAAAGAACTAATGAACATGTAAAATTAAATTAAAATTAAAACCACTAAAGCAAGTCAGGTTCTCAGATAAAAGGTGCCCTTCTCATAGGTTTTTATGTATTCTTTAATAATTAAAGAACTACTACAGAAAGTTATTTCCACATTTTAGATATACTTATGAAGCATCCTACGTGTCAATTTTTCATTCAGATGTTCGAAAAACCCTAACAAGTAAAAACATTTCCATGCACCAGCAAAAACTACGAAAAAAACATAACTAAACTGAATGAGAAACAAAATATTACATTTCCGCAACGTTATAACATGTTTATTTATCAAAAGCATAAAACTTATGTTGGCGCACAATTTCTAATGCAGTTTGTTTGCGAGTGTACATAGAGTTGTGTCGACAGACACACATGTTTGCAGAGTTTCTGGCTGAGTGCGGCCAGGTACAGGTAGTCACACAACTCAAACTACGAAATCTCATCGCTCACTGAACGACTCCGCTGTAGAGACTGTATAATATTTCTGTGAACGGTTTAGTGAGTCGTTCAAACATCGAACGAGAGTTATAGGGTTACCAGCAGCAAAAAATCTGAAGGTTTATAAGTAATATGGCTTTAAATTATGGTTTAAAAGTTATGTTTGTATTTAACCCTATTTATAGCAATTTTCGTACATTGTGTGTGCAAGAAGAAATTTAAACCTAGCCATTGTTATAAAACTGAGGAGTTTATTTGGTTAAAAGTACTTGTCTCATAAACTTCTGATTCACTTTAATACAATAGGGATGATGACTACATCAAAAGAATGACATTCTGTTTAGTCCGTCTGTTAGACAGTCCAAAAATATTGGACACATATTTTTTGCTTGATCAAATTAATAACAAAATACAAAGATAAAGAGCATCAAAGTTCCGGAGAGGGGGCTTGTGACGTCACTTCTGAGTAAAAATTATACAAAGGCGTGACGTTTCACGAAACTTCAACGCACTGTATTGTCGTCATTTTCTGTTTACGAGAAAAAAGAAAAAATACGTGTTCCAAATTTTTTGATTATCTAACTGACGGACTAATTACTTTTTTTTTGTCATCTCGCCTATTAGAAAGAAAGAAAGAAAGAAAAATATTTATTTGGCACACAGACACACACAGTGCAGACAACCACATATTAAACAAAAAATTAAAACAATAATAAAGAAAAAAAGAACACTGCGTGTCTCGCGGCTGCGCCAAATAGGTCCAGTTCAGCAAAAAATGCCAGACAACTACGTTGCTTGATACTGGTTTTCAACTGAACCCTACAAGTTAGTAGAAGTAGTGTGGATACTAACCTATTTATCGAGGAAAACCACAAACAACATTAGAGACCAACAGGGATAAAACACCAAGGTGAACCCACGGGGGACAACTAATAAGTTATGTAAACAAAGTGACACTGATTCATTTTTAACTAGTGTGACCCCGGCCAGAAGTGCTTAAGTTGAAACTTTTTCTTTTAGAGTAATGTATTATGATCCCGTGGCTACGGCGCCTGCCTCCTATGTAGGAGCTGGTTCCCATTAGGGACCGACAGCTTTATCGTTGATTGGCTGTCGAGTTTTAATGTTTACACTAGAAGTTGTTGATTAGACCTTTATTTGTTAGTACGCTATTGTTATGTCGGATCCGACAGAAATCGTGGTTGAACGTCCTGTAAAAGTGTCGAGTCCGTTAGTTTTATCTATTCGCCGTTAGCGATGTAAACGCCACTATTGAAATCTAATATCGCAATAGAACTGTTGGTAAGCAAGTATCTGCAAGTACTAATATAACTTTTTCAATTATTCCTTCGAACACACGTGATTCGAGACACAATAGAAAGACAATAGCAGCCAGAAAGCCGGCTGTCGCTTGGTCGTCGAAAGGTATACTTTTTAAACTTTATGTTTATCACAGTCATCAATGAAGGAATTGTCGCGTGGAAGCCTGGATTTGTTAAGAGTATAATAGCCAATCTGCCTTGAGCAAGCGTAATGCCTTCTCTGTTTAAGAAGAAGCAGCTGCCTTGCAATGGGACTATTAGTCTAGTGTTATAGGAGGGTTGTTATGTAATGCAAATAATAATTGTAATTTATTTGGACTGTAATGAAAATCTGCAATTTAAATTGTTATTCTTTAATGTGTGCTACTAAAATATCCATTGAATTTAGTTTAGTTTTTGTTTATTTTAAGTAAAAAAAATGTAGGCAGTAAGTTTAATTGAAATTCTTGGTTTAATGTTTTCCACTTTATTTACATCATCATCTTCCTAGCCTTTTCCCAACTAGTTAGAACCGGATTCAGCTGGACACCTGTGTTTTACGTGAAGCGACTGCCTATCAGACCTCCACAACCCAGTAACTGGGCGACATGATACCCTTTGGTTCGACTGGTCAGACTTCCTGGCTTCTGAATACCTGTAACGACTGTCAAAGTTCTACGAATAAAACTGGGGCCAACGGTTTAACGTGTTTTCCAAGGCACGGGATGTCAGTGATGTCCAAGACAAACTTTAGAAAGTACTTATGAATTGAAAAAGTCTAATGAATTTACACAGGCCAAACCGCAGGGGATTGTTAAATACAGATAAAAATATTAAGAGGCTTAAACCAGCCAACCATTGCATTAATACATAATATAAAAAAGTGTTAGTTGAACGCTCTATTTTCCGCGTGACTACGGACGTGGCAACCCTTGTCATGTATAGGAAGCTCGAATTTTGTTGCGAAATTTTAAAATGCGAAAAGGATTTTCATTTTGGTCACGTCATGGTAAGCCTTGTATGCTAATACGACGGGCGTAGACGTCACTGACCGATAGCTTACAAAAGAATCGGATTGGAGAAGACTGGGAAGAACTTTAATGAAAAGAATATTAAAGAAGTTAGATATAATATTGGAATAAGTAAATATCATATTACCTATTATAATTATCTAACTTCATTATTCTTTTCATCAATGTAAACGTGTAAATTACTTTAATTTATATTCGCACGGGTGTTACTAATCTTCGAGAATCCCGGCTTTTTGTACAATATTTTGTATATATTTTACATATAAAACTTCCACTTGATCACTCTATCTTTAAAAAAAACCGCATCACAATCCGATGTGTAGTTAGATCTAAAAATACATAGGTACAGACAGCAGAATTCGACTTCGTGTTATGCTATGTTATGATAATTATTAAAGATGTATTATGTAGTTATAATATTGATTATACTCTATTGCCCTTACTAATAATTACTGTGTATAGTTATGCAATGAATAAAGCCTTTGTACCATACATTTTTTCACGTATAAACCTGTCATAACTTTATGCAGCATTTATTAGTAAGGCGCATTATTAGACATAGATCTATGTCACCAAATCTACGGGCACATCCAGTGCTAAATAATAAGCTTACCCACACCCCCAATGTCGTACTCTGATACTGACCTGAAAAAGAAAAGTTAATTTTAATTTCAATGAAAATCCAAAATGAAACGCTCGTTAATCATGCATTAACAAACATTAAATCGCTTAATTGAATGGTACGTTTAACGTAAATTATATTGTAGGCAATTTATGGCATTGAAAATTGTTCGGTATATTTGAAAACGTTTGAGAAAATCATATGTAATGAACATTATTTTAAGACCAAATTATAATAATATGACAAAATCAAAATTTTACTTGAGGTAATTAAATATTTATCAAACGACATCGTAATAAAATATGATTTAACCTCCAAACTAAGTCTGAACCAGTTTTGGGAGTCAGTGTTTGGTCATAAGCCCTTTTGTGTAGGTATTTAAAACGATATTATGTAGGCATTCTCCTATAACTGATGCTATTGGTAATTATGAAGAGGTAGATAGCCCAGTAATTAACTACCATCAAAAACATAGCATAGACACCATCAACTACCAAGGTATAATCTAAATTGGACAATTTGGCTACTACATCACTACTCAACCATAAATTTTACTTCACAGCCCTAAGCATTGATCTAAATTTACTCGTAAAGTGCATTGCCCTTTGTCATATACATATACTTGCAACACATAGAGATACGTATAAAGGCAATAGAGGTGACACAGGAGTCCATTGGCTACTCGGCCCAGTGGAGCGACTGACTGACTCGCTCTAAGAACATTATCAATAGAACTGTAGCATTCACTATAAACTGATTTGCCGTATACTACCTAATGTAGTCAGTATATGGTGACTGACCATTAGTGTACGATACTCAAACACGATTGTGTTCATGATAACTAACAACTTTTACTATTAGAGAAAACCTGAAATCGCGTTCAATACATTTGGGTGAATATCCCGGAGATGAATTTTGCGTGTCCACGTTGAGAATCAAGGTGTTAAATTGTAGGATTTTTCTTATGTTTTTTTTATAGTGAACTACGGAACTTGGTTCAATTAGGGCCACATATATTTTTGTATATATGTCTATATATAGGCAGAGAAAAAAAAATATCCTCTAAAATTTAAGTTTGGTGGCCTGTCCCAGTTCCATTTTTTTATACAATTGCATTCATCTAGGTAACAATTTAAGCAAAGATCAAAAATAATAGATTTCGTTAGTATGTGCATTAGATAAATAATTAAAAAACATATAATCCATGTTAAAAAAACAAATTTAAAAGCACAGGACATTCGATTAAAGTTTGTCCAAGCAAATAAGCAAATTTTGGTGGCATTTGTTCAACTTACAAAATCATGAAGTTTCGTGCATATGCGATCAATTTAATTTAATTATTTCACTTACTCTCTATTGTGTGCCGGCGCTTGCGATGAACAGTGTGTGATTAGTGCTGAGATCTCCCGACAAAAACGTAATCATCATGTTGGGTGGCACGGGGGACAAGAATTGTTCAATTTTGGTGGATCGATTTACTACTGATCTTTAAGTGTTTTAGATATTAAGCTGCACGTTATATGTAGTGATTTGGGTTACGCATTAGTTAATAATATCATTTGAATTGTAACTCTAAACCCCTATTTTTAAAGATTTTATTTACGCCTGGTTTCAATTTTGGTGTTTTTGGTGGCATTTTTACGTCACCAAAATTGAAAACGACCCACCAAGTTTGAAATATGCATTTTTTTACGTGGTTTGTACCTTTTGAGCCAGTTTTAACGTTGCAAGATAGTTTGATTAATAAACTGATAAATGTTATGTAATTAGCAGTTCTTCTTCTTAATCGTGCACTCTTGACAGAGTGGTCGTGATCATGGAAAGTCCTTAGTAGCTGCACTTGCGATTTCTCTCCACTTTTTTCTATTAGTGGCGTTCCTCGCGCACTCCACGATTGAGCTGGATGTTACTGTTCTTATAGCATCCGTCCATCTGGTTGGTGACCGACCACGAGGACGCTGCCCCTCTATTCTCCCTTGCACCACTTATCACTCCATTGAGTCTTCGTTGTGGATAATGTGGCCAAATATTGTGAGTGTTCTTATTTGCACAATCGAAGAAAGTCTTTGTTTGATGGATACGTTGGTGCGGTGCACAGTCCAGCTTATTCTCAGTAGTCTCCTCCAGCACCACATTTCCAACGCGTCTATTCTGTTGCGATCTCTTTGACGAATCGTCCACATTTCCGCTCCATAGAGAAATATAGGAAATACTGTGCACCGCATCAGCCGAACCTATGTGCTAGCTGTGTTTTTGGTTACGCGCCTGTCTTTTCAAATCTTTTTGAGCTTTTAAACAGCTTAACATGTCACAGCACATCGTCTTTCGTATCTCTTCCTCACAACTCCCAGTGTTGGTAATGGTAGAACCTAAGTATATGTAGCTCTGGACAACTTCACAGTTACCTATGCTGTTGATCTCAGGTCTGTTACCAGTTTTGTGATCCACAATCATTAGTTGTGTTTTCTCACGGTTTATAGCGAGTACAAATTCTGACTCGGACTGATAACTACGTTCTAAAAGTTGTAGATTGTGTTCTATGTCAGGCAGGGTGGAAGCCAGAAGACTGGTGTCGTCAGAGTACCTGAGATTTGAAATCATGAGACCACCCACCGATATCTCTTTATCCCATTGATTCAGTACCTTGCGCATGATGTACTCTGTGTATATGTATGTTGAAAAATAACGGGGACAGAAAGCCTTGCCGGACATTTACCTGCGTCTTGAAATTCGCTGAGTCAATTAGCAGTTAGTAAGACCTATTTTAAGGGTATATTATATATTAAAGAGGAGTCTTACCGCCACTATTACGGCGTGCCCAGCCTGGGTTGCGACAGTTGCTGTCTCCATTCCGCCATGAGATCTCGCCGGAGCTCTGTGCGCCGCGCCACGATTAGTTGCGGCAGCGGGTCGACTTTGTCCCGACGTTGCACTTGCACGCGCCACTGGTACGTGTGTGCAAGAACTGTCGCCTCCAGATCCCACTGCGGGATCCCACGGGCAAAGAGGCTCGCGCCTCGCAAGAAATCGTGTGGTGTCCCCGCACCATCTGAATCGCCATGGGACTTGTCTAGGATGCTGTCAGAAGCCGGGCCGGAGCCAAGGCTAGATTGGGCGCCCACACCGGAGCCTCGAAGAGGGCCATGGAACGCATGACCCCCGCGTAGAGCCTATGGCAGGAGGCGTTTAGACCACTCAGATTGGGCACGAGCCGCTTGAGGGCAGCCCCAGTCCTCGCCAGTTTAGGGACCAAACGTCTAGAATGCTCCGTGTAGTTCCATTGGTTGTCGAGGACAAGTCCCAGGCACTTCATCGTCGACTCGACACCGATGTGAACCCCTCCCACCGTTATCTGAGACCCTCGGACTTGGGCAGGACCACCTCGAGTCCCAGATGATGATCTTGTCCACGACTGTTGCAACTCCTACTGACATGAAGTCGGCCGCCGCCTGGAACGGCCTTTCCTGCGCTTAGACAAGCGTGTCGGCAGCGGAACACACAACGCTGATACCATTGGTCCATTATCCAACCTTAATGTGACTACGTTAAGGCTCATTTGCTTAGAGCAATTCAATTTTGGTGTACTAATTTTAAATTTTGGTGGGCACTTCTAATTTTGGTGGGCGGTTTTCAATTTTGGTGGCGACACTAAACTTTAAACTAAGATATCTCGAAAACTTATCGAGTTATCTTAGTCCCTCTTGAAGATCCTTTTAGCTTTGACTTACTACTTTTATACTAGGAACTTATTTTTCACGAAAACTGAAGAAAATTCTTCGCCACCAAAATTGACAGAAAATGCACTTTGTTGATATTGACCCATTTATATTTGCCTAGTGTACTGAACAGCTATATTATACTTTAAACTTTCGCGTTGCATCGCGATTTTAAGTCTACAAAAAAACCGGACACAGCGAGTGTAGTGTGTACGCGGCTTTATAGTGGACAATCGTCAACATTGAGGGTAGATGAAAATCTATCTTCATCTTCATCGACGGAGAAGTGTCGCCGAACAGTCTGCTTGTGACCATGGCAGGTGTAACCCTGCCGAAACGTCAAGCAAAAAACAAATAAAAAAGGTACGTGCGCGTTAAATCCCGTGAAATAGTAAAGTACTGAACAGCTGTTATATTTTTCGCGATTTCGGCTTTGCTCCCATAATAAAAATTGTATAGCACAATCACGGGTTTAAGTATCGTACACTATTACCAGTCACACTATGATGGTAAACCTACCAATATCTGTTCAAATGTGAGAGTTTGTAAGCATGGATGGATGATTCACGGAAAATCTATTGGACGGATTTTGCTTAAGTGATAAAGGACGGTGATAAAGCTTAACAATCGGAATAACACATAGGATTCATAAGAGAACTCTATAAACCACAGGAGCGAAACAGTAACCAAATACCTAATACAAGTGAAACCGCAAAGGACAGCTAAATCTATATGTTAAAATTGGAGCGTATGTTTTTTGTGAAGAGTAAATAAGCACTAAGAAAGGACTTTTGGAAATTTCATCCCTATAAAAAAGGGCAAGACAGGTGATGGAAGTATCGACACCCACGCGAGCGTAGCAGTGGGTAAACGCTCGTGTAATATATATAGAGAAGCTAGTGTCATGAATCTGCTAACACCTTTTTTTTATTGGGACAATCCCAACCACTGCAACTCCTGAAAGCCAGAATCAACAGTGGAGTCCGCCGGAAAAGCGCCGAGCAATGAAGCTCGACGAGTCCCGATAAACGATTTAACTGTCTTGGATCCCGCAAAGAAATTAATCAGAAAAGTACAGCGGAGGAGTGAGAAAAAATATGTTTTGCTCGCATGGGATTCACGCAAACACTACTGAACGTGCTTTGATGAAACATACAGTAATACAGTGGCTTCATAAAATAACGTTAAGATCGACAGGAGCGAAGCAGTAACCAAAGATCTAATGCAAGTAAAAACGCGGAGAACAGCTTACCTAAGTATATAGTAGAATAAAGTTCGCCGAGGTTTGCTTGACCTCTGTCGACCTCTACAAAAACTTTGAAAACGGCTGTTTTTTTAGTATTTTCAGCTAGGTTTTACTAATACTATGTTATAAAAATCTTGCAAACTAAATAATCCCCCGCAGCGTCTATTTATCTGTCTGTTCGTGATAAATTAAAAAGTACTAAACGGAATTTTGAGGTGTTGTTACCAATAGAAAGAGTGATTAATGAGGAGAGTAATTAATGAATTTAGATGTATACTACATTATTGAAGTAGAAAAAAAAAACGAGAATTCCAAATATTGGTAACAAACGTGCAAAAGCAGGTCGCTGGTATATTAACAACTATTAAGAATAAAGAATACAATATTCAAACAAAGCAAAAACCCAACATCTAAATAATTAATTTAATAATTAGAGAATCAAATTTTGCTTTGTAGCGGTTAAAATACGTTACGGTATTTTAATACATATGAAACTTCATATACTGCAAAGATATTACGTTGTTGAATAACATTACTAAAATTTGATATAAAATGATTGCCCAAACACAAATATAATTAATTTAGCTTTATCCCAAATAATTTATTTCGTATGTTCAAACATTTTGAAGTGGCTAGGTACATTTTCATCCTTTATTAATTTAATTGCGTTATGTTCATAATTGGTCTCTCAACAATCACGCATAAGGTTGATAATAATTCATTTAACGTCATTAAAATGAAAACCAATTTCATGATCAATCTATACATGTAGAATGGTGAACTGACTGACTGTTTGTTGATATATCAACGCACAGCTCAAACCACTGATCCTAAGGACATGAAACTTGGAGGGTATGTTCTTAGTGAACAGGAAGTGATATCCACGCTGGCTAAGACTAGCCGCGGGCAAACGCCAGTATCTTAATACAATAGGCGAGACGACAAAAAAAGTAAATAGTCCGTCAGATAGTTATCAAAAAATTTTGGACACGTATTTTTTACTTTTTCTCGTAAACGAAGAATGACGAAGATACAGTGCGTTAGAGTTGCGCATGACGTCACGATCAGATACAAATTTTGCAGGACGGTGACGTCAAATGCCCCCACTCCGGAACTTTGTTGCTCTTTATCTTTTTATTTTTTTATTAATTTGATCAGGCAAAAAATACGTGTCCCGTATTTTTGGCCGATCTATCAGGCGGACTAAAGAGAATGCCATTTTTTAAATGTTGTCGTTATCCCTATTCGGAAATATTAATAAAGTATGTAATATGTAATTAACTAATATTATGTACAGGAAATGTAAGTGTTCAAATATGTCTGGTACTTTTCCTGCTAAACCACTGCTAACCACTAAACTGATTTTGACTAACATTTTGTCACGGGTAAGCTTGAACCCCAAGAAATAACATACTCTCAAGTAACTTTCTAATCTATCACTCCACCAGGAATAATCTAGTTTTTCATAAAGCAAATGATTTAAACAAATACAGCTTAAACAAAAGCAAACCTCTATTTAAACGAAAAAGTTAAATACATAGAAAGCAAAACACAAATATCGAGCACCTTTAGGCACATACAAACACAAAGCACCCAATTTCTACGAAGCCATTCAATTATCTGCCTGGCACACAATAGTTGGAATTGTATAAAGTCCATTCAAAAAAGACCATATTTTATTTGGCTATACATATGCATAGCCTAGCACGGTCAGGCCATATACTCGTAGTATGGTGAGCATTAGTTTCAACTGAGCACGCAAACCTCTCATTTCTAGCTACACAATAAATATTTGTTTGTTTAGACTAGACGGCGCGATATGCTATAATTAATTATTAAGACCAAAATGACGAGAAAGTTATGCGCTTATTTAATTTTGAAAAATGGTTCGCTGACAAGATGTAAATTGAAGTAAGCGGCGACGACGATAAATTATGTTTGGTAAATGAAAATGTATTTTTTAGACTTAAGCATTCTATAAGTTATTAGGGAGTTATTAGCAGATTGTGCTGTAGGATTAATACTTAATTTGCATAACTCTATAGCTCTTCCTATTCAGTGCCTTCTGAGACAGTTTGGCCTATGAGCAATCATTTTTGTGATTCTATTAATATGAGTGTACGCAAGCGTGTTATAAGTATAATTCCGTGCAGTAAATATTTCCGATGGCAGCCGCAAATCCTGAAAGTGTTGTATACTCAATAATTCCGTGTTATATTTTACGCACACGATATTGTAAGCTCGCCTCGTATACGTATAATACCCACAGGCCGCCCGAGTAGAAGCCCTGACAAAAAGCCTTAAATAAACACACCCCAAGCTCCCACAACATATTGCATGTAAGAATGTAGACATAGGTAGTTTTACATGTGTTTCGAAATACATATTTTGGAGTTTATAGCAGTGCTAGTGCTATTTCATAAAATCTGCCTTTGTTAAGTGAGCTTGTGGTGAGGAAAGTCGCTCTACCTAGTAGAGGGCGCCCCCCTCTACTAGGTGGAGCGACTATCTTTACAGGATCGTTGTTGGTATCAAGAAAAAATGTGTGGTGTTGGAGAAGCGAAAGTTCAACTATGGACTGCTGTAGATTGCTTAAGAAGTAGCTGAGCTTTAGGTGAGCTACCATACCCTTGGATGCTTAGAGCATAACAATTAATTCATTTTATTTCACAGAATTCGAGTATAAAACTTGATCTTGATCTGCACCTGTTAACTGTATGGGATTGATATAAGCTTACGCTTAGCAATTTGATATCTCTTATCAATCTCTATTCCACCATCTTGTCTACAATCCCACTAGTTTAGTTGTGCTGATTTATTAATTTCGTAATGCGCTAAGTTAGAGATTACTATTCATAAATAGATGGTAAACATGAAACAAAACTTTTCAGAAATAAGAAAAAAGTTTGCATTTGGCTGTTAAACAGTCGACAGAATCCGGAGGCAAAATCCGATGTTCTATTAAACTTTTAAGTAGGACATACTTCATAAAGAACGGGAGCACAAATTAGATTAATGCAAAATTTTCAATTAAGAATCCTTTTAGCCTACTTAGTTAATTATTTCGAAAGCACCTACTTTGGGGAAAGTACTGTTGAGGTACGATTTTGAAGCAACATTGAATCTTATGGGGTATTGTGTCTAAGTCATTTCGAGCCATTTGAGAAGACGACGCTGACATGTGACCTCTTTATACCTTAAGCTTAAGATTGGAAGTTTCACTTGTATAGAAAACGTAAATGATAAAAAAAGCTTTTTCCAAAAAAAGGTAACCGACTTCAAAAACTAAAAGCATGCAAGCATTTTAGTTTAAAGCATAAAAATAACTATTTCGGAAGTCGGTGGCAACACAAATCGACCGGCAGAAGAGAAGCCACCGACTTCCGAAATAGTTATTTTTAGCTTTAAACTAAAATGCTTGCATGCTTTTAGTTTTTGAAGTCGGTTACCTTTTTTTGGAAAAAGCTTTTTATTTTTTTACTTTTTAGTTAGAGTCCCAATGTCTGACTACGTTTTAGAGTAACTTTCAAAATAATACTACTTATAAGCTTATAAAACGAAATCGGCTCCCTGCGCGCAACGTCACGGGATATCCATGAGTGCTATATACTAAAACCTTCCCCAGAATGTAACAAACACTTTGCTGAAAACCGTATCCAAATCGGTTCAGCCAAACGCGAGATAATCGTGGACAAACATACATACATACATACATACATACAGGTCGAACAGAGAACCTACTTTTTTTTGAAGTCGGTTAAAAATACTGTACCAACCTATCCTTTGAACGTGTAATCTTAAACACGCAAAACGACTGATTTCCTTAGAGATTATATTCTTAAATCTTAATACAACAACAACGATTTCAGAGTAACAGAATCAAATAATCATAAAAAAAAACAAAATAAACCTTCCCTCTTTATTATACATTTAACGAAGTGCAAAAGGAAAAATGTCAAGTAGCAGATAATTGGAAATGTGAAAATGCAAAATGTCGTGCGCGATAGAAATCGTGCCTCGCCTTCGAATATCTGTTACAGATGGTCACGTCCCGGGTTCAATTTTATACCTGTGACTGTGAAAACTGGCTCATACTCAACTAATGTCGAAAGACTATAATTTTCTTTGTTACTTTACGCCATTTTCACTGTTATATTGCATCTCCATTATTTACCTGAATACTGTTACTAGTATTACCGTACAGTTCCGGGTATCACAGTTCTACGAACCTCGTATCGGGATAATGAAAACTGAAACAAAGGCTTTTCGAAGAATTAGGGATCGGGCTCCAGGTTCGTCATCATCTTTATAATCCTGGTTCACAATTCAATCAATGCCCTCGCGCCCCGCCTAGTGCCGAGCGTTTCGTCACAATTTTAAACAAACGGTCTAGGACCATGTAAATTAAAGGTTTTATGTATTTTTAACCGACTTCAAAAAAAAGTAGTTTCTCTGTTCGACCTGTATGTATGTATGTATGTTTGTCCGCGATTATCTCGCGTTTGGCTGAACCGATTTTGATGCAGTTTCAGCAAAGTGTTTGTTACATTCTGAGGAAGGTTTTAGTATATAACACTAATAGATAGCCCGTGACGTTGCCCGCATATATCGCGTTTTGCTTTCTTGGATTGTAGATTTTTATAAGATTATAATTTTTTTTGAGAGCTACCCTAAAACGTAGACAGACACTGAGACTCTAACTAAAAAGTAAAAAATAAAAAGCTTTTTTAAAAAAAAGATAACCGACTTCAAAAACTAAAAGCTCAAAAATAACTATTTCGGAAGTCGGTGGCTTCTCTTCTGCCGGCCGATTTGTGTTGTCACCGACTTCCGAAATAGTTATTTTTGAGCTTTTAGTTTTTGAAGTCGGTTATATTTTTTTTTAAAAAGCTTTTTATATTCTTAAAAAAACACTAAAACTCTTTGCCTAATCTAGGAACTAGGCGCTCAATAATCGAAAACTTATCTTTGAACGAGAATAATATAGTCTAAAATCAGAAAGTAACTTTGCTTGACAACCTTCTCTTCGACCTTTCGCCTAATAGTGCTGAAATCAGGCACATGTTCGAAACTATTATTCAAAAGCAGATGATTACATCTGTAACCGACTCCGATGAAGTTCAGAAATCAAGGCAGACGGTGATATTAATTAAACTAGGCCAGAACTCTTCAACAAAGAAGAAGATAAATTAACGCAATTTGAGTTCTAACACTAATTAGCTAGAAGTTTGCATATCTAAAGAGATTTAGTGCACTTGAAAGTTTAGGAGATTTATCTACCACTTACTCACAATTTTAAGTGCGCTGATATAAAATATGTTTTATTAAAATTTGCGGGGCCAGATTTTGAAACAATTGTGAATTTAAATAAATGACTGACTTTGAATTCACTGCTTATCTTTCAGGGGTTAAAATGACCCCAAAATATTCCATAAATTTTCATTGTGCCCTCGTGGGATCCTTATAGTTTCTGCATGTCCGTCTGTCTGTTTGTCTGTCCGACTTTAGGTTAGTTCAAAGACTGTTAATACTGAAAACTTTTAATATGTTTCCAGATTGACCGATGACCTTGTAAAGGTCGCAGGGAACAGTAAAGTTGTATGCAGGCGGCACAGAACAGCATTCACTGGAAAAAGTTGGATGAGGCCCATGACCAGGAGTGGACGCTATTGGGCTGATGATGTTGGTGTCGGTACCAATAGTAATAAACACGTCCACTTATAAAACCGGAACCCGTGTCTATGTCAACACTTTCCCGCTTTTTATTCATATTATAAAGCTGGTATAAGTTGTTGTGACGAAAATACTTATTTCATTTCTTGTAAGACGTCAACAAGCATAGGCAGTAATTGTAAAAGTTAAAAAACTAAACGAAAAACAGTTAAGTAATTAAATAATAAAATGGAGGAGATTGCCAAAGATTTCATTCAAACTTGTTCATTACAAGAAACTTGTCCATTATAAAGTCTCAATTATTTCATATTTCTATCAATCTCAATTTTCTGAAGTTTTGAACATCTTCACAAACAGTTTCAAGGCGAAAGACACTTTAATATTGAAATTATAATTTATTCGAAGTACTCTCAATCACGAAATATTTTCAACAGTTGTCTTTATACTGTGCACAGTTTTAACGAGATTTTTCGAATCTTCACTCACTGAGACCTCGTTCTAGCCCAAAAGTAATTACGAAATCTAAAAAGAAGCAAACTTTTGCTCCTAAAACAACTTTATGTCTCAAAAGAAACCGAGTAAAAAACATAAATATCAATTTCGAGATAGCGTTTTCCAACAATTGGGTGCATTTAAATATATCGGCGCTCCCTAAAAGGCGTGGTTCAATATTAGTGCAGGCAAGTCTCGGGGAGCGGTTCGGAGTCCCGTTACATTTTATGTGCCCATCAAACGCCACCGTGCAGTCAACCGGAACTCGGGAAATACTATGAAATAGCTTACTGACTCACTTATTATTAATATGTGAAAAATTTGGTACAATCAAAGTTTGTGTTCTCTTGGTAAAGAATTTGATCGTTTGTAACAGAAACTTTCAAATAAACCAACGCTAGATTTATTTTAACTTAAGTAAAAACGTACATTTTGACTTATTCGTTTTCTTTTTATTGATATTTTATGTAATAAACATTGTGTTTGAACGTCTCCCCTCCAAATTTACGGTTCATAATCATTTATTTCTCTAAGATTTACATAATCACTTATCGAGAAACAATGTTTTATTACTTAAAAATAATTATAAAAATCCAGGGCGCACGTCGCACAAACATTAGTTTGTTACTTTAATAATCTGGGTAAACTAGTGGGTACATCGAAAAATACAAAAGATATAAAATACTTGAACGCGCTCGACCTTGGTCGAACGTTTTGTCTCAATGAGCACTATTATTAAGCACCGTGCACATTACACTAGGTGATATTTTATTTACTTAGGTTGAAGCTGTCGAAGATATATGCTCTTTCAATAATTTTTTAAAATGTAAAATTGTTTTGGTTTCTTTAATATTTTTAGGTAGGGAATTATAAAGTTGTGCTCCTTCATATTTGATGTTTTTTGTTCCGTGGTTTGTTCTAGGTCTGTGCAGTAGTACGAGGTCATTTGCCCGACGTGATGATCGTGATTGTATTTCATTGTTCTTTTTGAATATCGTTTCTGTATGTATTTCTTTAGTAATTATTTTTCGAATTAACACACAGGTATTGTATTGGTAAATTTGGGTAATGTTAAATAGCTTCGTGTTTTTATAAATTTGACGACATAAATAATGACTAACTTATAACGCGTTCAAAAATGTTATAATATTCAATATCGCGAAATGTAATAATGCTTAAACAAGCAGCACCGCACTCGGTACTAAGTAAGTACAAGATAAATCTTAAAAGCCTCATCGCGTCGCGGAATTTTCCTATTAGATTTTATGGATTTCTCTCTTGTCCGCACATTAAATTATTACCGGAGGGTAAACTGTACTAGGGAATAGGGATTGTTTAATTTTACCGTTCTACAGAAAAACATATTTCACAATTTAAAACTGCCGTAGACACTGATTTCTATTCACCTGAATTATTGTTTGTGAATATGTAAATGAAGTAGGCCTAAAACACGCCTAAATCCATTAGGAGATAATGTAAACATTGTGAACACAGTTGAACAATACGTAGCGAAAACAAATCTCAGTCACGCGAAGCTTTGCGAGTATTTTGCGAAACAAAAGACTTTATTTATTTAAGGAAGCACTCAGCGGTAATTATGTTATGAGGTATTACAAGGTCAGGTCGGCTAACGAGCGACGATGTCGAGAAAAGCACTGCTACTCCGGACCGGGATTTAAATGAAATCCGATGGGTGCATCTCTTTAGAAGGGATTATAACAATTTTACTAAAAGTCTTATATCTTAACAAAGGTTTTAAAGTGCCTGTATTTAAAAGGACACGGTAAGAAAGCACTTAAGACTATGTCTGCTTAAGCTTTCAAAACTTGAATTACTGTTACTCTTATTAAGGATTGTAACTGCTTTTTAAATTTTTTACTGCTGTTTAAACAAATCTTGAGATGAACAGTCTTCAGTGAAAATGAATCAAAGCAATGTTGACACGCTACGGAAGCAAAGCCTCACTAAGGGGAGAGTGCGATGTTTGAAAACGGCCACTTTTTCTCGTCTCAGAAATGCAGTCGACAAACAAATTCCAAAAGTAAATGAACATTTTCCATGCAGCCGTATTTACAGAAATTTAATTAGAGTCACCCTCTAGAGGTGCCCTCGGCATGACTCTACGCATTTTGTTGATGTTTCTCGCATATTTCCCCCCTTTTCATTACTTCCTGAGTTTTTTTGTATGCAGAAAAAAATATATTCAACATCGAAAGAAGACCGGAAAAGTAAAATAGGTTCTGTGGAACTATTACGGTATAAAAGGGGATAACTTTATTCAAATTAGATTGCCGGGTAGGAACAGTGCCTAATGTATTTGAGATTGAGACGGGTACCCGTCAGTCCCATTAATGACGTAATTCTTCAAGAATAATTGCATTCAATTTTCTCGTCAGGCTAAAGCTTACAGATCAATGGATGGACTCTTGGGGTTTGAGCCATAACAAATACTTCTGCCCCAGAGAGTTTGTCCGGGTATAGTCCGTTTGTCAATATTGGTCGGTCGGCGGAATCCCATGGGTGTAAGTAAGGTCTACTCTTGCCTTAGTGTGGGGTCAGAAGTGCATGCGGTATAGGGGTGGACAGTATTCAGTACTGCTCAAACATTGAAATAGATACACAGGACCCGTTTAAGGCGGGCTTTGTAACCCATATTGTCTTTGAATATCGTCGATGTTCATCGGTAGTTACTCTGAAGCTTGTTACGTAGTAAGTAAGTAATTAAATTGATTAATCTCGTAATGGGTATAGCCTGATGTATCCAGTCCAGATCTAGTCACATTTTATGTACTCTTATTTTATTGAATAAATATTTCATTTCTTCTTAACAAATGGATAGAAAACATGTAAATTGGATGTCTAGATACTCTTGATTGTATTCACAAATTACTGTATCTGGCAAGTTAAATGTAAACAATTCGGCCGATGTATATAACTTTTGATTGTTCCACCTATGATATATATAGTCGATTATATAGCAATACCGCTTTCGTTGAAAAAGGGGCAATTTAAACCTCATTGAGCAAGAATGATAGGATAAACGTCTCTTACCCGCTTTTAACGTTTACGATATTTTTACTGTTATATAAACGACGATATGTAACATTACACCCGCTTCCTTTCTTCCGATTGGTAAATGTTTCGTGCGAAATATGCGACATTTGACACAAATATAAAGGCTAAAACCAATGTTATTTGACCCTCATAACAGTCATTCTTTTACCAGACCTCCGAATCAAGGTCAACGACGCATTCAAGGAAACGGTTATTTCGTAGAACAATTAAAAACGATGAGTTTTACAAGTCATCGGGAAAAGTAATTAACCCAAATATTTCAGTACGAAGGTACAAGCCTTATACAGCATGCACAGTACAAGGGTTGATACAGGGTGTGTTAAATTAGGAGGCTTGGCTGTATTGTAATAAATTAATCATGTATGGGGTTTTCAACCTTCCTATAACATTGGGGAAGGTTAATGATGTTGTTCTGCCTGTAAAAAATATTTGACCATGAGATAAGGGACTGGATGGAGCTGTCAAATTAATTCATGTTTAATCAAAAGCTACACGTGTGTAAAGTTTGAGTAAATAGCCTCGACATATTATATTGATAATCCTCCAAAGGTCACGTAGGATTTTCATGGAACCTCGGTTTATAGTTGACGGCATTAGATATTTTATGAAACGTACCGGAAAATACAATTTATTGTACCATATAAAAAATAGTATTTGCGTCAATACTTTCAACGAGTTTAAGTATACTACCCACTGGCAATACGTTTAAACCTGCACTTCATTTGTTTAGATATTCAACTAATAATTTTGTTTATCTATAATAAACAAAATTACATATATTTTTCTCTAAAAAAGAGTAAAAATCGTACTAAGTTGATTACCTATCATCGGTTTCGGTAACTAACTAATTTTAAGCATTTTACATGCAATTTACGAATATTTTAAGATTACTAGTTAAATTACCTAAACTAATGGAGTAAAAGTAAAACTAATTTATTATCAGGCGTTCTTGTTTCTAACTACCCGTGACGATTGTCAAAGGCGAAAGGAGTGACAAAAGAATGACAACCGGGACGCGTATTGCCAAACTGTATGCTGACCCAGACACCCATAGTCTGTACTGAACTACGTCGTGCTCATTGAAATCACAAACAAATTGGAGCAATCTCAGAGCATTCTGAGAAACTAATAAGGATCGTCAATCCGAGAGCGATCGATCAAAATTTTAGGGCGCCCCGACTCGGACAGGTTAGGTTAGAAGGAGGTGGCGGGGTCGTAGTGAGCGAGCGAAGCGAGCGAACAGACCCCGCCACCTCCTTCGTGGTTATTTTTTTTTAAACCACCCAGAAGTAAGAGCCCCCGTCGGGTTATCTTTTTTAGACATTACAGTGAAAAATAATTAATTTTACACGAAAAAATCCTAACTTAACCTCAAAATTGACGTAACATAACCTCAAACTTTGATCACCGATATCTCCGTAACCATGGGGCTCCTAAGGTTGGGAGTGGTATGGGGGGTATAGTATTTTAAAGCAAAATGTTATTTGATTCAGACACTTTCTGAATAGGTATACAGTTTGCTCTTCAACTAAAAAGGCAAACTGCGATCGAACTCAGAGCAACCCCGGTCTGGGTCAGCATACAGTTTGGCAATACGCAACCGGGACCAAGGGCCTATCGCGCTTTCCGGGGTACGTATTTTTATCGCAATGCTTATTTAAGAAAACTAATTACAGTAATAAAAAGAAGTCTAATTACTCAGGTCCGTAATATTTTAGTGCGACTGTTTGTACTCAAATTCTCATTATTTATAGCGGCGGAGTTAATGACACAAACGAGACTAATTAAATTATTTATCATAGCCAGCATCGCACAGTTTTTAATAAAAGACGACATGGCGCGTCCACCGTTATATTAATTAATTACCAACATTATAACCTCCTCTATTAAGTACCACCTGCACAGAGCTCTGTATTACAACTTTGTTGAAAAAAAAACCTAATGAATACGGAGGCTACCGGTGAACTTTTTCTTAGGTTTATTTGACTTTCATTCCCCGTTTAAAAATTTTGTGTCAACATCATATCACTTCACATTTCTTTGTTTGTTTAAGTAATATTATGTTTTTAACCCGTTAAACAATATATATAATATTTTAATTATTTGTTTACTGTAATGATTTGATGAATGATGCAAGAAGAAATGTTAACTTTAAGATCTAACCTACGTCTGGGTCTTAGTTACGCCAAAACTTGAAAACTTTACCCTTTATATGTTTTCTTATACCTTGTAAAAGTCAATTAAAATTGAGCAGAATATTTACAAATTATTTACTTAAAGGCTTTTAACTTCCAAAGGCACGGGTGAAACCGCTGGATATAAGTAGTTATATTATAAATTCCAAAGTAACTCTATCTACCGATTTTTAAGCCTTTGATCAAGGCTTAAACTAAGCTAGAACGCTAAGAAAGGACCTGGAGGCTCTATTAGCGCCCCAGTCAAGGTGTCAACACCGCCTGTAATAACCTGACAACCGACTACATCCTTTAACGACATTAAAGATTATCGCAAAGCTAGTACGACGAAGAAAATTGACTTTCCGGCATGATGCGTGTTAAGACTAAATACGATACAATGATAGTGCTTATTCCCTTGGTCACAAACTAAATAAATATTAAGTTCAGTGCATCTTTGTCTTCCCATTTCATTCAGAAAAGGACAGAAGATAAAATATTAGTCCTGTCAATGTAAGACATTCTTTAGATAATTAAGACATGGCCACTAAAAATACGTCTCACTTTAGACGCTAATCTGGCAGGACTAAACTAAGACGTATCTTTTGTCATTTTCATAATGCATTGGAAAGAGAAAGACGCATTTATATAACCTACATTTTGTTTAATTTGTGAACAAGAGAATCAGCACAATTGCCACCCAATTGAATTTCACCCCAGCTCACATCCTTGCATAATATTGTACACGCAAGGGTTGAGCACTGTACCTAATCATTTTGTTAATTACTTCTCGTAGCAGTCTGAGGTGGCTCTTCAATATCTCATTATTATGTTATGCACGAGTGCCCACTTAAATAGAGACACGGGAACTTTTAGTTACCTTTACAAAGTGGTACTTTTGTCTGTTGGGCTTTAATAAGAAAAGGTCTTTAAATATTGTCGGTAGTTATAGGTTCAGAAATGCTGTGAAAGCGTGCAAATGGGATTAATGACTAGATAAACAGGCGTTATTTGAATGGCTTCATGTAAAACGTGTTTTGGTAGGTTATGCTCATTTTAATTTGGTGATGGAGATGACGAGTTTTTGGGTAGTCGTTTTGAATTTCTGTTACTTGACAATAAACGGACTTACTTATTATGAACCTAGATAAGTGGCCTTATTTTATCTACAAAATTTTCTCGTATTTATTTTCTTAGAGACTAAATATGACTTGGCTACGTTTGCGTGAAGCAAGTTTCAATTCCAGCGAGCTTTGCGTTGAAATGACCATCGAAACTATTTATTTATCTACCAACATTCATAAAAAAATCCTTAAATACAAGTCAGTATCAGATACCACAAAAATAACGTAACACATTCCTCATTTTGTTTCTTACGCAGAAGAAAATCAAATATTACAAAATATTTACCGGAAAAAAAAGATAAAGTGATATTTCTCAGCGAAATGTGTCAAGATAGGCCGATACCTTCGGAAGCCTTTCTGCTGATGTCGATATATTGGTAATATTTAGGAACTGCCGGCACGCGATGACGCCATGTTATGAGTGCGTCGTGATGGATGGACCACATAAAAGACTTTATTCCACACAGACATGGTTTATTGGAGAAAGTCTATGTGACTCGGGAGCCGATTGACTGGGCCTGAAGATCGATCGGCTGTTCGGATGAATATTATATCGTTTTGTGATAAGAGAAATGGATCACTACCGTCGTCACTCTATTTACGGGAATGTTGTGACGCTTATAGTGAAATATTAAGGTTTTGGCCGCAACTTTACTGGGTGAACATCGACTAATGCGTGGTAAAAGTGGCGTATTTTACAGTTTTAAACTTAAACCATGACTAATTTTATGAAAATCAAGCAATTTTTATGAAATTTGTTACCGCATACGCAGAGTTCAGCCGTCAACAAATAACAGGCAGGCAAGCAGGCAGAAAAAGCTATTTTTGCAGTACTGTATAATATAATTAGTGCGGATACCACACTGAGCAAACATTTGAAATATTTTTTTCTAACGATTGCTTTTACAAACATTTGAAGACGCCATTCAAATATAAATTACATACACACACAACTACTTACACTCACTTTACACATTACGGAAGAAGTTTTCTATGCAAATGGAATACTTTGATGTTTATTGTACTATGTTTAGTCCGTTCGTAATACGCTATATTATGTACTACAAATCAAATCACCTGTTTGTTCTTAGTCTTGATTATTATGAATGACAATGAAAAAATAATAGATGATATAGAACACCTTTCAACTTCAGCATCACATCTATGTTGTCCGGAACAAGTTGGCTCATACCTACGTAGCGTTAGTCATGGCCTAAAAATTTTCCACGTTAATATCAGAAGCATAGGCTGCACGGCAAATTTTAACAACCTCTTGATATTGCTGCAACGAATAAACATACCACTTGACATAGTGGTATTATCGGAATGTTGGTTACGTAAATGTCCACATCTCCCCTCCATTCCGGGTTTTGTGTCTAATTACTCTGATCACTCTAACCAGAATGATGGGGTTGTGGTATATACCAAAGTGGAGTTACAGTTCCTTTTGGAAAAACCTATACTGATAGATGCAAACTGTTTAGTATTTAAGTTTAAAAACGAGGTGGCGCTCATTACTGTTTATAGGTCACCTTCGACTAGAAATATTCAGAACTTTATTACCAGTCTAGACATAATTCTCAACTCACTTAATACCTTCAGAACTGTAATTTTGGTTGGAGATATCAATATAAACATATCCCCAAACACGGATGATTCGAACTCGGACATATACCTCAATGCTCTTGCATCGCATGCCATGCTACCTGCACATGTTTTCCCGACACGTAACGATAGTTGCATTGACCACGTGGTGCTAAAGTCGAATAAATCGGCTATTACCTTAGTTCTTGACTCTCTAATTACTGACCATGCTCCTGTTGTAGTTTTATGTAATATAAAACTAAATATCCCTAAATCACCCTCCCGCTATCGTCGTGTAGACGTTAATGCTTGCGTTTTGGATATTGAAAAAGTTGATTTTGCTCCCGTTACGAACTGTCAAGATTCTGAAACTGCTGCTTCTATTTTGGTCGAACTTGTATCCTCAGTTGTTGATAAAAATAGTCGTGATTCTGTTGTCCCGAACCGAAAGCGCATAATTAAGCCATGGATCACACCTGGGCTGCTTAAATGTATTCGGAATCGTGATAACATGTACCGCAAAATGAAGAAAGATGCTGACAATAATATTCTGAAAATAACCTATAATCGATATAAAAATTACTGCAACAACCTATTAAAGAAAGTTAAACGAGAATATGAACGACATGAATTTGAAAAACATCGTAAAAACCCGAAAGCTACTTGGAATCTCATTAAAACTATCTCCAATCTTCAAAAGAAAAAGACCTCTGCCGGTGAATTATTATCCATAACCCCAGATCCAACTCAATCACTTGACTCTGTCAATGATTTTTTCGCAAACGTGGGAACAAAACTAGCGTCCAAAATCCTTAACTCACCAAACTTTAATCTGAATCATTTCAATACCCTAGACTCTGGCACTTCAGATATCCTGCGTAACTCAATGGCCATTTTGAGCACGGACAACGAAGAGATAGATTGTCTTATTCGTGGCTTACGATTATCTAGTGCTACGGGTTGGGACGGTATCCCCGCAACTGTAATCTACAGTGCCCGAAGCACTCTTGTTCCAGTTATCTGCCATGTCTTCAACCTTGTCCTTACAACTGGAACATTCCCTAAGGTGTTCAAAAAGGCCGTTGTGCACCCTATTCACAAGAGCGGAGACAGAGACAGTGTCAACAACTACAGACCTATATCTGTACTATCTATTCTAGCTAAGCTCCTCGAAAAAGTATTAAACAAGCGTCTCTTGGATTACATTAACTCTAATAATATTCTCGCTACTAATCAATATGGTTTTAGATCAGGCAAAAATACAGAGGGTGCGATACTAGATTTAATGGACACAGTATCTCAAAATCTTAATAACAAGGATAAATCTTTAGCTATCTTTCTTGATCTTTCTAAAGCATTTGACACTGTCTCTGTCCCACTTCTACTCAGTAAATTGGAAAAGATTGGTGTAAGAGGCCTACCGCTCTGTCTGTTTAAGAGTTACCTTAGTGGACGCTCGCAAATCGTCAGTATTAACAATATCTCCAGTAAGGAAGCATCCCTCACCTACGGAGTTCCGCAAGGCAGTGTCTTAGGACCCACCCTTTTTCTGGTTTACATTAACGAGCTCTGTAAACTTGAACTTAGATACTCCAAAGTACTTTCTTACGCTGATGACACTGTTATCCTGGTTCATGGTTGTGACTGGAATGAGGTGCGGACTAACGCAGAGTCAGCCTTGCAAGTTACTATGCAATGGCTCACACATAATTTGCTCACTCTGAACTTGGATAAAACCAAATTCATCACCTTCAGCCCACGGAAAACTTCACAACCAGCCCCGCCTTTTCGCCTGACTGCCCATTCATGCCATACAATGAGAACAGCTACTTGTGGTTGTCCTGAAGTTACGCGCACAGATTCCATAAAATATCTTGGTGTCTGGGTAGACAGCACGTTGTCATGGAGTGTGCAAATCAATTCGCTTGTGTCTAGGGTAAGAAAATCAATTTTCGTTTTTAAAAAACTTAGGTCCTCCGCCGATTTTTCTATCCTTAGAACTGTGTACTTTGCGCTTGCCCACTCCATTTTAACGTATTGTATTTCGTTTTGGGGTGGTGCTGGTAAGTGTCTTTTGCTGCGTTTAGAGAGGGCGCAGAGGGCTGTCCTCAAGGTAATGGCCTTTAAACCCTATCGCTTCCCTACCCGCGAACTATACATGCTGTGGAAGCTACCTACGGTAAGGCACTCTTTTGTGCTAAGTACAGTATTGCGGAAACATTTAACCCTGCCTTTTGACCCTGACCTTACAAGGAAGAAACGAAGATCTGATAGAGTCTGTCCTACATCAAGTGTCAAACTGGAAATTTGCCGCCGGCAGTCTGTTTTCTGTAGTCCTGTGCTTTATAATAGAATAAATAAAAAGCTTAATATCTACCCATGTACTTTTCGGGATTGCAAAAAAATAATTGATGAATGGCTCCATACACTAACATATGAGGAATTGGAAACGTTTGTCAAAACATAAAATTCTTTCTTCCGTATACATGCACACCAAATACACGTAGCGTAGAGTGTGCTCGTGGGGAGGTCCCACAAGCACATCCTATACTTACACCCTACAGACACGCACTACACTAACACATAACACTCCCGCATGCACTATTTAATTAATTACAGCCTGCTTTATTTTTATATTTGCTTTACATATTATCTAAAATTTGGAACGCTGTGTCTCTCCTGGAGGTGGGCGTTAATAGCTGCGACACAGTTTTATAACTAATGTAGCTATTTACGTACGCAAATAATTTGTAATATGTGTTATGTGTTATAAATCACTTGCATAAACGGCTAGACTTAGAACAAGCATCTTTAATCCGTTATAAATGTTTGACCCGAGGCAAAGATCGAATCCGTTTCCCGTAGTGCAGAAGGTAAACGCTTCGCTGCCAACTCTAACTTAGATTAATGGCGACAACCTGCAAGTGGCAAAATTATATAGAACTAGTGCTACGCCGTTCCCGTAGACAGTAGCGAGACGATACATAGCTTAAGCCTTCCTGTATAATTAGCCTTCATTTTTAACCGGACTAAGATTAACATACGTTTAAGTATTACGACATTACTAGCTTTTGCCCTTGGCCTCTCCCTCGTTAGATAGAGACAAAAAGTAGCCTATGTCACTTTCCATCCCTTTAACTATCTCCACTTAAAAAATCATGTCAATCCGTCGCTCCGTTTTGCCGTGAAAGACGAACAGACAGACTACAGATTATTCCCGTTCAGTAATTCACGATCCCGCAAATACTTCAAACACGGGACAAAGGCACTAATTGATCAGTAGAACCAAAATCAATACTACCCATGGTCAGTTTGTGAACGTGATACGAAATAATTATCGCATTCAATACCCAGGTACCTAACTATTAGGCCGTGGTCACATACGCGGTGGAACACCGCCCTTGTCTACACATCGCACTAATTGCGCATTGATCGCTTTGTAAATTATATGGCGGTGCCACTCGGTACTTGAATATGATTGGGGTTTGAAAAATAAAGGCGTTCGTTGCTGATAAACATGTAGGTAGCTTCAAACAATGTTTTTACCTTAATTAAACTATATAAATGAGGCTTAGAAGATAAGTTTATGGCACTAAGTATGCGCTTTGGCTTAGCGATATTACTGTCATGGTCACTCATATGTCAAACAGCTATAGCTAGATAGAGACGAAATATAGCTAAGCCAAAATATGGGTTATAAAAGTCTATTTCTCTCGGCTTTAATCATTTATTACAGCTGTAAAAATACGAGATTTTTTCGTATTGCACATAAATTTATGGTGACCGTTTGCAACCGAGTCTTTGTAAATATTAAATACAGTTTTCTCTCGTATTAACTGGGCGCTGTATAATGCCACATTTTTCACTCACGAACCTGAATTAATTATATCCATTAAACAGCACCTACTTCATTAAATATTTTCGATAAATTCTGTGTAAAATGAAATTAAAATTGCAAATGAATGTATTGTAGAAGTATACATATAAAACACACCTCATGTAAGGAAACAGAAGTATGTACATTTTAATACTAGCTTGTTAGAGTTTCAATCCGGACCTCATACAGATAAGACACGAGCTTTGATTGCCACGTTTGCTCCATGCGGACTGACAATGCTTTCCTTAAACCTTCGAACACACGTGATTCGAGACACAATAGAAAGGTTAATGTGTCTAGAAAGAACATAAATACGAACATAAACTGAAAAAGTCACTTTGGTACCTCGCCCAAATGCGAACCCAGAACTTCAAGTATTTATTATCACAGGCGCCTTAAGCACAGGCCATTTAATACAGCATTTTTTTTCTCATTTGACCATTTCGGGTTGGCTACCATCATATAATCATACAAAATATTGGAGTCAGGGTCGTGGCTGACCGTAATTATATGGGGAGGCTGGGTCCGGTCTACCTATAGCAACATTATTGGCTCTCCTCTCTTTGATGGCGTATTCCAATCGACACAGTTTGGGAAACCTATAAATAGCCGTACTATATGATTGTAACATGGGAAAGCTTTCCTTTCCCGTCTTTATATGACACGTAAACTTCGTATTTGCGTAGAATATTAATTCGGAACCTTGGGACGTGAACTGACATGTCTGATAATATGGTACAGGCAGCAAAGCAGATAAGTATACAATATACTCAGATGTAATAGAATATTTCTGAAAAACGATGGATAGTGTTCTAATATAACGCACGTGTGTCGATGCTTAAAAACTTAGATTATCTTTGATGGCCCTTGACATTATTTATTTTCTTGATCTTATACGTACGCTCTTACAAATAGTTTCATTAATATGGCAGATCCCCGGTGGATATAAATTTAAAAAATCGTTGTGAAAATAAAAATGTGAAATGTAGAAATAAACTTTCATATTTTATTAATGCTAATCATAGCAAAAATCTAAACAGATATGTTTAAACATCTTAGCACTAACAACAATGTAATAAATTTTACCCAAATTTAAACTTTATAATTAATTTAACCTCTAAGCTAAATGTGACCTGAACTGTAAAATAAGACTTAAACTTGAAGTGAAACAATATGTGATCCGCTTAAAGTCAACACCAGCTCTAATCGGCTTAAGTACAACAATGAACAAGTTCGAACAGCGCCTAAAGCTTTTTAGTTGTTAACATTAAACCTAAACTATTGGCAAGCCCTACAACTTCATACTTCTGAAACTTATTCGGCACTATTTCACCTAGTTAAGATAAAAATTACAAAACATAGTTAAAAATAGGTCTGTGTAGAAAAAAACATTAAAATCATTATCAACTCTATTGTCTCTGACAATCTCTCAATGGCCTTTGTGTAAACGATGTCTGTAATATTTCAAAAATTTGACATACTTCATGTAAAATTCATCGACACATTCTATACTTACTTATATTTGCAAAATTGTTTCACATCGATATGGCAATAATTGGAATTTGGTTAAGTTCATCAACTTAACCAAAATTTTTAAAAAAATATTTTTAATTACAATTTAAGCGTGAAGTTTGTTATTGATTGATTTAAAAAGGCTTTAGTAATCAAGAATGTAGTTGCCGCCGCCATGACATCCCACTGTCTTTAAGACCGAGAAAAGAAAAGAGTCGAGGTTTTGCGAGAAGATCGCGAAACAAAGCTTTCACAAAAATAAAAAGCTTAGACATTTTTAAATACTAGACAAGTTTTCAGTATATAGCCAGTTATTTAGAGGTCCAAGGGCGGACCTAAAGCATGCATATTTTATCAGCGAGCCAAATGAAACATTTTCAGATTTTCTTCTCTGCGATGAAAATGAAATAGTTATCAGCGAGTCCTTACTTTGTATACCCATAATGTTTTATTGCCGCTGTTATGGTTGTTTAAAACTCATATTCCATCGGGTAAGATATTTTTACAGCATTTAACATGCTGAAGAGGTAAATAAATGATATATATGACTCAATATTCTTGCTGAAGATGTGATTGCAAAGGTTTAAAACATTTTCAAGAGGTATAAAACACAAACGTGAATATGTTTTACCATCAGTACATTTTATGAAGAAATGAAATAATGCTTATTTAAGTTGAATAACACGCTCCAGTACCGCATTCTACAAACTTACGTTTGTATGAACAATTAAGAATTAGTCAGAATCAGAATCAAAATGATTGATTGTGTAGTCAACCTACACAATCATAAATGTAAACAGAAACGTAACGCGTAAAATATTCGCCAAAAAGTATCCATTTCCTGAAGCTCGTGCAAAAATATAATCGATAACAAATTGCTAAAGTTAACCCATTGGATGCATGTGTACTCACAAGTACCCCGGATTCCTGCGAGCGGCAAAGTTACAATTTTCGCGCCCACTCAACCTTGAGTGAGGCGGGGCAGGCGGCATTAGCGGGGGAAAAATTAGATTTAACCCCGACACCGTGCACCGGCGCCGGAGAGGGTTTACCTACACATCTATGTCCCTTTTAGCTAGTAGTCCCTCCCCAACAGTTTATCCATTTTATATTTTCTCTCGGCCGCAAAGAATGAAGATGGTATATTTCTTAATTTGAAATAGGGGAAGCGGACTGTGATAGGTTAGCTTCTTTTTCATTTTGCTCTTTTCTGGCGACTTGAACAATAATTGATTTTGTTAATTTAGACTTGAAATATTGATTTTCGACAAAAAGAAAGACTGTTTTTCTAAGCCTCGTATTGTTGTGATAATTCAGTTTTTACATATTTTATGGGCAGACTTTATCGTTTGAATATCATTGTTATTTGTTAGCAATGCGCCAAATAATTTACATTACAACGCCAGCCTCTTATTGTGTGGAATTTAAAAGCATGATTAAAAAAGTTCTGGGAGTAGAGACGAGCGAAAAAATTCTGTAATCCCCAAATTACATGACTCTGCGTCCGTACAGCGCTATTTATTTTATTTTAACTCCTAGCTGGACTGCATAATTGAATTTGTAGGTGCAAAGAAGACAATTTTGGTGGCAAATTAACATTTACGCAATAATAGGTTGACGGGTGGGTGAAGCGGGGTGTTTACGGCCCACCCTTTGTTCTCCAACTAAAAGGGTTAAGTTTAAACATCGCAGCTCTTAACCCTGCCGCGTACGTGTGAACATATGTTGAACAATATTTTCCCCGCTCTCGCTACGACATGACACGTTGTTTTATAAAAGCGATCGTGTTTTTTTTCGTGTGGAAATTACGTGTGACTATTTTCATATGAATGCGATGTTTTTGTATGGAAATGTTGGTAATTGTATACGTGTGTGAATGGATTAACAGCTGTGTGTGTAGACAGGGGACGGGTGTATGGATTAAGTTATAAAGAAGGACGCTTTTCTTTGTTTAGCGTTTCTTTTTATGCTGAAGTTGTTATTTGTTTTCAGGAGCTCTAAATGTAAATTACTATACACGTCGGCTTACCTATTTAACATAATAATTTGTGAATACGTGTTAGAAATAAACGAAAGTAAAATTATTTGTCAAAACATTATTTCCTCATTATTTCGAGTCCCATAAATCCTTTCGTTAGTAAGTGGTTTATTCTATTTTGAGGATTTCGTACGTCCGAAGGAAAATGGAACCATTTTTGAAAGTTGTATACTCGGCAGTTTCAGTCAGCTAAAACTAAAGAGTACATAATTTTGTTACAATACCGAAATAAATCCTTACTGCACCAAAAACTACAAATTCTTCTCAGAAATTTGACCACATTGTTTTGAGCTCTGAGCAATACCCATTTTGCCTGTTAGTGAAAGAAAGCACTAGATTGAGATTGGTTAACTCTTTACTTATCAGAAGGAGCAGCGTTGCACTGGCACTGAAGTTTGCCCATTGTAAATAAAACAGCACCCATTTCTTTCATTGAGTCTAATAGCTTCTATACTCCGCTCCGGCCGCTCCGGGACGGCCATTGAACATTATATCTACTTAGGAACAATAATATTGCTTTTGTATGAGCTTTGAAAAAGGATTACAAAACTGCTGCCTTCAATTCGTTAGTCGCCTTGGTATTATAGTTTTAAAATCATATCTTCAAAGAAGGTGATGATATTTTTGACGAGTTGCAAAAGGGCTCAAATTGTCTGTGTGACTGTATCAATAATTTCGTAACCTAAAAGTTTTGTCAAAATGTTTTTCTCTAATAATAATACCAGCCTATTACTGTCCCACTGCAGGGCAAAGGCCTCTTTTCATACAAAAAAGACACGAGCATTGATCAGCACGCTTGCTTAAAGCGGATTGGCGATTTCGGACTTATTTAATTATAAGTACAGGATTCCTCACGATGTTTTCCTTCACCGATGTCTGTGATGTCCAAGATAAACTTTTAGAAAGTCACATTGGTACTTGCTGGATTTGATCCCACAACGTCTTACAAAATGGCTATAACTAATAGGCCATCATGACTTTTATTTATTTCTCTAATAAATTATTTAAAAAAATACCATAACTTTAAAGTGAAAGTGCTTTTGGTGAGCTGACGAAAATATTTAATTTACAAAGAATTAGCTGGTATTGACTTTTACATTTGCTTAAAACTAAAACGTGCCTTTATATTGAACGAGCCCAAAAACAAATCATGTAAATATAGAAGTTACCTATCGCCACATAAGATCGGAAATCGTTAAACCAGCACACAGAATTACACGGATAATTCTGTCTCTTTATCTTTAACAAATCTATCGAGGAATACGCGCTAAGTTCATTGTTTTGTATTAAACAGCCTATCGCCTCGGCCGGGTGAGGCGGGGATTAGTCGCTCGCTTCATTTCACGGGTCATTGCTCAGACAAGACGGCACGGCAAGGGTTAAATTACATTCGAACTAAGATATTGTCCTGTGACATTGGGTATTTGATACTTTATCAAACAAGTAATACCAAGAGGTAATTGAAATGATTTAAATGTCAACCGTATTTAAAATGTCTATAATCTAAGTTTCCTTAGCAACCCCTTCCGTTAGAGAGTTAACAAGCTGTCTGTGAATCTGTTGAGCTAAATAGCAATTTCGCTGTTGTGATTGCTTGATCGAAAATTTACAGCCAATCATTTGACAGACTGGTTATTCCGACACCCTATCATGTATGAGGGTGTAGATTCGATTCCATGTAATCAAATACCTAGACAATTGGCAACTACTTGAGTAAGCTTTCTAAATTCAAATAATATTAACCTATAACTATCCCAGTGCATTATATGGTGTACGAGATTAATACCACGCTTGCTCAAGTCGGATTGGCGATTTCGGACTTAAATATTTATATTCATTACAAGCCCAGTTTTCCTTCACCGATGTTTGTGATGTCCAATATAAACTTTATAAAGTACACGATATGAATAGAAAAAGTCACATTGGTACTTATCCGGATTTGAAACCACAACCTCTTACATGAGAGGGCCAACCGTAACTAGTAAGCCATCACATTACAAATTCAAAGGTTTTATAATATTTTTTATCCTAGACAACTAAAAACATTCCGTGTATAAGAGCAGCATTGATAGTACTTACGAGATCCGAACCATTTCAAGTACATAGAGTAGAAAACTTCTAGCTTAAACATTTTCCTGTAAAAAAAATGGTTCTCGATTCTAACAAAGGTCGACTAAAGGGAAGGTAATTACGTATCTTGGGCTCTATTACAGCTCTGTACAAATATTTGTGCTGCCCACACTTTTCTGTGTATTTGAGTTCTAAATGTTTGAAAATACACCCACGATACAAGGAAACGATAATGATTTTATTTAACAAACATTTTTGTAGGTAATGCTTTTTTAAATAAGACAATATAAAGAGTTGTTTAAAACAAATTATGTAACCTCGCGGGACAATATTTTTGACATCATTAACAGTTTCTTTCTGTTCTTTGTTGAATAATAAAGTTTATTGAACAGAAGTTGTTATTTGTCTATTATTTAGAAATAAACTACTTTTACTATTTTTCTATCATATTCTATCCTATTTCTATACAATTGCAACCAAAGCAGATATTGTATCCTGAAAAAGAAGATCCAAAGTTGTATAAACAAAAAAGGAAAAAGAATATTACCAGCCTTTCTGCTATCAAAATGCGTGTCATAAACTGGTGTGAGAACAAACTTATCTATGTATAATAATAACTTCGTTGCAGCCTACTCACTAAAAGTAATGCGTACAAAGATCCTAATCAAAGCGTTGGTACGAGCTCGACGCCCCCTGAGACTCCACGCCTTCATAAAAACTGCTCACTATTCTATGAACCCCAAATATTAACTGTAAGAATAAGACTGGGTTTGCGCAAACAGGGCTATAGAATGGCTGAACAGTTTTTATTCGTTAACTAGCTCTCGCCCGCGGCTTCACGCGCGTTAAAGTCGAAACTTTCATGCCATATTTTACCCGTTTAGCTCGCCGCCCAGCTAGGACCAGGACCGCGTCGACGGCGCGTTAGTGTTCCACGCGCGCCTCAAAGAGAAGGAGTCAGCACAGGAAGGGGCTCAACAGGGCCAACGCCTGCCGGGGTTGCGGAATGTTTATAATAGTTACCGTGACCCTGGAACATAAAGGGCAATCGAAGGAACATGAGTGGGTTTTAGTCAGTAAGAGTCTGACACGCCCTCCCGCCGCACCCAGGACGGGAGCAGTCATTGGATGATTTCCCACTCACCAAAAAAAAAATATATTTTACCCGTTACGGGTTGGAATTTCCACAAATCTTTCCTTAGTGGATGATACTTAGTCTTCACAAAGAACTAACACTCCAAGTTTTATGTCTCTAAAAGTAACGGTTTAAGCTGTAGGTTGATATATCAACAACCAGTCACTTAGTTTACAATTTTATATTCTAGAGTCTAGTTCTAGAGACTAGTTGTAACCTCAGAGTTTTAGTGATAAATCTGATGATCAGCTCCCGTGGGCAGTAGCGTTATATTAGCCTTTACTTATTTCTAATTAATTGTTTTCCATTCTGACTTACAGTTTCAGAGTTTAGCTCATTTTAACAGATGTCACGTCACCAGCCGTGGATTGCGAAAGATGCGACGTATGTGTTAGAAGGAACACCGGGATGGGTTTAAGTCAGTGAGAGTATGTCAGACCCCTCTTCAAAATCATGCAGGATTCGATTTACACACCGCATTTAAATCTTAATTTTAATAGGTTTGTTAATTATAATATTATGGTGGTGGTGGTATAAGATGATACAAATCTTTGCAAATCCTTGCTTTACTCAACTATAATATGCATGAATTTAACATAAACTTTCTTCTTGAATCACTATATAATTAAAACCATATCAAAATCCGTAGCGTAGTTTTTAAGATCTAAACATACAAAGGGTCAGTCATACAGCGAAAAGCAACTTTGTTTTACACTATGTAGTGAAGTCAAGAAGTATAGATAGTCGTCCAGTATTTGTAACAAACTAAGTATAACTTTGTCATTCCCAAAAACACTTCAATATTATTCATTTCCAAAGTATTAAAATAGAAAACTGCCCAAGCATTGCAGCACCGTCTAAACTAGCCTGAAGAAGCAGATTTCAATTATCGAGACCCTCTAAGGGATAATATTGTTCCGTTTACCTAGTCAGTCGTGTTTACCTGTAGCCGTCGTAAAGCAATGCCTACATGTCGATACTGACATGGGTGTGCCAAGAAACCGACTCTACATAATAATGTATATAACGCGCGGCCGGACTTAATGGAAAAAATAACGGAAGAATATGATGTTTTATGGGCACACTTATGTACTTATGCCAGAATGGTATATTGGCTTTTCCCCGTTTTTTGTAAGGAAACAAATCGCTTGTCGGGTGGTAAGTCTTGTCAAACTGCGCCTCTGTTTGGTATATTCCAACATGCTCTGTTTTTGCATTTTCTGATTCCACAGCCTTTGACTTGCTTAAACTTGACAATTCACAAATCAGGTTTATGTTTCCTGTATTTTTTCAATTTTTCGTTTTATTCTTACAATTTTTCTCTTTCTCGCAACTTATTTAAGACACTGTAATGACGAATGCCAAAAAAAATAGAAATTGGTCCAATATTCCTTACGTGATGATGTCCAATAAATTGCTACTTTATTTACAAATATTGTGTAAAATCATAGGCAGAGCAATGTAAGCATAACATGTGTGGGAGGTTATTGGGCTTTCACAGAAATTATCGACGGCTCTGCATGTTAGCTGATACTCACCAATTCTATTGAAAGTTTTAAATTGTTTACAGCAGTTTAAATTGTTTGCAAAAGGAATTTGAAGTTTATAGTCATAATTATTAAGTAGAAAATTAAAGTTACTAAAATAAATGTAGAAGCAACATTTAAATGGACTAGTAAAAAGTTTTCTTGCTCTCTGTACTTCTGTAATCAGTTTAAAACTAATACTTTTAGATGCCAACTACCACCTTGTGTTTAATATCGCTTGAGAAGCACATATTTTGGCCTTCTAAATAGTGCAAACATTTGTCAGTAATCGTTTAACTCAAATAAAAACGTAAAGAGCCCAACAATTCTAGTTTCAATGGAGACTAGCCAAGTGTGTAGGAGAGATAAATATAATATTCTACCTATATATCCGTATTAATATTATAAATGCGAAAGTAACTCTGTCTGTCTGTCTCTTCTTCACGCCTAAACCACTGAACCGATTTGAATGAAATTGGGTACAGATATAGTCTAAGACCCGAGAAAGGACATAGAATAGTTTTCATCCCGGAAATCCCCGAGAAAAGGAGCTATTAATCCACGCGGACGAAGTCGCGGGCAAAAGCTAGTTATTAATATTTCCATTGCGCAAAAGAAGGTTTGCAACATATAGTGGAATGTTGGCTAAAAATAACAATTAAACATTTAAAAAAATAGAATAAAATAGAACACAAATTATAATACAAACCTAATTAAAACATTACCATGTGGAAATTTTCGGTATCGATATTGCATGCAAATGCCCACCCGACAATACCCGAAAATGTAGGTTCTATAGTATTATATTTGCGTCCAGACCCTACATTTACGGCTATAATGTCGGGCCATTTTCAGCCTGAAAACAATAATTCATTCATTCCCTCACGTATGCGACAACGTTGGTGTCAATCAGTTAACGTTAAAAGCTTCATGAATTTCCTCTGGTTTTCAATAAATTAATTTGACTTTCGAAAACGTTAATTTTGCTGAAAGTGTGAATTATTTATAGATAGCTAATGCTTACGCTCTATTGTTACCCTAAGGACAAGATAAATAAACATTGCTTACCTACACGGTGTTTTGCTAAGTTTGTAGAATGCCTCTGAAAGTAATTACCAAATTCTGAAAATGTTTTCGCTAATAGCTCGATAAGAATGCTAAATAGTGAACATTTTACAAAAACAGAGTTATTTTAGCAATAAAAACGAATAACAAAACGTAATAAGTATTGAATAGCATATCGTTCAATATTGGGTATTGGAATCTTACCCCAGTAACCCATCAAAATACCATGACTACATAAACCTCCCCACAGTTCAAATATTCAGAAAAAAATATTTCTTCAAGCGCCCCTCTCCACATTTGTGGAAACAATAAAAATGCCCCCAATTTCAATTTGTATAGGCTTTGTTTGTGCAGCGTGTACAAACGTCAACTGCACATCCTTGATAACAATTTGACATTAACAGCGCCTTTATGACGTAGCAGTAAGAGCGGTTTTCAAAGTTCAAATGTTACCACTGACTTGCGGTTTACCATACTTTGACACGAGTTGCACGTGGCGCCCTCCCTTGCTTGAACTACCCCAGCCCGAGAATATTTAGCGTGAAGACGCGGTTTTCCATGACGTCGCACTCTATATTTGTCTATGGTAATATTTTGCGCGCCAAGAGGTGCAGCCATCAAAAGAGGACATTTTGTACGACCGTCCGATAAAATCGGTCAATGATTTAATGTACGACCTCAAAAAATAGATCAGCTCTATGATTCTACTTTGAAACTTCCCATACCCGATATCGGTGAAAAGGTTTAAATAATTTTGACTATATGTTTTTCCTTTTTAAATGTGTTACATTATAATAACTATGTATACTAATGCCTAGTTTTGTTCGTTTTGTGTCACACTGTCTACCCATATATGAAATTAAATTTATTTGATAAATGATTCTATTTCTAATTTGAAAACCAACCTGAAGCAAACAAACTTTCATTATCACTTCGTTGACTTCACAGCGGAAATGAGACACAATCAATAAATACACAGTGAGTTTTCGGAGTGGAAATAATTTCTCTTTAACATTACATTTCATAATTTAGATTTATGTTTGACTTCGATATTATTTAATCATAAATAAAAGCAAAATTTATTTTAAAAACTTTTGACACACATTTGAATCACAATTACACGCAAATTCCATTTTACACACTTTAGAAAAGTGCATAGTGATCTTGTAATTAAGCTCTAAATAGAATGCTATCAAGAACCGATTTCCCTATTTTGTTTTTCAATCTAAAGCTTGCAACTCACACGACGAAAACAAACTCGGTGTTTGCATTGAAAATCAGTTTTCATACACGAAAATAAAGTTGGCTTAGTTATACAAGCACAAAGGAAGATCGCCGGAGAAACGAGTAAACAATTCCACTTAGGTTGAAAGAGAAATTGTTTTCTGAACATTGAAAATGTATAGTTATACAGTTAAAAAAGTATACGCGTAGGCAATAATATTATAAGTAAAAAGGTGTAGATAGGTTATATGCTGTCAAAAAGTGGCACTTTAAAAGTTTGCTATTTGACCAACGTGATACTGAATATCGCGTTGACATTTGACGTTTATCTCTTTTCCACTTACACTACTTCAATCATGCCATTCTACTTTGACGTGTAATTTATGTGTGCGTTAGTGTGCCGTTTTTGAAGATAGAATTTCGTTTAGGTAACCTATCTACACCTTTTGACTTATAAATATTATTGCGCGTAGGTAGGTAAATGCTTTTCTGACCTCCACTGTTGATTCTGGCTTTCAGGAGCTACAGTGCTTGAAAATAGTGTAGCTGGATTGTTCCAAAAAAAATAGTAAGGTATTTGTAAACTATCTGACATATCATTAATGGATAATGTTAGCCATATGTTATGGATATACAAGGTGACTGGAAATTAATGCACGATACTTAAACACGTGACTGTGCTCATGAGAACCACCTACTTTTACTATGGGGGGAACAAACCTGAAATCGCGAACAAAAATCAGCTGTTTAGTACATTTATGTTTGCCTAATATACTGAACAGCTGATACATTTTTTTCGCGATTTCTATAAATTATTTGTTCTCATGAACTCAGTCACGTGTTAAGTATCGTACACTAATTACCAGTCAACCTACTCTATATAGACCCATTGTACATCACTGGAAGAAAAAAATACATCCGTTATAGTAAATACATTTAAGCCTCAGATCGTCTGACGAAAGAAATAGGACAGTAGTGACTCAGTCAGTAGTGTCTTTTCGAACTTAAATTATTACAGATCCAGGTTTCTTCAACAATGCCAGTGACGCAAAGTTAAATACCAAATCTATATCTTGCTAAAACTCATGTTTTATAAGGTTCATATTCTAAACTATAATTTACCGGCCAAAACTATGGTCGGTGCCGATATCCGCCATTTGATTGTGGTGGCACGATACGTAATTACGTTAAATGTTATCGCTTAGTTAATTTGAAATGGCAAACATCACACATTTAAATATGCAATTAAGTAAACTTCATATTCACTTCTGAATTACTTATTTACTGTGGTTGAAATAAACCTAGAGAAATAATAAATTGGCCAGGTGCGTATCAGGCCACGCAAAATAGGATTCCGTATTGAATCATTTTGCATTACAGCTTAACCATCATTTTAAGAACCATTTCGCATTATGCTGGTTTCCAACCGAATTCATGTATTATCGTATATAAACTTGAAGTTTGCCATTATCTACGTTTCTCAAGTTATCAAGGCCGCTGTAACTCTTGATCCATCAAAGTATCTAAGCCGTTATAGTTTTCCTTCAAAGTCTACCATCTTTTAGAGGGAGGGGGGTCAGAATTTGGAATACCTCTTATTAAAGAAAGGTGAGTGAATGAGACAACCAACGAATGTCAACTTCAAACCGAAATATTAATTTGTGTTTGTAAAACAGGTGACAGGTTATTTCTAGAGAGAAATAAACTAAATATTTTTTATCATCAATTTTTGCCATCACGCTTATAATTATTAGGATTAAATACTCCTTACAGGAAAACCTAAACTGAGTCCATATTTTTTAAAAGTTTAAAAAATATTTTAAATATATACTTATTATCATTGAATCCTCTTTGGTTTAGTACCTAATACGGATTCCTGGCATCTTTTCGTCGAAAAAATTAGAAACGCCATTTGGGTTTATTTTTATTTTATTGTTTTTCTCAACATGTAATGGCCGTCACCTGTTCTTTTTTTGGCAATTGACTGCCAGTTTTGAGCATAAGTAAGAAGAGGAGAAAACTCTTTTTAGAGTTTTCAAAATTGATAAAACCTTTTTGATTATTGTCATACTAATATTTTTTTAAATGTAAAAGTTTGTGAGGTTGTTAGTTATTCTTTCTAACTAATGATCGTATTTGTTGTAACTTTACAGTTTACATCAGAATAACGAATAGGCTACATAACACTATGACCCACGGAAGCGGAGCAGTAACCAAAAATCTGATATAACGCAGATGATAGAAATTAATACATAATATTTTTAATAAAGTAAAGCATTTAACTATACCTTATTGTTCAACACAGGAATGCTATTATGGACTATATAATAATAAACCTATTGAACGTAGTATCAAAATATCTCAAAAATGCTTATAATACCATTACAGCATGGACTGTTAAATATCGCCATCTGTTCTAAGAGCCATTATTTTTATTCCAACAAAGATTTTCATTCGTTTCGACCGAGATTCAAAGAAAAAACCTTTGTAACAGACAATTAACTGCAGCGACGAGGAATTAATTCCTTCCCAGGGTCGAGACCGACCGAGGATTCTTAATATTTCCTTTGTGAGAACATAAAAAACATAATACTAAATTAAACTCTGTACTGAGGACAAGGTAAGGTCGATATTAGTGTAATTCTCCCCACAGTCGACGCATTTCACGCCGTGGAATGGACGGATCAGTATGAAAATAAGGATTATCTCAGATATTTCGCGACAGCAAACACCTAATTTGCAAATGAATTTCTCATTTTGTGGAATACATTTTCCTTTGGCCTTGACAAAGAACCTTCAAAAAACAAAAAAAAAACGTTTTCAACACAATGTTTTAAATTCTATCATCTTTATTTATGTAGTATTGCATCTAAAGAATAATTTCTTTCAAAAAAGTCGTTTACAATTCCGTTTACTCTTTCTACAAACAATGAATGATTGTTCTCATTTTCGTAAACCTCTTCATCGTGTTCATATTTCATTTCAGTCATTCTGAGGGCGTCCTCATACGGGGACGTTATTATCATCATTGAGACTAAAGCCTCTATTAACCCAAGTACCGAATATTCATTCAGATGGTTTTGAAAAATGCTTCGTGGATAAACTTCTTCGACGTCCAAATTACAGTGTCGAAGGACTGCTGATAATGTTCCGTAGTAAATATCGAGGACATGGTCGTAATGTTTTTTGAGAAAATCTCCATCGGTTGACATGTACAAGAAGTAAGCAATATCTGTGACCGGCGAGGCGAGCCGTGCCAGTTGGTAATCAACAAATATCACTTCCACTGGCTTGCTGCCCTGCAAGCAAGAAACATAGAGGTGATCAATATGAAGTTAATCCTGTTTACTATAGTTTGCTAAACAATTATTAAAATTCTCTTATTTTCGTTCACCTATTTAGTTTTACAGTTAAGTTTATTGAGTAGTTCTTACCTTCACTTTGTATAGAATGTTGTTATTCCAACAGTCGCCATGGCAAATAGTGCTATAAGGATTTGACCGGGTGCATTTATACAGCACCGTCTGAATGTCTGGAGCGAGTTGGTTTAGCTTATCTCTGGCTGCTACGTCCAACACTACGTTCACAGACGCCTCGTAATACGAGCTCATACTCTTCGATGCGGGCCCAGGTTTACAATACTGCACATCCTCATGACATAAAAGCGCTATCTCCTCAAATTCCTTCGGATTCGTTTTCTCCAGCACAAAAGACAGTGCATGCAATTTCGCTAAATTTTTCATCACGAGTGAAACGTAATCTAAATGCGCTTTGAAAAGTCTGTCGCGTAGTTGGTATCCATCTTCTTTTAGCCCTTCCACAGCGATCGTTTCTTTGTCATATTCGTCACTGGCAAAAATGCAGTTTGGGAATTTAATTTTTAAACCTTCAATGTTTTTGATTTTATTTTGAACTTCCAGCAATTTTGGCACGATCTGTTGGTAAAAGATGAATTCTCGTTTGTAGGATTCTCTGAAGCATGCGCGCATTTTTGATTCTGCATGCCATTTTATCATTAAAGTTTTCTTGACCTTCTGTCCATTAACGATTCCCCTTAACCGCACTTTGAAGACACTAGTCAGAAAACTATCAATCTCTTCACCTCCTATCTCAACAATATAGTCAGTTAGTTTCATGTTACTTATTTCAGCAGTTTTATAAATTAATTCAACAAAGTCTTGTTGACAACGTGATAATTTTTTTGGTGGCATCGTTCACTGACTTCACTTTAAATCAATTTTAATAAAATACCGATGTCTTACATTGACTGTCGAGATTTCACGATCGGATGACGACTGACTTATCAGAAAATATCTTATACCTACACTATCAATAGTTAGCCTGTCAAGTTTTGGTATCTATAAGATAAACTACGGGAATTAAGTAGATGAAGAAAACACTCGTGGTTTTACTTCCACTGATACACAATTTCCAGTTCAATCTTATAAGTTTTATCAAAGAATGGGTAGCACTCTGAATGGCATTCTTTTGATAAGATTTCATCTGAATCGCCGCAACAGAAATGTAAGCCACATTTTGTACGAACTCATCTTGACACAGCAAAGTCAACAACGTGCTCGTGCCAATATGCACAACTATGATAATCAGACGAGATTGGAGTTAGGTTGTTTACCACGGTTTTATCAGTGCTGTGATGCGGCGGGTACAAATGACAGACGTTTTGAGCGTTATCAGTGCGGAACAGTCTCAACGAATGGCCGCAAGATAAACTAGTCCCCGCGCACACAATACCTTTTGTAATGTCACTCAATGGGCGTCCTGCAGAGTCGCGGATGTGTGAGTGCGTCATACGACTGGTTATATGCATTCAATGTCGCATTGTGCGCCATTGTCGAGCTTCTGACCACTGAGTCTTGGAATACGCACAGTGAAATGCGCATGAAATGAACCGTCCGTTACTCTGTCTACCTTGGAAAAATAACTTCGTATTCCATATTCAGTTTCAGAAGCAATCGCCTCACGTGTAGGTTTTCATAAAGTAATATTGTTGGTTGCAAGTTATATTGAATACAAAAAGTATGTCTATTTCTCTGTTTCTGTTTGATTTACGGTGTATAGAGCATATTATTTACGACACGCTGTTTTCTTTATTACGTATTACCCATATAGTTTACTACGTGTACCTTCGTGGTTCTTTTGAAATATATGATAGCGTACAAAATAAAACAAACAAAGACGGTATTGAAACAATACGAAAACTAACATTTTACTCGACACAATTACAGAAGCGACAGACAGTCACATCATAAAGTTTTTCACCTTGCTTTATGATGAAGCAGTAATAAAGCAGGGACATCAACCCTTTGTTCTAAAATGTAGTCAAAAGTGCTAGCTAGGTATAAATACGTAATTGAATGCCTAACTTTCTCCCCTACGACCCTACTACTCTTTGTCAGCAGGTAAGCTGTACTGTTTATTTTGGTAAATTCTCGTGCGCTAACGGTTGCCCGGAGCCATTTTGAATTATTTAACGATAAAGTCAAACTAATAACTACATTTTAGGCGACACTAACAATTCTGTTTGATGTCGAATGGTAATTAATGTTGCTATCAAATTGAATACTGTTTCTATTCACTGCCACTGTTACATTTGGATCATCATTGCCTGTGTTGTGTAAGTACAAATAAATTTATAATCATAGGTACTAGCTTTTGCCCGCGACTTTGTCCGCGTGGTTAATAGTTCCCGTTCCCGGGGGATTTCCGGGATGAAAACTATCCAATGTCCTTTCTCTGGTCCCAGAGTATACCTGTACCAAATTTCATTCCAATCTGTTCAGTGCTATAGGTGTGAAGAGAAGACAGACAGACAGACAGAGTTACTTTCGCATTTATAATATTAGTACGGATTATTTTTATGGTCATGGACGTTTGAAATTATTGGAATAAAAATTGATTATTTTTCTGTTCACAAAACCGTTCTAGACGATATTATGCTTATTTACAATATTTTCCATTTCAGTGTAGCATCGTGGTCAATTAAGTTTTGAGTTCATAAAATTAAAAAACAATTTGATGTTCACCCTGCTACATAATTTAGCATGGGAGGAAACGTGTCTAGACGTGCAGGAAATCAGTTTTCCTCAAATGTTAGCGTTGACGCGCTCACTTCAATTCACTTTTTTACACGACTTCCCAAAATATAAAAAAAGATGTGTAATGCTTTTACTTAATTTATTGCAGTAGTTATTTTTGGACATATTTTTTCATTTATATTACAATTGAAATTCAGCCACAACTGTTTCAGTTAAATATTCAATTTAGTGTTTTCTTAGAAATATAAGCTTATCACGTCCTAACTTTGGAAATAATATTGAAAAAAATACAATATTGTGCCTACAGCCCCAACAGTATGAACAAATATGGTGTAATACTTCGAGATGTGACTGTTTCTAGCATTCGTAAGCCAGTGTCGATGATTTTCAAATTTTAAAAGTAGAGTCAAAATATTAATAAACATAGGAATTCATGGGACATAATTATATTACATATATTTATTTTTTAATAATATAAATGCAATTAATGAATACCATTAGCGCTATGTAGAAACACTACGAGAATACTATTACCACTCTGTTTATAGCATAGCGCAGTGCATAGTTCCTTACTCGGAATTTATCTCTTTGGCATCAAACTGAAATGACTAAAATAAATAAATAATCTTCCAAGTGTATAAAAATGTAATATCGGGAAGATCGAGTATCATAACAAATGGAATCAGTGCCTGTTATCGAGCCAGTCGACGAGAACACTCACATCGCAATAAGTACTGCTACTTATTGTACTTCCAGCTCATGTAGAGGGCGCTTTCATCGCTGCAATACAATATAATTTATTAAAAAAATATATACACTTTGATAAAAGAAAATTAAACCTTCGAACACACGTGATTCGAGACACAATAGAAAGACAATAGCAGCCCGACAGCCGGCTGTCGCTTGCTCGTTGAAAGGTTAATAGTAAAGTTGCAATTACATTTTATCTCACGATAATAATTCCTAGCAAGTTACTATATTGTACGGTTTAATTACATTTAAGCGTCGTGTACAATTGAGCCTTTCATTTAGTAATTATCGTCAGTTAGCGACACATGCGACTATTATAACTTTATTTATCGTTTTAAAAATCACATTAGTGAGGCGGAACACAGCGTTACCGAGACTTTAATAGATTATAACAGTGACCGCTCCGCCGCGTTTATTATAGGCAACGCGATTACTATCACCCTCAGTAGAACGCAACGCCTTTCAAACAATCTCCCAGGATCATATTAAAGGAAAATTTTTACACAAAAAGAAAGGGTGAAATAAAACGTATTACCTCAAGACAAACGCATTTCAAACACTAATATAAGACCACCTTTTTATTGCTCTTATAAATTTTCTTCAAAGCCCCAAATTTTTCGGCGAAGCGCTGAAAGCACTTCAAAGGGGAAGTAGGTAATGAAAGAAAAATGAAGAATGTTTTAATAACTGCTTCTTCGTGTTACAACATTTATCTTTTTATGGACATAGGAACTGTTCTGATACCAACCCCTTTGTGTTTTCAAAGCAAAAGCATAAAGTCTTAACAATTCCGGAATTTGTTTTTAGGTCAGTGGCAACCGAAGTCTTTGAAGAGAATTTCAATTGAGTCCATTTGTGCCCAGCGCTCTTTGTGTAGGATAATGATGTGCTGATAGTACACAAGCACAAACACTGCGCTCGCGGCAAACATCGTAAAAGCTAAAATAACAAACATTTCATTCAAAATATGTTATCATCCCTTAAAAAGCACCGACACGCCTATTCTGCACAGACATGAACCTAAAAATATTTTCACCTACATTTTTAACAAATAAAAATAAATCCTGCACACGGCTGTAAAAAATATGAATGCAATTTTCTAACTGGACGAAATTGGAATACATTTTATACGGGTAAAACCGGCGTATCAGCTAGATATTTTATAAAATGGTTTTATAAAATATGAATCATTCCAGAGGCAGAGTAGCGGGCTCGCGTCGGGCACCGCGCGGGGACGTCTCCACTGCAATAGTGGCTTATTTTACATTCAAAGCTTTGGGAGGCGTTTTAAGAGGTTAATTAATATTTAAACATTTTTTGCCACACAAACTGTTACTCTGCGTGTGTTTTTAAACAAAATAGCTTGAAGTTTGTTGGCTGACTATGCAAATGACCCGGTTTTAAGCTGTGAATACATAGAGTGTATGGTTTCCATGCCGTTGCGTTGGTGCGAGCCGTGTACAGCCGTGTTAGGGGTGCATTAGGCCGGGCAGAGCAGGGGTGCGTATCGATTGGCGACCCCACCCGGCGCCCTCCACACTACACAATATTACTCTCTGCACTCCCAAACCCACCCTTTCATTACATTTGCAACGTTTACTTTGTGACCAAGATCATTGTTTTAAAATATTTGATTTCAAGGGCTGACTTTCCAATGAGTATCTTTAATGTAGAGATTGAATATGAACTCTAGATGTTGCAATTTGGTATTTTTACAAATTCTGTTAAACCATGTTTATTTAAGTTATTGATTTAATTAAAAAATAAGTAAAAAACAATTATTTAAAAGTTGACACAATTACGTTCCGTAAGAAATTCGCTAAGAAAGTTTACACCGGGAAAAGTGGAATTATTGAAATACGAAAAACAATTACTATTTATTTATTTAATAATGACGTAAACGTGTTAAAATAAGACCCTATAAAAAAAAAACAAAAAAGAAAATCAAGTAAAAAAGCAACAATGCTACAACAATAAATAAAAATAATGTCTAAGTTCGTTGACCTCACACAAAGCACTTCCCTGTCAGCGCACGCGCTGACGGCAATAAGCGCAGTGATTGCATGCATACATCTAGGGGCATCGGGGGTACTGTGATATCACGTCGCTCAAATTGTTTTATCACGTAGTACAAGAGGGTTAGTTTGTTATACAGGTTTTTTTTTATCTTCTATTTGTTGCTCGAGACTTTGGCCGCGTGGATTTCATTTTTTTTTTTTGTTTTTAGGGTTCCGTACCAAACTGGTGCAAAAGGAACCCTTTAGTTTCGTCATGGCCGTCCTTGCTCGGGTATCAAGAAAAGTGAAACTTTGCATAGATATGTGTATTTACAGTGTCAACAAAATACCTATTATTTAATTGGGGTACCCCACGTCAGGTAAAGTGACGAGGTTTTTTTTATTATATTGCGTCTACCCCATAGTGACGGGTATCATTCAATACAAAAACATTGGAAAGTTGCTAAGACGAATGTTTGATTTAGAGTAACTTAGGTTTTCCAGATATTCAACATGACAGCGCATTTTTTTGATAAAATAGTGTGTCCCCCAACCCTCTTTTAAAGCTAAACAGCTGGCTAGAATCAAATGAAAAATTCACAATGGTAGTATATGTGTTGATCTTTGAAGGAAAACTAACGGCTTAGATAACTTTGTTAGTTCAGGAGTTACAGAGGCCTACCTTGGGATAATACCAAACCTCAATCTAATATAATAATACAAAACCGGCATAATACGAAATGGTTTTTAAAATGGTGGTTAAGCTGTAATGTGAAATGATTAATGGCGGTACCCTATTCAATTGTGCCCTGACAAGTACTTGGCCATTTTTTTTTATAAATTTTTGACCTTTTTTTGTGCTTTTTTTGAACTTTAAACTTTTTACCGAAATTTAATTAGCCTAATAGTTACTTTACAACATCAGATATCTGCCCGTAAAAGTCCTGTCCCCCCGAAAAAAAAGACAGACAAAAAAATGGTTTTTGATAAATGTGTCGTATAAAAGTTTATTATATGTGATAATAAATATATATTAACGGGGTACCCACCATTTTGATATTACAAAGAGATACTGCAATATTATTTGTAAAGTAAAATACACGTGTATAAAAAATATGTGTTTGTAAAGTTCTTTTGCTTCTCATTTGTTTAATATAAAAGCGTTATTGAAGTAGGGTGTGTCAATCTTCATTTAATCGCATAATGATGTTAGGTTTTGTTTAGCTGACGTTTTGACGGATTGCATTATGCATGCCTGCAATATGGTATACCTTGAAGTGTAATTTGATTTATAATGTTGCACATTTTTTATTGATTCATAGCGCATTTCACTTCTCGGAACCCTTATACTTTAGTTTAAATCCGTCCATTCGTCTATTAGTCCTAGGTTTACCGTCCAAACGGTTAGTGCTAAAAAGATGAAAGTTTGCATGGACATGTGTATTTACTACGTCGACAAAGTGCTTACATAGAATTACGAAAAGTATATTTTTGTTTACGAAACTCTGTTATTAAGAAGGCAATGTTTTATCCCGCGATAATCGCGCGTGTGGACACCCACGTAGCCGATTTTTAATATTTATCTTTAAATTTTATTAGTATCATAATGTTTGCTAAACAGGTAAATCAGAGTCGCAATACGTCTATGTTCTATTAATTAAAGAGAGTTTACTGCTTTTCTTTTCTACGGATTACGTAATCAATCACCAATTAATGACACCCAAGGGAGAGCAACAAATACATTTACCACTCTCTTATTACTCGAGGTTTTTTCATAAATTCATCATAGCGTACTTGTCTCTCGAATAAGTAAGCGAATTTGTAGGTACTATAAGGCTTTGATAGAACCCCAGGGATTATCCGATGTGAGTTCTTGCTGTGGAAGACTTCAACGAAGTGGGCGGCTTAAACTCCTGCATAGTGAACCAAACCGTTGAAAGCCGATATTGGTTATATTGAAGAAAAAAAACGAAATTCTGTTAGACATGCTTCTTGCTTCTACTATAAGCCTCCAACACACACATGAGTGTTGTGACAAAAATAAATGCTTAAGAATAAACTGTGTAAACTATTCCAACCTGGTGTGTTCAAATATAACTATCGACACCACCTTTTTATGTGGAAAATTCTGTCTCTACAGTACAAAAATACAGTCGTTTTGAGAAAATTGAGGAAGTCAATCGAAGTCATTCCCTTCAAAATTATAAAAAATACTAAGGATCTTCTTCTATCAATTAAAGTGAATTTAGATTTAGGTGAGCCATTAATCCCTATTACACTTACCAACTATCTTTACCCAAAATCGAGGAGAATTGAACTCATTCAAATAAAACACGATGCCTAACCTGGTGATCGAATCCAGGACTAAACTTAAGTGAGCTTAACCGTCTGCAGTTGCTTATATTCAAGTTATTATCTCTCACAACTCATACGTTTATCTATCGTATAATAAAGATAACATTAGTTACTTATAAACTACAAACCTATGTATATGTTTGTGTTGAGACTACCTCGCTACTTCCTGTAGTGGCTTGTGTTACAGTTGAAGCACAATCGCGCCAACCGTCCGCTGGCTGACTTCTAATGAATCAAAGGGCATCTATTATACATATATTGGAGTTAGGATTTACAACTGGAATTGTTGTTTGAAATGTAGATAATGTATATCTTACGGTATTATAAATAGATAAAAGAAGATGTTAGTATTAGTAGATTAGATACATGAAAAAATAGACCGTGGAATAGATAGATAATAGTAGATAAGTAGATCCATAGTACAGATAGAAAAGAGTTTGTAACATTTTGCTACACATTTGTTCCTTGTTTTTCTCCATGCAACCTACTTTTACACTTTGTGTCGTTTAAAAGTGATTTTAGTATCCTAGTAAACCATTTTATTCCATAAGGACAATTTTTAGTCTTCTGGCTGACTTACTTCTTAACAATTTAAAAAAGTCAAAATTTTTTTCGAAACACTGTCGCCTTCGCGGTATATCATATTTGGGTACCTAATAACGGAATAGCTGCAACTAATTCACGTCACATCGCCCATCCTTCAGTCTCTTATTTCAACACCCACACGTCACGAGGAGGGTGAATAAGGGAACACACTATATACAATTATACAGGGTGTTCGTAGCTAACACCGACGAAGTTTCAAAACTTTACGGAAACAAGGAACTTTTAATAGTGCTTCTAAGCGATGAATCAGCAACCTGTCGATATTTTCTACCACCTTGCGATCTTCTGACGTACCTAAATCACCGTTTAGTTTGTGGTTTGAGATAGTGGTTGGTACGGCGGGATCGGAATTAGAACTCAAGGTTGTAGAAGTGTTTTTGCTTTTCACAGCTCTGAAACTAACTTCAGCTTTGTATTATTTAATAGGGAAATAATAATGGTTCCGACAAACAAATTAATCTCCAGCGATCTGTGGCCGACTATTATTCTAATTAACCAGCGTTATAATGAATTACCGACAAAAAATCCTAATATCCGAATAGAAAACTAAATCTCTGACCAAATTACTAAGTTACCGACAATAGAAGTTTCGTCAAAATAATCATATTTTTACAACTTGCATGAACTGTTTTAATTTCTATTGTTGGTTACCAAAATTTATTTTTTAACTCTCAATAATTATGAAAACTGGTTGCAATCTAGACTTTAGGGCACCCCGACTCGGATAGGTTAGGTTAGAAGGGTACGGCGGGGTCGTGTGAGCGAGCGAAGCGAGCGAATAGACCCCGCCATCCCCTTCGTGGTTATTTTTTTTATAAACCACCCAGAAGTAGGAGCCCCGCCAAGCGGGGCTCCGTCATCCCAGCCCACCCTCGATCATGTATAGAGTATTTTAAGGTTTGGTAAGATTAGAATTGGTAAATTAATAGAGTTTTTAGTTGAACGTAATTTATGCTGGTAGAAAAGTATTGTAGCAATAAACGTTCATGTTTATTTTTCGGAGATTTCAGTATCTCATTCGGTCGTTTCGTCATTTTAAGTCGGAGAGAAGTAGTCGGAAAGTTAGTATTTTAGGCAGTTAATATTTTGAGTAAGTACAATTCTTCTTTATTTGTCGGAGCTTTTATTACTACCCTATTTAATACAAAGCTGAAGAGTTTGATTAAGTAGTTGCTGGGTTGGTTGAACGTTGTGCGTTGGTTGTACGCGCAAGAAGTACTGAATCTTTTGGATAGCCCATTTATCTAAGAAAGATATATATATGTCGCAGTCATCTGGTTAAATCAGCTATTTAATTGTATGACTAGCGCGTTCATTGAATGACGACAATTAATTGAATGACTAAACGACAACTCGTCAAGTTGTTTAATGTGACGTTCAACGACTTGACTGAACGTCATTTAGCATGGTCGTTTAATGGGATATAGTCGACTTTGTAATGTTTGTTTAGGGTGACCATAAGTTCGCAACTTAAAAACTTAACTTCCTTTACATAACAAAAATGAGGACATGACATGACACACTTTATTATGATTTTAATTAAAAAAAAACTTTGAAACTAGCCGGCGGCGGCGTATCAATAGGTAAATCCATGCTGTCACATTATTTTATCAAGAATAAAGTCACTTTAAAGTAAATTTAATAAAAAAAAAATATCAAAACAGTGCTATCTGCGCGAGCTATTTTACGCCAAATTTGTTTTGGTGACTACTAACGCAGCAGTGGAAAAAAAATGAACTAAATTACAATCACCTGACTGATATTACGTCCGCTCTGTTCAAAGGGCTATGCTTCAATCAGCTGTCTAGTTGGACCTTGAGTGACGCTTGTTTAATCAGCTTTCGGCCTAGTCATTCAATTAAATGTTGCTATTCAATGAACGCGCTAGTCATACAATCAAATAGCTGATTCAACCAGATGACTGCGACATATATAAAGTCATGCTGCATCTTAAGGGACAGGAGAAGTAACCAAGGACGCGGATGTGACCGTTAGGGACATTAAGTATAAGAGAAAGAAAAACGTTATGAGTTTTAACTGATAATTAATGTAATGCCTTCGATAACATAGAATCATATACCTGCACAAAATCTCTTTTTTCAGTTTTCTTTACATAGAGATCCCAAAGTCCCCAGACCCACGTCACTTTAACTGAAATTTTGAGAATAGATAAAAGGTAAAATGTGTCCTTGGGAAGGTAAGTGAGAAAGGTACCTATTAAACTAATATTGGACTCAATATCAAAGTTACATTCCTTTTTCTATTCTCGGCATTTACTCTTTTGATAACGTATACTAAAGTAACTGTTTCACTGTTTCACTGTGTACCTATTAGCCTAGTTCTCTTCTGTCTCCTGCTGAATATGAAGGAAAGTGGAAAACATAAATATTAAGCTTACTCCTCAGCTGTTCTTTTCCGATTAATTTTATTAAAAGACCCAAAACAGTAAAATTTTCTTTAGTAAGTTTCTCCAGGACTCGTGGAGCTTCATTGCTAGACGCTTTTCTCGTGAACTCCACTGTTCTGTAGTATCTAGCTTTGACGTCAATCAATGCCACCTGAAATACTGGTTTTTAGTGGCAGTGGTTGCAAATAGCGGCTTTGGTTGTTTGGGCTAATATTCTTCAGAAAGAATTAAAAAATAGTGTTTTTTTTGTTTTACTTCAGCAGCGAGTATTCCTACAACTTTTGAAGTCAAAAATCATTACATATTTCTTGTTAGAAATACAAAACGTATAAAGATTACAATAAAGACTTAATTCACACATATAAACCGGCATTGCAGCTGCATTCTGTCACAAACGGTGACGTCACAGTCTGCGGTTACAATAAAATGTGGCCTCACTCACAGCGCAAGCGACGAGCATTTAATATCACTCAGGATTTCTAGCATTTATTTATGCTTTGTGCCAGGTGAGATAGTTATGTCGTAATTACTACGGATTAGTAACTAACTATAGAGGTCAAAGTTTGCAGTTTTTGCTGACAGTTTTTGTTTTGATGTGTATTTTTAAGTGAAAGGATGTTCTCAAGGTTTTCTAGTCTAACATGATGATCCAGTTGATAACCAGTGTTTTACTTAGGGCCACTGTATGTCAGACCTCTTCAACCCAGGTACTAAATGACACGTAATTTGTTGGTTAGACTGATTATCAGACTTTCCTGCTTCTCACTTAAAGTTACGACTGATTAAGTTTCATGAAAGATAAGTGCTACCGACGAGTTATCGTTTTTACCGAGTCACCTGGCCCCCTAGACAAGTGGCATTGTAGAATAGATAGCGAAACGAAAACGATTGTCAAATGAATGGAGATGTCAAATTGTTTAGCGAAAGCTAATGTCAATTCCATACATTTGACAATCTATTCGTTTTCGTTTTCTATTCTACAATGCCACTTGACTAGGCCCTCTGATGTCAATTATGTCCTAGATTGATTTAGAAAGTATATATTATGAATTGAAAAAGACATATTGATGCTTATGTAACCGGGTGCCATAATCACACGTCATTTTAAATTCGTTAAAAGTCTATTTGCAAATACTGGTTAGATCTCAAAAAATCTTTTGGTGATAGAAAAGTAGACTTGTAGTGGAGAGTACCATATACTGAATTTGACTTCCGTGCAGGCTTGGTAGCAAGAATAGTATATTAAGTATTGTATATTACAGGTATATCCTTGGAAAAGCGTAGTTTCTGGGTTTGACGTCAATCAATGCCAACTGAAATTCAATTTACTTTACCTACAGCTAACCTAGGTCTACTGTAACTCCCCGGTCAGCTTTGGTAGCTCACCACAATTATTGACTGGCTAAATTCAGAGCTAAACTGAAATTTGGTAAGTATATTCATGTGTACTTTATCAAAGCAGAGCTTAAATAAGTTGGGCTAATGTCCATGATATCGAACACACAGGGAAGACCATCAACTTTCAAACTCTCAATAAAAACTGCCAATAAAATTTTGTTCGAGTCGGGAATCAGAACCTAGTACCGCGCCTGCGCTTCAACCTTAAAAAATCATGTTTATGAATAACTAGCTTCTGCCTGCAACTTCGTCCGCGTGGATTAATAGTTTCCGTTTTCGGGGGATTCCCGGGGTGGTAACTATCCTATGTCTTTTCTCGGGTCCCAGACTATATCTGTACCAAATTTCATTCAAATCGGTTCAGTGGTTTAGGTGCGAAGAAGAGACAGACAGACAGAGTTACTTTCGCATTTATAATATTAGTACGAATAGTACGGATGTCATATCATGTTCAATTTTAACAATATCTCAAAATTTGATCAGGCTTTTAGAAGTTATGAAATTGTAATCCTATAGTATTTTGGTCTAATTTCCAATACGAAAATCGACCCGAATTTAATACGTTTGCATTCAGATCACCTATGCAATGTATGTCCAATAAACATTAGCGTTGATTGCGATAATCCTATTCGTCGGCGGCGGTCGACCGGTGCTGTAGCCTCAAAACGTGATACACGTGCAAATGCAATTAGAACAATGTTTTTTGTTTTTTTTTTTAATTTCTTAGAATATTTGTATGTATTATTTATTCTATGACAATAATACGTTAAGAGAAAACTTTTTTTAAAAGAGGATATAATATAAAGTATTAAAAAAAATAGCCCTTGTACATCTTGAGGCTTATCACAAAGCCTGTTGTGCTTTGATTTTCAAATTGTGAGTGTTTGGCCATTTACGGTCAATAGGCAAGGCTCAAACACCACCGGTAAAATTTTCATTCGTATTCACCGGTTTTTTTTTTTGGTGAGTGGGAAATCATCCAATGACTGCTCCCGTCCTGGGTGCGGCGGGAGGGTGTGTCAGACTCTTACTGACTAAAACCCACTCATGTTCCTTCGATTGCCTTTTATGTTTCAGGGTCACGGTAACTGTTATAAACATAACATTCCGCAACAAAGGTTTAGAGTAAAACTTTACTGCGTCAAACCTCTTTCCTGAAAAACACAAAAATAGGCAGTTTGCAACATGTTATCGAATACACAAGTCGATTTGATTATTTTAAGTAGGTACCTATTCAAAAAAATCCTAATATGTTTCTGTTCTTTAGAGGAGTTTCGAAAAAAATTTAAAAACGTATTTTTTGTCTACAGATGTAGTAAAAAGGCAGAACCGAAAGGTATAATAAATAGAAATGATGTGCATTTCAACTGAGGTTTTCCGTCAACCATCGTACATCTCCGACCAACGAAATAAAATATTTCAGCATTCCCACTTTATTCATATACATCCGTCGGTCGCGGTAGCCCTGGTCGTCGCGTCGTGACGTCACTGGATGCGGTCGCAATTCGATGCATAATGTGTAGGTACCATCCATCGCGTGTGGAACGTTGCCGAAATCCGTTGAAATGTATTGTCAACGAACAATGCATGGGTTTATTGGCCAATAGTCGTTCCGATGTCTTCTTTGAATTGCGATTGTAAAAGGATATTTGTACTATATATTTACTTGCAGAAACGTAATTTTTATGAGTACCGTACTCGTAAGGGTGTCAATGGAATTGTTACTAAGCCTCTTCTGTCCGTCCGTTCATCTTTCTGATAGCGGCTGTCTTAGAAACTGTAATATTTATTATACTTATTTAAACTATAACAACAAAAATGAAAGATGATAGAATGATAGGGTTCCACAGAGAAGAAACGTTTTCGGCGCTTTTTGTTCAACTTTAACATTATTTGGCCGTCATAGTAATACTCGCACACAAAGGTGAAGTCTGGCCTTGGCCTCTGTTCTTTGGCTATGAAAAGTGTATGAAAACGTAATAAAAACAACGTTAACGTCTTTGGGTGATAAAAATAAAAGAAAAATATCCTACTGTACATGTTTTTCGGTAAAAATAAAAAAGACGAGCGCATACTTAGGACAGGTACATTTCAAAGAAACGCGATATAACAACATAACGTTAACGAGATCCTTTCTAAAACAGGTGTATCGGTAATTACTTTCCTCGTTCCGCCAGAAACCTTTGTTTTCTTTCCTTCCCAACCTCCTTCCATCTAACTAAAGCAACATTGTATAAATTGTTTTACTTAAATGTTAAAACAATAAATCTCATATTTTTGTTCGCCATTAATCAAAAGATTCCCCCAATTTTAAGTACCGTTTCGATCCCTCTTATTTATGTAAAAGATAAAATTCCGCAGAAATTAGCGGACTAATTAACCGTCTGAATTTCATGTTATCGAGTATTTCTCAAGTTAATCCTACACAAAGAGACGCCTACGATGCCCTTATAATTATTTGTTAAATACAAGCAAGGTTGGTGGTTCATCTAATTTAGTAGCGAATTATACGAAAACAATTTAGAAACTTGAATGTAAATTGGCTGTGATCACTCACTTGGATTTGATATAATTGGCAATATTGTTGAGTGCCACTTCACCGCAAAACGTATTTTGTATATTGTTGATTTTAATTTGACTGCCCTCAAACGGTCCACTCGTGAAGACGATATGAAAATCGAGTGCCTTAATTTGATATTCATGTTCCCATTTCCATTATAAGGGACAAATACAGTATGTAAATACTGAAGCGTTTAAGGACCTTCTTCAAACTTTCCTTATTTGTCACGTATCGTATCTCTTATGTCTAACGTTATGTAGAACGAAAGACTCACGCGCCCGCACTCGCACAATATACCAATTATGAAACGCCGCCCAAAAAAACGGTTTCCACAAAATTTATAATGGCGAGTGCACCGCTTGCCGCGGCACGTCTGCGGAACAAATAAAAAGTTCGTCGTTCCGACGAAACGCGAAACGCGACGAAATGTATTATGGAACCTTTTCCACGTCGATAAGTAAACGTTACCCTTGTCCCTACGAGTTATAAACCCTCAACAGAAGGGTACATAAGCGTATTTTTCCTAAGGCACTTCAATTCCTACTCTCCTCTGTAGACGGATTACAGCCAGCGGTCGAACGACAGAGCTAGCAACTTTAAGAGGCTATTAGGGTAATAGGATTGAATCACATTGTATCATCGCCGGATTATCTATCTTTCTGATTGGAGCTTCCCACAAAACTATCAACAGGTAGCTGCAAGTTGTCGTCGTCCAAGTAATTGCTTAGCGATATTGGGCGCACCGAGTTGACCTATTTGGGACAATTACTTCTGCCGACCTAGCAAGAACTATACGGATACGTATAATACAATATTTAGCTGTACTATAGCAGGTATGTAGGCTTTAAAACGTACATAATGTATTTTACTTCTCAGTACAAGTGATCTAAAGTGACTTATTCAGGTTGGAATTCACATTACATGGAAACGTACCAGGGGCGCATAATTGAAAAGGCAGAGTGTCGCTTCTAAGCATTCGTTCGTCTGTTTGCTAGGCCTCCCCTCGAGCGCCCGGAAATATCGATTGTACCTGTTGTGCTCTCAAACCGAAGAGCACCCCCTGCCTACCTCGTCTGTGTCCAAATAATGGAAATTATTATTTAATTGAAAAAGGACGAGCTTTGTGGGTTTTTTTCATTTGTCGATGTCAGAAACGATCAAAGTAATACGTTTTGTATTATTCTGCCCTTGATAACTAAGAAAATCTTCAGACAAAGAAACTAATATATTTCTTGTTACTTTCTACATGCGTTTTCAATTCTCAAAAATCGAATATGATAATTTTCTTAAATTGATTTATATTCTTCAAGTAAACATGATGATGATTTAAGTGCACTGGAATAGCAATTACAATAGAATTATTAACTTTTCCATGGACAGAATTTAATGTTGAAACTTTCATCTCACGTTTTTGTCGAATGAACGAATGCATATTCCGTAACAGATAAATCTGTGAATCCATTTAAACCGCTTGTTATGTCTACCAAGGGATAAAAGTTTTTCAATTTCCATTCAAATGTCGACTTGACGACTTTTACTCACCAAAATATTGTTCAGAATATTTCCTGTATATAATGTCTTGCCATACTTTAAGTGGTTATTTATTTTTTTCATTTTGTTTTACGTCAGTTTTTGGCAAATTCTAGCGTATTATGAATTGAATGGACAAAGTTTATCTCTTCATGTTAACAACTTGTACAACGTTGCTCAGACTCTGATTTTAGTTACTTTTATAATTATAAAGGTTATTTGATTCTTTCGCAACATGAGCGTAATTAAGTAGAACAAGAAAGTAAATCCGGTTGTTTAACTTGAATTATGTTGTTTGATTGTTTGTACAAGCTTTTGTTTAACTTGCTATGTTTGAACGTATGGTATATGTTACGTGTGTTCGGGTCGAATCTGGCTAAACGCAATGTATAATCCTCAACGGTTTAGCAAGAATTTGCCTGAAACTTCGATGTGTCTATGCTCTAGACGAAGAAATTCCTTAAGGGTAAACAGCATAGACACGAATTTTACATACCATACATATTCAGGATTAATTTATTACAACATATCAATTTTGGCAACTTAAATATTAAGCCAAAACTGTCACAATTCAGAATGCAAAAAGTACAAAATTAAATAAAAGAAGTAAGTAAAATAATATTTAATAAGCTTTCACGAAAAAGTATAACGCAAAACTGACATTTAATAGAAATTAATTTAATATGTTCTTAAAAGCTTGAGGCGTGAAAATGTCTTAGGCCCTAACAAATGAAAAGCCTGAAGCTTTTAGGAAAGCATTAAATTAATTTCTATCCCATGTCAGTTTTACTTTACACTGTTTCGTAAAAGTTTGTTTCCTTTATTTTGCAATTTTTTATTATATCTAAAAGAATACTACATCACAAATAAGCACCTATAAACAAAAATAACCCAATTAATATAAGGGGTGGAAAAGTATGGCATCTTCTATGGTTTTCACCCTTATTTACGGGATATTGCTCATGCCTTCAGCCTTAAGGCTGTATGCGATATGAGTAAAATTACTTGGCTTATCTACAGGGCAAAATTGAATTTACTGAAAATCTGCATAGTTTGGTACGATACGATATTTACTTGTTAAATACTTAGTTTTTAGACACAGAATTTTAGCAATATTCAACAAGTGAATATAACTAGGTATGTTATACTATACCAGCTAATCGTCGTAGCTTTACGGAGGTTTTACAAATCTTTAAAAATCCCGAGTTTTTCCTATCTAAAATTTCATGTTTTATGCATATAAACCATCCTCGTGAATTACTTTCTATAAAAAAAATGTGGAGTTTTAAAGATCTAAGCTTACGTAGTGATTGTGATTAGAATAGACATAGTTAAGTCAATTATATCGTAAAATTTTCCACCGTAACATACATACAGTGCAAGCTAAATAAAAGCTTTTAAAAAGCAAGACAAGTCTGTCTCAGAACCCAAAACGAATAACTAAATCTGTTTTCATAAAACATTGGCAATATCTTAATGCCCTAAATCGAGAATGTTCAAAGCTGTCCGACTCCCGCGGGTACTCTTAGACCTGCTCCCCGGAGTGCCCTGAGCTGTAAAGTGTCTCTTGATTCGAACCTCCTCGACTCGTAAAAGTCTGCTCAGCTCAGGAATACCTAAGGAAAATATAAAGCTACCTAGGTGATGGAAAAACTCGATTTTACCGACTGAGTGTTAAGTACTTTAGCTGGGAATTATTTAGAATCTTCTCTCGAATCTGGAAATCATATGTTTAGCAGAAAATATAGATAAGAACTCTTTTTTAGTGTGTTAAATAAGTATACCATCCAATATATTTTGTCTACGTATGTAACAGTTATTAAATATAAAAAAAAATGTATATGAGCCCAAATATCATTACCAAAATCATGTTTTATACATGTTACAACTATTTATACTTAACCTAATTTTCAATTGTAAATGGAATATACAATGTTTTGGTTAGTAAATATGTTTTTATTTCATGTAAATTCTAAGAATTAATTGTTCAATTTGCTTAGAAGGAGGAAAACGTCCAATTAATTTTAAACGAAGCTTTTACTTCCTTTGTTTACCTAGGTAAAGTCGTACTTCCCAGAATTGGTCTTCGGTTAGTTACCTACATAAAAATACTACAATCAATCGTTCTAGGTAGGATTTAAACCAATAATTAATAAGTAATTTATACCACTAATTACTCTTGATCTTAACAATAAAAATAAATATATATTTCTATCTTTCCTTTTAAAGAAATGCGACTCCACACTTCACCATGAACTCACAAACACAAACAACCATTACTGAACTACCAACAAATCAATACAACAAAAGCACACGCGTGTGATAGGTTTATTTGATGTGCTCTATTGGATCTACAACCACACTGTTATATGCAATGAAATGTTCCCAAATTTTATCTCATGACGCGCCTGCCATGTGCACAAAGGCTAATACCGAGCTAGCGGAACAACCCCCTATTTGCCGAGCGTGTCACCCCGTGACAACGCACCCTATCTGCAACCCGCCTTACTTTCTACCCATCGGTTATGGTAATGCATTACGGCTTTTTACTCCATCTTATTGCATTTGCATTTCATTCGAATCCACACCTTATATCAAAGTCCTAAAGTTTAAAGTTCAATGCGCAAAGTTAATAGGAAAATGTAAGGTCTCAGTAATAATATTAGTGTTGTGATTTAGTTGAAACTGAGAATGGGTTAAAGGTCATGACTAGGTTAATAAGGTCGGTCTATATTGAGATGAAGACGTTTGTTACCTACATGTAGGTTAATGAGGTCGATTGAGAAATGAGATAAATGAGAATATTTGTTTGTATCGCTACAACAAAATATGAAAATACCTTGATCAATGTAGGAGAGAAATCCATAAAACTTAATTGAATGTATGATATCACTCCATAAAAATAACGACGTAATATTACGGTGGATCAAAAATTATAGTCTTGTCTTGAACAATAACACATACTGAACAGGGAAAGTTTGAGAAAAGACAATGTTCGTAATAACATTCCGTAAGTTATAGGTCGTGTTACGTAACAAATCTGAAGGCAACATCAGTACTTATTCTCCATAAGAGTACTACGAAAATGAAACTTATAAACAGAAGGCAGCAAAAATAAATATATTTCTTTTTTGTTTGATATTGAAAAAATACGACAATCTCCATAAAGCTACTTTATTACCTTTAAATGTAGTTATATATTTTCACAAAGAGAACAAAATTGCATTATCTCTAAAGTGATAAATAGTTTTACGACAAAAAAATTACACTGCCTGACTGACTGTTAGCTGCGTGTCGCGAACTTGTTGTATGTGTAAGTGAGTTTATATATTTGTAAATGCTTCTACAAAACAGGAAATTTTCCCAGTAGGTCTCTAGGATTTTTTCTTGTGACGTGCTGAAGTCGGTGTACAAACGAAGTTGATTTGGATTTCCACACGATCGAAGCTATGTTTAATACAAACACATTTTTATCTTATGATCGTTTCAAAATACAATCAATTTGAATTAAATCATCGCCAATTCCCACGTCGCCAAATATGCGACAATCCTTTTGGACGTTGTTTTGACTATTTCAACAACTAAAACAAATAAACGTATTGTTATATCAAATAATACAATTGTCGAACAATATTTCCTAAAACCTGTACGTTCGACTATCAAACACAATGGAAAACAAACAACTCAAAACGTTTTAATCACAAAATAAAAATATTTTTCATTCGGTTTCATCAAATATTTGGTCTGAATATTGGAAAAAAACCATTGCATTTATTAATATTCGCGGGCAAACAGAGCTATTTTCAGTTATCTTCGTGGGTACGACGGTGTAGGTAACATTACTTGTTTTATAATATAATAGAGCTATAAAGTTTACAACGGCACTGAAAAAAAGAAAATCATACTTTTCAGAGCTTTAAAACTACATTTTCATTATTTGTCTACCGATTTACCGCCACACACATAAAAGTTTATTGATGAATATGACTTATTTATTGGAAATCGTTGCAGTTCAAAATTGTTTTTGATTCAATGCTGTGATAAAAACTTTAAATCCCTCGGTGTCCTCAGGATACTACTTTAGAATCCTTCACTCCGCTCTGTATTCAAAAACACTCTCTCCTGTAAAATGATACTATCCTTCCTATCAGATGCCAGTTACCTTACCCAAGACAACGTATTATCGTAATACACTAATAAGTGTACCATCTTTAATATAAAATATCAGAAGATCTAAGTATCACCTTCAAAGTATTTCAGATCTCTATTGATCCTTAGTTCATTAAACATTAATTAAATGTACTACATAATTACTGCTTGAAAAGACATAAGGCGCCGTAGGCTGTATGAAATATGCTCGCAGCCTCGCATATCACGGTGAGTGATCCCAAGATAGCTGTCAAAGTTACTGTCAAAGCGTATCCAAAGGACACCAATCACACAATTTATTACCGTTATCAACATTTTTACGGGCGACCCCATTCTGACGCTAATGGATTCTTCCTCTTATTATGTTTCATATACACAATAACACGAAGAAAATGAAGTTGATTGAATGAAAATGCGTAGAAAAAATATATATTGATATATAGGCACACGAAACGTATTGAAAGTTAATAATTCATTTTCAGAAATAATGAATTATTTATATAAATGTAAAGAGAATCAGTGTTTTCAGAACAGAGTAGTTCTTCATTTCGGTTCCTATAATCTTTATACTGAAATACAGAATTGATGAAAATCCTCAATGTAATTAATTTAAAGTATGTTAAAATCCTCTTATCGCATTGGTTTTACTTGTATAAAATTTACGAATACCAAATACTCAAAGGGAAATGAAAATGGGAAACCTTTTGATAAAACCACGTGATGAATATTATTATGTATTTGGTTATTGCCTTGCTCCTTTGAGTTGTGGCGTGATGACGATGATGTCTATGCGACTAGAGGGACAAAGAAAAAAAGTTCAGTTGCTTTGTTTAAGTCTAACAATGTAGATATTTTAACACACGTCTACCGCCATCATATACAATTCTTTCTTCTTTTAATTTCCATTAAGATTTCAGTGTTGCAGAATGTTTATGTTGCGGAATGTTTATAATAGTTACCGTGACCCTGGAACATAAAGGACAATCGAAGGAACATGAGTGGGTTTTAGTCAGTAAGAGTCTGACACGCCCTCCCGCCCACCCAGGACGGGAACAGTCATTGGATGATTTCCCACTCCCCAAAAAAAAAAAAAGATTTCAGTCATCAAAACTGAAATATTTTAAATGCGTCATCTCTTGAATGAAATGATATTTATATATTTTAATGGATTTTTCGTTTCTATACAATTAAGGATATTAAGCAATTACACAAAAACTTACTGTTAAAACTAATACCTACTAACTAAAACCTACCTACGTTTATATTGTAACTTGATAATACGGTTAGCCTTCATTAGCACTACTTGTTTCCAAACATCGTTTATTTGGTATAGAACATTTCTTTTTCAAAGAGATATTACTTGCGTGAGTTCTGAAATAGTTTTCATCGTTTTCTTATTCAAATTGGTTAGTACATAGAAATGATAATACCAGAGAACTCGTACCTACTAGATAATTACCTACACACGTGATTCGAGACACAATAGAAAGACAAGCAGCCGGCTGACGATTGATCGTTGAAAGGTTAAATCATTGAAATGCCCTTATACGTATCACCTTCATCGCAGTAACCTTTTCCAATGTTAGGTTAGGTTAGGTTAACCAGATCCAGCTGAATGTAAGTGTTTTACATGAAGGAACTGCTTACCAGAACTCCGTAACCCAGTTACCAGAGAACTCGTTACTAATTGGTTACACTGATGTCAGACTTTTTGGCTTCTAACTAACCGTATCTACGGAGACCCGGATCTTTCGGAGGCACGAGATACAAAAAAGAAACTTATAAAGTCAATTAAAAAAATTACATTGTTACTGACCCTGTTTCTACTCGGTAATGTCATGCAAGAAAGGAGGGCCTTAACAACTAAGCGATCACGATACTCAGACCATCACGGCGCGTCTTTGTAATTGTAAATCAGTGCTGATATAGGTATCCAATTTCAAAGTGTTTCAAAGTCAAAACTTAGCCTGTAGTTTCCGCATATTAAATCCTACAACAATATTTCTTACATCTGTCTATAAAACCCCTTACTATGTTGAGGACATACGTTCACGGTCTAAATACTTTTTCCAGCCCTACCAAAGAATAATGAAGCCTAGAGGAACAAGCCAAACAAAGTAACCGAGTCTCGAGTCTGGTCTAGTAGGGCGGAAACTGCGTTCTGGCGACACTGTAATGTGCACTCTACCTAACGACTTGTTCTAGGCAACAGCAGTAAATATCCTTTAAACTATTTTGAAAGTATATTTAGTGCTTCTGTTTTTGTCCCTAATGTTTGAATAGTTGAGTAAATTTTACTGAATGGGGTAAGTGTTATTTGAATGCAGTTCACAATTCATAGTACCATGCGAGTAGTTTGCAATTGCGCATCTGTGGATAATATATTATTTCTTGTCGTCAAAACTGTTTAGTATTAATGCCCCGTTAGTGAGCTTATTCATCTTTTTCATCTGTTAGCTTTTTCATCTTTTTAGGGTTCCGTACCTCAAAAGGTAAAAACGGAACCCTTATAGGATCACTTTGTTGTCCGTCTGTCCGTCCGTCCGTCCGTCCGTCTGTCAAGACCCTTTTTCTCAGAAACGCGTCGAGATATCAAGCTGAAATTAATATCACATACTCAGGTCTGCTATCTTTCAAAGCAGTGAAAAAATCAAGTTTCTAAATCAACGCAATAAAAAGATACGGCGGTTTATATTGCATATTTAGACATTTTCAAGGGAATCAAAACTCAAAACCTATAGGGTACTTCCCATTAACTTAGAATCGTGAAATTTGGCAAGAAGCAAGGTCATGTAGCACAAGTAAAGGGAAAACTCCGAAAACCGTAAATTTGTAGTTATTTCACTAAAAACAAATTAACGGAACCCTCGTTGCGCGAGTCCAACTCGCACTTGACCGGTTTTTTTTTTATATAGGAAGTAAGGTCATCAAGGACCATTTGACTATATTTTAAGGGGTTACCTTTAAATAAATCTTTATAGGATATCGTTGTCAGCCTGTCTGCCTATCTATCTGTCAAGATTTTTCTCCCCAGGAACGTGTGAAGAAACCAATTTAAAATCAATTTGAAACACTCTGGTCAGATCTTTTGGAAAACGGAAAAATTCAAACTTTGCCACGTATTTCAACCTCAAAAATTAAAATATATAGGATAGCTTTATTGACGTAAAATACAAATAAAACGAATTTTGACTGGAGTCATCTCGTGTTCTTGGTTATAAGAACACGTGTATGATCTCCACACTATGATTTAATAACCGTACAATTGTCACTAATAAAAAATATTATTTTCAAACTGGACATTGGCAGAAATCACCGAAAATTCGGTGGATTGCCATGATATTTGTAAAAGTTGAAGTTGAAGTTGAATTTTGACAAATGAAGCATTTCTATACTACAGTTTGGGCGTAACCCGTTTTTAAGTCTTGTATTTTACATCCTATAATGTCTAGTTAACACCTTTTTTTAAGTTTTAATAAATGAAGTCATAAAATCGTTAAGATAAAAACGAGCCTGTTGCTCAAATACATAGACAATGAAGCCTTCCTCTTGGGGCCACTAGGGCGTGCAGAGTACTAGGGCAGCTCCGTAATGTGCACTCAGCCTAACGACTTGCATTCACGTCCCGCTGTGTACACCACACCTATAACGCAGCCATGACAGATGACGTCATAATTAAACGAGTAATCCTGGCTGAAAACGAAACAAAAATACTTGGTTTTTCGACGCGGCTGTGTTTTGTTTTCAAATTAAAATTAAGTAAGCTGCGGCTTTGAAGGTATTATAATTTCACGTACAAAGAGAAGGTTTAATTAACATATTCTAATGTTAAGTTTAATCCGCGATACGCATATATTACACTCGAAATACTCTCGGATCATTTTATAAAATCATTTACGTAATACATATACATACGCAATCGTAATTGTAAGAAAAAAGGTCCTTAGGAAATCTTTCCATTATTCTTTAATGGAAAAGCTGTGTTTTTATCTTCTTACCTCGGGCTTTTCTCATGGAGCCTTAGAAGTACGGGAGTTCAGATTTTTTTACATAAGAGAGAAATAATGGTAAGCGTTACTATAACATTCTTACACAAATGTTGTACCTTAAAGAAATCATAACAAAGATAACCGTATCGCATATTATTTTAGGTACATAAAATTCGTAACTTAATACTGTTAAAGAACATGAATTTCAAAAGATTGTGTGACCTATATTTTAAGCTGAAATGTAAGCATTGGGTCAAGTAAATACTGAACTAGATTTTAAAAAGGTTTCCGGCTAAGTTGACTTTAAATGTAGCTTGCTACGGTTGCAATATTTTTATCGCATAATGAAACTCTTCTCATCTTAACATTTTAAAACATTGAGCTCATCGTAAAAGCTAAGGCACCTAATGTATGTAAGATATTGTCTAATCTCTCATTTATGCTTGTCAGAAAAGGCTTCTTAAAAACAACCTTTGAATAAACAAAGAGAACAAAGCATGTTATTTATCTCGAAAAAATCCACGTAAGGAAAGCAAAGGCTCAGATTCACCTATTCACTTTGTAGCGGAAAATCTTTCTTAAACGTTACGTTCAATTCAGAAATTGATACCTAGAATTTTTCTTAAGGTTCGTGGTATTAGAAAATTCAGGTATAAAGTGAAGGCGAGGTGTATAGCCGGTACAATAACTCACTGAATGAAATATTGCTCAACACTCTTGGCCGGTACATTCCGTCGTTTCCACCAGAATTCTGAATATGCTTAATGTATGTAGGTGTCCAGTAATTTATGATCTAGTGATATGTGTGTTGAAAATGGTGTTGGATTATGTATATTTGATACAGAAAATATGTAATGTATTCGTTTCAGTACCTAGCTTTATTACTTTTTTTGGGTTTTTTATTATTGTCGTTTTTGCGTTTGAACATTTATTGGTGGCGCCATAAAATATGTCAACTACTACTTTATTGGCTTCGGTAACCAAAGGGTAAAACAGAACCCTATTACTAAGACTCTGTCCGTCTGTTTGTCCGTCTGTATTTCATGAACTTTTTTGCTAATAAAGGTGCGGTACTCTTCACACTTGGCCTTTTTTTATTCTACTTATCTGTCTCTACGATATGTATAGTACATAAAGGTACTTGAAGCGGTAGGTATGCAAATGCAACGTCATAGAGATTGACCGCTGATGCATGACCTCGCTGCTAGTATTTCCTTTGTGACACAAACGTACATATATAAGTCTGTATGTCATACAGGATGTCCTATTTCACTTGTCCACACTCTTGCAGTGATGTCTAAGGATCATAGAGTGAGCACATAGTTATTATTATTTAGAGATGACATAATTCGAAAACTTGGAGTCCTGGACCTTTGAAAGGCGTAAAAGGGACCAAAGCCAACTTGCCGAGGGCCGTTTGACACCTATGTTTATGCCAAAAAGGATCAAATTGTAGAAGACTTTGGTCGTGACCTTTATGTAATTCAGCCAAGAAAGCAAGGTCTCTTTATTTTGTGTTTTCTCATAAATGAACTTTTATTGAACTATTTTTAGTTACATAATGCAGGATATTGTGCAATGGTGCTTATTACTTGCATTACTGTGTGGTTAGTGAGTTATCTTGTTAAAAAAAAAACACTTTATGCCTAAATATTTTGTGGAAAATTTAAAGTTTCAATATGTGTAAAAATATGAATTAAGTTATTTTAAAATAAAAATTTTTCATTTGTCTTCAATACACAGAAACGTTTAAATAATATATTTTAAAGCAGGTTGTTTATCAGCTTCGTATTTAAACCAAGGAGCGGAGATTTATTCTCACTAGTTCGATTCATTAGTTCGATCGTCGAACTAGTGAGAATTTTTTTTCTCATTAGTTCGATCGTCGATTTGACGTGGTTTTTTGGGGTGCTAAGGTCAAAAATGAGGCCAATTTGAGAATCCAAGATGGCGGTCGTAATCTTTCTGTCAATATGCATTATGGGTGTCGTTTCCATGGTTTTTTGGGGTGCTAAGGTCAAAAATGAGGTCAATTTGAGAATCCAAGATGGCGGCCGTGACATTTCTCACAATATGCATTATGGGTGTCGTTTTCTTGGTTTTTTGGGATGGTAAAGTCAAAAATGAGGCCAATTTGAGAATCCAAGATGGCGGCCGTGACCTTTCTCACAATATGCATCATGGGTGTCGTTTTCATGGTTTTTTGGGGTGCTAAAGTAAAAAATGAGGTCAATTTGAGAATCCAAGATGGCGGCCGTGACCTTCCTCACAATATGCATCATGGGTGTCGTTTTCATGGTTTTTTGGGGTGCTAAAGTAAAAAATGAGGTCAATTTGAGAATCCAAGATGGCGGCCGTGACCTTTCTCACAATATGCATCATGGGTGTCGTTCCCATGGTTTTTTTGGGGTGCTAAAGTAAAAAATGAGGTCAATTTGAGAATTCAAGATGGCGGCCGTGACCTTTCTCACAATATGCATCATGGGTGTCGTTTCCATGGTTTTTTGGGGTGCTAAAGTAAAAAATGAGGTCAATTTGAGAATCCAAGATGGCGGCCGTGACCTTTCTCACAATATGCATCATGGCTGTCGTTTCCATGGTTTTTTGGGGTGCTTAGGTCAAAAATGAGGCCAATTTGAGAATCCAAGATGGCGGCCGTGACCTTTCTCATAAAATAATAATAATATTAATATTTTTTATTCAAAATTCTTTACAGGATAAATTACATACTGTCTTAAATATACATCTTAATTCTAAGTCTTATGTGCCTGAACTAGGAAATCCTGTGTTTCAGGCAAGAAGATCTTAAAATAATTTAAAATTAACAAATAATCAAAAGAATTCTATAGTATAATACAAATGTGTAAAAAATCTGTGATATAGACAAATTGAAATCTTAACTTCTGAATTCCTAACTAACAAAAATACTTAAACTAGGTTAAAGTTTTATAAATTGTGCAGTCCTTAATAATAACAATAAGATACTTAAACTAGGTCAAGAATAGGCGAGACGACGAAAAAAAACTAATTAGTCCGTCATTGAGATTATTAAAAAAATTTGGGAACGTATTTTTTCTTTTTTGTCGTGTGTTGAAGTGCGTTGAAGTTGTGCGTGACGTCACGATCAGATACAATTTTTGCATTACGGTGACGTCAAAAGCCCCCCCTCCAGAACTTTGTTGCTCTTTATCTTTGTATTTTATTATTATTTTGATAAAGCAAAAAATACGTGTCCCGTATTTTTGGCCAATCTACTAGACGGACTAAACAGAATGCCATTTTTTTATGTTGTCGTCATCCCTATTGTATAAAGACAAAATAAAAATTAAGTCACTTCAGCACCATCAGTAAATTCTCTGTATCATCGTAGGACATTTTTTGAAGAGTTTCCTTAAGAATTCTCTTACAGTTTACTGTACTCAGGTTATAAATGTTTGCTTTCGCGTTAAATCTATTGTAGAGAAGAGGGCCAAAAAACAGATAAAATTTTGAAGTGAAAGCATGTTTGGTATGATTTTGAGGACAGACTAAATCTTTACATCTTTTGTTAGTAAAATCCGTGCTATATGTTAGATCCGCGTGCTGTTTTAATACGATACCCATTATGACTGTTAATACTTCACATTCTTTGTATAGGAGGTTAGTGGGATACTGGAAAGGGCGGAAAGTAGACACTGAGAAATTGCCCTCTTTTTTTTTTTTTGTTGAGTGGGAAATCATCCAATGACTGCTCCCGTCCTGGGTGTGGCGGGAGGGCGTGTCAGTCTCTTACTGACTAAAACCCACTCATGTTCCTTCGATTGCCCTTTATGTTCCAGGGTCACGGTGACTATTAAAAACATTCCGCAACCCCGGCAGGCGTTGGCCCTGTTGGGCCCCTTCCTGTGCTGACTCCTTCTCTTTGAGGCGCGCGTGGAACACTAACGTCCTAGCCGACTTGTAGTCTTGTTGTAGTCTTGTTGTTGTTGTAGACTTGTTGTTGTAGTCGGTAGTCGTCTTGCGACTTTCGACGTCTTCGCCTGGGTCTTTGTCCGGGGCGAGAGGCTCGTCGTTGCCTCTCGCGCGCCTCCGTTTCCTTCACTAGCATAACTGCTTCGCAGAAGGAGGCGACGGCATCCCATTCCGTCTCGCCGCCGATCGCCTCTACGAGGACACGTCTATGGTCCGCTCATGCGCGGCACACCTCCACCGTGTGCTCGACCGTGTCCTCCAGGTGACCGTTGCTGCAGTGGTGACACCCAGGCGTCGCTTCCGCCTGAATCCGACACAGGAACCTCCCGAACTGACCATGTCTGGTGAGGACCTGTGTCAGGCGAAACGTGAGAGCGCCGTTGCGCCTCTCCAGCCACTCCTCAAAGAGGGGTCTTACCGCCGCTATTACGGCGTGCCCAACACTTGGTTGCGACAGTTGCTGTCTCCACTCCGCCATGAGATCTCGCCGGAGCTCCGTGAGCCGTGCCGCGATAACCCGCGGCAGCGGGACTTCACCCCGGCGTTGCACTTCCACGTGCCACTGGTACGTGTGTGCAAGGACTGTTGCCTCCAGGTGCAAGGACTGTTGCCTCCAGATCCCACAGCGGGACGCCGGCAAGGAGGCATGCCGTCTCACAGGAGACCGTGCGGTATCCCCGCACCATGCGAATGGCCATGACCCTCTGGGACGCCCTCAGAAACTGGGCCGGAGCCGCGGCTAGATTGGGCGCTCACACCAGAGCCCCGTAGAGGGCCATGGACCGCACGATCCCCATGTAGAGCCTCCGGCAGGAGGCGTTTGGGCCACCGAGATTGGGCAGGAGCCGCTTGAAGGCAGCTCCAGCCCTCGCCAGTTTGGGACCCAAACGTCGGAAATGCTCCGTGAAGTTCCATCGGTTGTCGATATAACTCCAAGGTACTTTACACTTTTGACATTTTAATATTAGGAAAAATACATTGGTTATTTGTGCTAGACGTGCAATTATGAGCATACAATGTTGAGGTAGTGCTAGTTAGTTTTTGCTTACGCATCGAAAACTTGACGTAATTAGTCTTGTCAGCATTTAAAGTTAGTGAATTATTTTGAAGCCATTTATTAATAACATTGAATCCGTGTTGCGCAAACTTGTAGACATTTTCTTCAGAGTCAGCCGAAAACAAAAGAGCAGTGTCGTCGGCATAACAAACGATATGGCCATGATCTAAATTTAGATTACAGAGATTGTTTATGTAAATTAAGAAGAGTGTGGGCCCTACAATACTTCCTTGAGGAATTCCGAAAGCTGTGCTTTTTTCATCATCACTGATAACATTGCCAATCTTTACACATTGTGTACGTTATTCTAGATAGCTCTTAGATAGATTCAGCTGAATTTCCCTAATGCCTATGGATTCAAGCTTGCGCAGCAAAATGGGAATAGAAACTGTATCAAAAGCTTTGGCGTGGTCCAGGAAGATTCCCACTGTGTGATTACCTTTATCCAGTTCTTGTGCTAGATAGTCAGTTAGATGGTGTACGGCATTATTTGTAGACATTCTAGGCCTAAATCCAAACTGCCGTCTAGAGAGAATAGATTTATCCTCCAAATATTTAAGAAGCCTATTGTTTATAATTTTCTAGTATTTTAGACATAGTAGGCAGTAAGGAAATAGGTCTATAATTAGTTACTTGGTCTTTATTCCCTGATTTGTAAACTGGGACAACAACAGCTTTTTTTTTACGCACTAGGGCAACACACCAGTAGTTAAACATTTATTGTAAATACAAGTTAAAGGTGGTACTAAAAGGTCTTTAAAATGCTTGATAATTTTACTAGATATGTACACACTGGGACAACAACAGCTTTTTTTTTACGCACTAGGGCAACACACCAGTAGTTAAACATTTATTGTAAATACAAGTTAAAGGTGGTACTAAAAGGTCTTTAAAATGCTTGATAATTTTACTAGATATGTTATCCCAGCCAACTGCACAGTCGACTTTTAGACCCATAATAATCCTTTCCACCTCCGCTTCGTCAGTATCAAGTAATACAAAACTGAGGTCGATTTGAGAATCCAAAACGGCGTCCAAGATTTTTGACTTTAGCATCCCCAAAAAACCATGAAAACGACACCCATAATGCATATTGTGAGAAAGATTACGACCGCCATCTTGAATTCTCAAATTGGCCTCATTTTTGACTTTACCACCCCAAAAAACCAAGAAAACGACACCCATAATGCATATTGTGAGAAAGGTCACGGCCGCCATCTTGAATTCTCAAATTGGCCTCATTTTTTACCTAAGCACCCCAAAAAACCATGGAAACGACACCCATGATGCATATTGTGAGAAAGGTCAAGGCCGCCATCTTGGATTCTCAAATTGACCTCATTTTTGAAAACGACTTACCACCCTCGGTAGTTATGTGGACGCCATATAATAAACACTAAGCGCCTTACTAATAAACACTGCATAAAGTTATGACAGGTTTATACGTCAAATCGACGATCGAACTAATGAGAAAAAAAATTCTCACTAGTTCGACGACCAAACTAATGAATCGAACAAAGTTCGACGGTAGAACAAATGAGAAAAAAAATTCTCACTAGTTCGACGATCGAACTAGTGAGAATTTTTTTTCTCACTAGTTCGATCGTCGAACTAATGAATCGAACTAGTGAGAATAAATCGGAGCGGAGACTCGTTATCGTACGTCAAAGACAAAGGTACGATACATGAAAATTATAACTAATTATTAAAAGCTATTTGAAAGTAATAACGTAACAATGTAGGTTAAGGAAATTCTAGCTGGTCTTAGTCTGTAAATGTCTGTGATAGCATATGATTAATCTTAAAAATACTAAAGTTTACTATTGGTAATTAAATTATAATACTGCTAAAATGCTGTAGTGTCTTTTTCTAGTACCTCATTATATTAACGTCAAGACATTAGAAAAGTCTATCATTAGCCATTGATTCCTGTTCGTACTCTCACTTTAGAGTATAACAAACACTTCAATTTAATGAGATAACGGAATAATATATTATTGGAGAATTACCTATACATTGAATTGGAAAATACGAGCTGAAGTGGTCTGGAAAAACTTCTCCAATATGATAAATTATGGAAATGAGTTTATCTAGAAAAGATACTTAGTATTAGAATTATGCATGTGGAATTCTCATGACTTTTCTTTTAATGTGTCTACCCCATACAATACCGTACATAATTTCTCAAATAATGGTATGTAATAGTATTTGTTTATTACGAACCTAAATTTTATGGAATCGTGTACCTAAAATATTTTGTAAATTGATTAAAAGTAACACTTTTACACGTCGGTCCTATTATTCAACCTTTCAACGACCAAGCGACAGCCGGCTGTTGGGCTGCTATTATTGTGTATCGAATCACGTGTGTTCGAAGGTTTAATTATTTTAAGCGAATGATGTGATCGGTGTTTCCTATCTGACTACTCTGAGATGAATCATCTGAAACAAACTCAGAAGTCTGAGTCTCTCTTAAAGGCCATCAATTGCTATCTTGATGAGAGAAGCAGACAAAGAGTGGACCTGCCTAGACAATAGGGATGTTGACTACATCAAAAGAATGACATTCTGTTTAGTCCGTCTGTTAGACAGTGCAAAAATACTGGACACATATTTTTTGCTTGATCAAATTAATAACAAAATACAAAGATAAAGAGCATCAAAGTTCCGGAGAGGGGGGCTTGTGAGGTCACTTCTCAGTAAAAATTATACAAAGACGTGACGTTTCACGAAACTTCAACGCACTGTATTGTCGTCATTTTCTGTTTACGAAAAAAAGAGAAAAAATACGTGTCCCAAATTTTTTGATTATCTAACTGACGGACTAATTACTTTTTTTTTTGTCGTCTCGCCTATTAAGTATTTGTCAGTAAACGTTTAGGTCAACTAAAACTGTAAGGGGCCGTTCGTCTTGAAGAACAATACCGAACAAAAGACATTTACATAGTCAAAGTATTATTAAATTTAAAAAAAAAATCTCATTAAGAATTTAGACTTTGTACCCAGTTGATAGCATTAGGGTAGGGTTGGTCGTCAGAATTGCATAGGGCCACTTTTCTAATCACTTGGAGACTACAGGGATCTATATATATATATATATATATATATATATATATATTTATATATCAAATAATAAACAGACTGAATGACTAATCCTTACTAATATTATAAATGCGAAAGTAACTCTGTCTGTCTGTCTTTCTGTCTGTCTGTCTGTCTGTCTGTCTGTCTGTCTGTCTCTTCTTCACGCCTAAACCACTGAACCGATTTGAATGAAATTTGGTACAGATATAGTCTGGGACCCGAGAAAAGACATAGGATAGTTTTCATCCCGGAAATCCCCCGGGAACGGGAACTATAATTTCACGCGGACGAAGTCGCGGGCAAAAGCTAGTTTTTAATATATCAATGCACATCCCAAAGGTTGCGGAATGTTTATAATAGTTACCGTGACCCTGGAACATAAAGGGCAATCGAAGGAACATGAGTGGGTTTTAGTCAGTAAGAGTCTGACACGCCCTCCCGTCGCACCCAGGACGGGAGCCGTCATTGGATGATTTCCCACTCACCAAAAAAAAAAAAAAAAAATGCACATCCCACATCGCTGCTGGTCCTAGAGACATGAAACTAGGTGAATGTGTTCTTTGTAAGAGCCACTAACAAAGGATTTTTGGAAATTTCAACCTTACCTTACCTCCAAGCGACAGCCGGCTGTCGGGCTGTTGTTGTCTTTCTATTGTGTCTCGAATCACGTGTGTTCAAGGGTTTAAAGGGGTAAAGTATGAGTTGGAAATTATTAAGCGGGCGAGGACACGGGCGGAACCAAGTGCAGTATTTATTTATTTATTTATTTTTAAAGAAAGCTTACAGACTAATATCAACTTAAGTGACATGCATAAATAGGAACAATTTGCTAATAACAAGCTTCCACATGTATATATTTGTTTATTTATTTACTAGCTTTTGCCCGCGGCTTCGCTCGCGTTAGAAAGAGACAAAAAGCCTATGTTACTCTCCATCCCTTCAACTATCTCCACTTAAAAAATCACGTCAATTCGTTGCTCCGTTTTGCCGTGAAAGAAAGACAGACAGACACACTTTCCCATTTATACCAATATATTATGGATTACTAACCCACGTCTTACAGATCACCTCTAGTTACATACGGCTTAAACATAACTGACGAATAAGATACACTAAGGTACTTGTACCCCTTAGGGACTACAGGGATGATGTAATGTTGAATTATAATAACTTATTATCCTCTGAAGTATAAAGACCTTTTTGGCGTACAGCAACAAGGGTCACTAAACTTATTATTTAATCAATTTTTTGTTACAACAAAGGATATACGGAATTGATAGAAAAGCAAGATAAAATAAAGCTCGCACTTGTTACTTGAAATGATAATAAACAATATTTTACATAGTGTATTTAGGAAATAAATAAAAATGTAAATCGTTTTATTTTTTCTAGAGACACGTGAAGTGAACTCCGCAAGGCGGCTTTGCATGTTTTTTAAAATAATTCGTTGGTAATTGCCCAATATCGAACCCGCGACCTCCTGCATGAAACGCGGACATGTAGTGTTATGTTTATAAATATACCAGCACCCGTGTACAGACAGAACGATAAACAAACAAATCACATAAAATATTATTGATGGTCTTAAAAGCTTATTGTATCCTAATTTACTCCAATTTATGTCCTCTTTGTACGTTTTGAGTACAATAAAGAGCATTCAATTTAACGGTGTATCCTCAATAAAGCATAAATTTTACAATTTACATAAATGAAGTGTAACAAAGAAACCGATATTAACAAATTCCTTGTAAGCGCCTTCAAAAGTTTATTGAAATTCATGAAGTTTCTGTGCATTTTAAATTGAAACTTATGATACAAAGAACAGAGTTCAATTACCTGTTTTAATACCTAAGCATAAATCCATCATGCCCCTGACAAAGGCCAATGACCTGCAGGTAATCAATTACCTAAAGGTCACAATAATGTCCCATAGATCACTTATCGTTTATTCAGCAAGTTCTTTTTATAAAAAGAAATAAAACGTGTAACATTTTTATAAGCATTCTCAACATTTATAATTCATGAAACTTGTAACGCAAGGTGGCACCTATCCTTATAAATTATTCTCGACCCCACTCCGGATCCATCCCTTTGTTGCGTATTACTTTTAACGGTCTTTTCAAATACTGTTCCTTGGTCGAGCTACCAACTCTTTTTGTTCGTCAACACAAATATACATACAAACTTAAACATAAAGGGTAAAGGCATACAAATGTATCAGTTGGTAAATAAGCCGGTGAAACTGAAACAAACACTGAAAGTAAACAAAGTAGTCTTAGCATCTGGTACTTGATCAATATCCGTGTCCTTGACATTAGAGCAAACCACTCGCATCCGAGCTCTCAATACCTATTCATACCTCGTTATTCAATATTCACCCACCTTATAGTCGCGCCGCGAAATAATTCAGCACAGCTATTTCAGAACAGAGGTAGCACACCACTAGCTAGCACTAAATAATTCCGTTTAATTCAATATCCTCGCACAGTCACTGGAAAATAATTTTCGGGTTGGCGTAGCGGCGTAGTTGCAAGTTGCTACGGCTCGTAGCAGCGCGTAGCTCGCGGTCGTAGCAGCGCGCGACGCGAGACTGGCTGCCCGCCTGCTTTCGCGGACACGGAATGCCGTACACAGGGTACTTACGGTGTACAGATAAATTTTCCTTTGCCGTACGGCAGTATGGTAGGTTAGTTTTGTAGTTTGACGTTGGTGTTGAAATTAGTTTTGGTTTGATTAGACGAAATAATAATTCAGTTTTTGCTGAAATGTGTCATTTTTAGGAACATGGTGGGTTCATAATTATAGTCGACTTATATGATAATAATTATTATGATTTTAGTCATTAAAATAGCTTTTATCTCTCCATTAAATAAAGCAATCAATAGTTAGACACTAATTTATGTCAAATTCATGTTCAAAATCGATAAGCGTATTAAAAACAAATCTCACACTATTGTTCTATTTTTAGTCCATAATCATAACCACGAACGCGATAAAATATTGCACGTTCCCCGAACACGGAATAATTTAGCAAGTCTGCATCTGTGTTGGTAGACTACTCTGTGCATCAAGGAGGCGCGTGTTGCGCAGGCGCGAGTGACGTCAGCGCGTCCCGGCCCCCCCGCCGCGCGCTCGCCCCCCGCGCCGCCCACACTGAGCTGGACCGCGGCGCGAACCGCCAGCTCCATACATCACTGCCCAACACACGACCAACGTGATAGAATGCTCCTGAAGAAAAAATGCAATGGAAATGCTGACAGAGTACATCATTTTGACAGTACATAGACGCTTCAGCGTTGATGCCACAATGAAAGAGATGTTTGAGATTTGCCGCTTATAAAGAGTTTACCAATAAGGAAAATGCGATTGATCCTTTTAGCTTATCTATCATCTATCCTTTTATTATAGGGCGGATAATTGTAGAAGGTATCTCGAAGTACCCTTTGTAATTGAACCATGATTAAAAATTTTTTTTAAGTGATAAAACGACACTATTCACTTAAGTCATGTTTTATAGTATACTACTCACTTTACGAATGAAATCGCGGATAAACACTATTAATAAATACATATATAAATATATTTATACATAATATGTTTTAAGTGTACAGGTGTTAGGAGCAATTGCATTATCCTGTCAGTCGCACCCGGTCGGTCCCACGGACGCCACAGAAGTGTGATGAGTGACATGTGACATAGTTTTGTATTGTGCCATTATTTATTTAACAATTGTTACTGAGTTGCCGTTTATATTTGTTTAAAACGTCTGATAGTCGAATTTAGACTGTTAAAGTTTACATTTCACATAGTGATAAAAAGTTTTAGTGTCGGCTTCATACTTGTATTATTACGAAAGGCAACAAAGTAATGTCACAATGTGGGACTACATTTTTATGAAAACTGTATAGACAGTTACGATTCTTATAAGACGATGCATAGTCCACTAACATTTTTTTTAATTTTCATATCAATATACTAAGTTACGTCATGTTAATATTAAGTAAATCTGCGGAATGACAGGCCTTGATATTAGTGCCCTCCATCTATCTTTAACATTTAAATAAATAATCGAGTTTAGTTACTTATTACCTTAATTTTAACCATACTCAGCTGGTATCAAGCAAAGTCAGCGAACACAAAGAAACCTTTAGAACGTCACGTCGCCGTCGCTTCCTGATAAACACGGTAACGCACAAAAGCGTATCTTAGTAAGACTAATATACCAACAAAATAAGACCATTACTGCTCAACAGACACACAAATCTTGCTTTAACAAACCTTATACAACTTCAATAAGGTCTTTCATCCGTGTAATGGCTGTATTTTCAGAAACAAGACAAAATAAAATTACTGAAGCAAAGAGAGAGAAGCGAGTGTGAGCGAAGCAATGTATGGTGTCGAGACTCATCTGAGCGGAATTCTATGATGGTCATATAAAAGGAAGGGAGCGGAGTTTTCTGTGAGAGCCCTTTCTATTTGGGGTTGTCGTCGGACCCCCGCTGTTACACTGACCCTCCGAGGGACGACCGGTGCAAGTGAACTACTTACGTCATAAAATGGTTTTGATTTTATTTTAGTTTTATTGGCCTCTGTTTTCATTGCGGTATAAAGTTTGAATTGAAATAAAGTTTTGGTTGTTTTTGTATCAAGAATTGTAGAATATTTTAGAAATAGACTTTCAGGTTAGAAATTGCAAAAAGTTTATTTTATCATATGGTTCTGGTTACCACATAATGTTCTTTCAAGCAGTCAGTGACGTTTAAGGTCAACACAAGCCATCAGATACCAAACTAGGCAGCTTGTACTACGGTAACCAGACAGCCGATATACATACTTATATAATGTATGTAAATCACTAGACTAACAGGCCTGTCAAAAGACCTTAAAAAGAAAATAAAGTTGAAAATCAAAATTTATTTTCCCTACTTCCATTTAGGTAGAATTCTATAATTGCTTGTACCCTCTACAAAATTACAGATAGTATCTGCGTAAAACATCTCCTAAGCTTGTTTCCCCGAAAGACAATTTACATTACAAGTAGGCTGTTATGATTAATGATAGATGTATTCAAAACTATTACGAAATGTCGTCGCCACGAATTTTGTCACACAAGATAAAAAACCATTTAAGCTGCTTTGTTTGCCAGACCATTACGAAATCTATTAAGGATGAAATCGTATTTCTCGACGGTATTTTTTTCATATAGTATAAATAGAGCGAAATAATTATTTCTCATGGTTCTCGCATTAGAAAGTTTCAACGAAAGTTGTTTGTTTTGGTACTAATACGAATTCACGACTAAGGCAAACAACACACACACGACTTTTATTACGCGGCACGAATTATCATTTTTTCCACCTGTGGCAGATCTTGATATTTCCTCTTAGAAACTATTTTAACCCAATACCTCTAAAAAACATAGTTACAGCAAGAGCCATCATAAGTCTTCTACTGAAATAATCTACACACTTAAGTGCCTTCTCAGATTTTTATGACACAAATAACGCTTCAAAAACCCATTCACAATCAATAACAACTCTAACGACATATAAAAAATACATCCCAAATACATTAATCATGCCTAGTACCCCTGTCCGCTAGCTCTTACATTGGGGACCTCGTAAGGATTGGGGACTATTAACAGAAATGCGCTAGTGATCGCGTGATATCGCCCCCCGACTTCGCTTCGTCACCGACGTATTGTATCAACTGTTGTCGCCCTTATTAATGCGTAAGTCTCTTCGACTGGTACAATGAAACAGATTTTGCGAAGATTAGAATAGGAAGCATGATTTGGCGTAACATTGCTGTTATTTAGAATCAGAATGGTTTCGATGACAATTTATATCTGAATAAACGTGGATTTGTTGTTTGATAAGTGTTTATTGGACCGGTATTGGTTATTTGTTTAATGTGCCAGACCTGTTTATTTTCTTTCGCATGCGAAACATTGACGTCGTAGGTCTACAGTACCCTCTACAAAACCGAATGACGTTTATGCAAAAAAAAAATTGGTTCGCCTAGTTGATTCTTATACATTAAACCCTGTTCAAAACAATTCTAAATACCATACTCTGTACGAACACACATTAAGAAAGATTACATTTAGTATTTAGTTCTATAAATATAACTCATGTTTGGCTAACTACCCGTCGATCAACACATTGACACATGCATATTATGCATAGTCGCATGCATTTAATCCTAATGGCATTGCAGCCACTAGAACATCAATTATATCATCGATAGATTAAATGTTGTATGCAAACGGAGTGCTCGCTAAAGTGAAGCTTACGGGTGAGCTATTAAACTGGATGACAGTGCAACTATCTGACACTATATCTGGCACTACACTTACCCAGTTTACATTGTCAGAGGGAAGAAAGTCGACCAAACAAAATGTAAAGACCTTCCTATTACGACAAATGTAGAAAACTGCACATTGTAATACAAACCCAGTTTTGAGGTATGAGGAACAGGGGTTGCGGAATGTTATGTTTATAACTGTTACCGTGACCCTGGAACATAAAAGGCAATCGAAGGAACATGAGTGGGTTTTAGTCAGTAAGAGTCTGACACACCCTCCCGCCGCACCCAGGACGGGAGCAGTCATTGGATGATTTCCCACTCACCAAAAAAAAAAAAAAAAAAAAAAAAAAAGGTATGAGGAACAGACTGTAAAGTCCCCCATCGTTGAAAAGGGAGGACCCTCCGACCAGACAGGTGTCGTGTCTGGTGGGCCTTCGATTCTAGTCGGATTTTTGTACATGTGCTAATGTCGCTGAAAACTCTTATATCGCGATGTACGAATTGTTTCACTAATATATGAAAGCTACATTATTAAATGTCATGATGGCCCAATGGACGAGGCGCCCGCCTCTCGTGTAAAAGTTGTGGGACACACAACTTTTAAGGGGCAAGTACAACTTTCTAAATTTTATCTTGGACATCACTGACATACCGTGCTTCGGAAACCACGTAAAGCCGTTAGTCCCGGTTTTCATTCAACTTTGACAGTCATTACGGGTAAGCCAGAAAGTGTGGCTTGTCTATCTATCTAAGAGGTATTGTGTCGCCCAGTTACTGGGTTGTGGAGGTCTGATAGGCAGTCGCTTCACGTAAAACACTGGTATCCCATTGAATCTGGTTCGGCTGGAAGGTGACCCCAACATAGTTGAGAAAAGGCTAGGGAGTTGATGATGAGAAACAAGCTACATTATATATTGACGAATATAATGTTTTTTTTTATTTTTTTACCGACTTCAAAAAAGGAACAGGTTCTCAATTCGTCTGGATGTTTTTTTTTTTTGTATGTTTGTTACGCGATATCTCCGTCAATTGTAAACGGATTTTGATGGTTTTTTTTTGTTTGATAGGTCATGATTCAGGAGTGGTCCCATATAAATTTTGTGGCGATCGGTTCAGTGCTTCTCGAAAAATTCACCAAGAACCAAAAAACTTGAGATACGCACACATCGTCTATGTATATTACATGTCCATTACAATGTATATTACATAGACGAAGTGTGCGTTTCTTCAAGTACTGTAATACACAGTCAGACATTGGGAGTCGACACTAAAAAGTATAAAAGAAAAACTATTTCCAAAAAAAAAACCGCGGCGAAGGTCCATACATTATTGGGTTTGACTATACAGCAACGATTCTTGCATTATTAATTTTTAATATTACTATTATTAAAAAAAATACCAACATTTACAATTTCTACATGGGAGAAAAATAAAAATATAGGATGTTATTAGTCCGTACAAAATTAGCTTTGTTTGTTTTGAAATAAACGCCTTGAATTGATAATTATGGATTATTGACTGGATGTTTTCATTATGATCAGGCTTGGTTTGAGTAAATATAAATCAGAAATATTTTAGTAATAGTAACAGTTTATGACCATGTGAACTTATTTTGAAATAAATTAGTTACGACTGCGTGCCACCCATTGCTGTCTAACTGAAAGAATTCATTCCTCTTCTATTTAGCGCAAATCTACAGAAGAATTACGCCATCAGGTTAATATAATGAAGATGTTGATCACTGATTGTATTTTACTTTGTAATCCAAGATAACTTATCAGTCCGATGTAAGAAATGCGTAGGTCGTTCGTCGAAATAATAACCGTCAGAATCCTTTATACGTAGCCAAAGTCGTAAAATAATACTAATCAAATAATTAAAGCGCACGGAAACACAACAAAACATAATATCCACTATTGCAAGTTTAAAACCAACGAAGTGAATGATTTGTTTGACTTTAGATGTGACATTGACATGAGTTTTTACTGTGTGGCCTGTATAATAAAAAAATATATAACTTATTGCAACTTCATTAATTAAACATTATTTTGTGCGATATTTAAAACCAAAAACCATTATTAAAAAAAATGTATAAAACATGTCAACAGATGAAATCATGATTCAGTGTTTCTTCTGCAGATGATGTTTTATTTATTTGATTTTACATTTCCATTTTAATCTTATTTCAACTGATCGATTAACATATTTCATTTGGCAACATTGTTAAAAACCGGAAGTGCAGACAGTCAGTAATGTTTTGAATAAATAATTAATTTATTATCCCATGACTAAATATCTTAATATTTCATGGTAAAAAATAATAAATCTTGAAAAAAATATTGATAAAGTTTTCATTTGTGTATTATAAAAGGCCCAGATTCGCTCGCCTCCTTTCGGAAGTCGGTGGCTTCTCTTCTAACAGTTAATTTGTGTTGCCACCGACTTCCAAAATTTTAGTTATTTTTGGGTTTTTAGTTTTTGAAGGCGGTTCTTTTTTTTTTGGAAAAAGTTTTTTTATTTACACCACTTACATTTATCATTACAAACTAATCCAATGCGATAAATGCGCCACAATTCCATTGCATATGTTTTAAGATGTAATTGACATTCAGACGGAAGAAGCCAGTCCCTAAAATCCCGAGTACACGAAAATTAATGTAATTACCTTTTTGACGACACATAACACATACATCTCTTTGCATGCTCACTGCCGCATAACTAGGATACGTTCTAATTCAAATAACTTTCAACCAGCTTTGACTACCGCTCGTCTTTGAGACTTCAGCGAACTGACAGTTTTTAATGAGTTCCCGTCACGATTAGACTGTCTTGAATTTATTAGTACACATTGAAACAAGCTGTGCTAGTTTCTGCTTTTTAAATTTTTCTTTTGATTTTTAATGAGTTTAACTTGTATTGGTCGATGTTATGTAAATGGAATTGCATGTTTTGTGTAAAGCAGACATACTTTTAAACCAGTTAATCATCAAAAATTCACTAATTTAAAACCAAAAATATGCAAATTCCTTTCGTTGTTCTGTAAAACCAATAGTAAAATCATATTCCCACAATTTATCCGTTATTTTTAATGGACCGTTAATTTCAATGTGCGATTTTATTTGTGGTGATCGCGTTCTTATTCGAATGTTGCGTACACATGCGCCACCATTATCGGACTCTATAAAATAACATTATGCAATTCGGTTTCATATAAATATATACCCGCTCATACAAATAAACCATACTCACGAGTTTAAAAATAATCTGTGTAAATAAGCTTCAGTAATTCAATTGGTTAGGCACGTATAATAGAACTGCAAAGCAGATGTTTAAATTCAATTCTCATAACTGTTTTGCAGTTTTCAAACTTAACATTTTCTGTCGACTTTAAAACTACTTTTTTCATAATTTTACATTTTTCCTCACAATTTCTTGCACGAACAGACAAAGGAACGGTGAAATATGCTTGAGTCTATACCAGGATCGCATGACTGAAGCGAATCCCTCAAAAATGGACATTTATTACGAAACATCAGATACTCCACTTTATTTATGTTTTTGGATTAACAAACATGCCAGGTATCCAGGTCAAGTATTTATGGCTCTATGTTCTCTTTTGCATACAGACAACTACACGTAGATATTGTTTTTAAGACAACATTTAATGTAGAATTTAAAATTAAACCGTAAATATTACTAGCATTTAATCAAAATTGTTCCCTTTATTTAATTCATTGTGTATTTTTCAGTACCATTAAGCCGGGGTCCAAAGCTCTAGCTGGTTAATGGCGAAGGTCTCACTCCCTATTTTATGAGAATTAATTAAACGTTACTACCGAAACTTGATTGACAAATGCCTATCCCTGTCACCCTTCGCATAATAAAATTAATTGTTATCCGCTTTTATAGCTATTACTGTATTATTTGTAGATATTAGCAGAGATAGACCTGTTAGGCAATGTGGCCTGTAGTTCAGTGGTTTTTGAAAGTGACTGCTAAGCAAATATTGTGGTTCGATTACCATCCCGGACAAATCTTTGTGTGGTGTGCATGATTGTGTTTTTGTTTCTGGATTTAATTTACGAGTATAATGTGTATAGTATATACTTGTATTTATAAATATATAAGTATGTTTATAAGTTGTTGCATAAGTTGCCTGATTACCATACTCTGCCTAAATTGGGATCAGAACACTATGTAGGATTTATCCCAATTATATTTAATATTATTAAATACTTAACATTGTTATAAATATTACACAAACACAAACATTCAATACTACTCATTTAAATACACGTTTTCTTACAAGTGATGAGACCCGACCTCGCTCCTGTGACCTCAGTAGCTAGGTCAGTGATATGTATTGTGAGTGCAGTGTGCTGTTCCGAACTGTGTCCGTTAATTGAACACCTGAGAACTGTGCTCCATTTCACAGCGCTGAACCTTGAAGTTGCAGTAAGGCGACTTTCTACTGACGCTATTAGAGAAGTCATTTTCAAACAAATTCTATTATAGTTATGCACTTTTACCTAGTACAAAATACCAACCGTGGTTGAACTTTTTTAAATAAATGTGCATTTTGTTAAACAAGGAACGCAGTATAGTTGTCAAAAGGTGTTTATACGCGTTAAGATACTTGAAAGGAAAATTGAAATGAAATGGAATTGTTTATTATGCAAAGAGAATTTAAAAACATTTTTACACGTAACTGACTACCTCTGTGAAGATATGTCGAAACAAACTCAGGTATCGTCGTCTCTTTTGAAGACAATATTCAATATTTTTGTGCAATAAACCATGCAGAATAACATCCGGGTTAGCCTTTTGAGGAAAGCGCCAGAAACTGTAAACCTGCCTCAAAAAGTATTGTGAGCTCAACTTTAATCTAAAAAAGAGCTCAACAAACTGATACAACATTAAAAACATGGGCTTGCAAGTAGCCGGTCGAATAATGGTCTCGTGCTTTCATCCAGTCATCTACTATCTAGAATACAGTCATATAGAATATCTTTCTAGATGACTGCATGTATTCTTCATTAGACTTAGTAATAGACGACAATATTACAAAAGGAAATGTTAACAAGAAGACATACCTACATAAAATAATCAGCTAGATACCAAACATCAATCAGAAGCAGAGCATCTGACGATACAGTCTGAATCTCTCCGTGGCACGCGCATGCAGCGTATCCGCGACATAATGAAGATTTATCGGTGACCTCCGACCGACCCCGCAAATTACCCACCGACACATTGGAATGCCGTTGTTGTGCCAAAATGTACCAAAAATATACCCGCAGCAAAATTAATAGCCTTAACGCTCAATTAACCTTATATAATCATAAGTTAATGATTTGTGCTCATTTCTTGACCTTTACAGACTCGTATTTCCTTCCCATTACTGACTTAAGGTTTCGCAGCATAGAATTTACGTTGTTTCCTTATGCTAAGTAATTCCATTATCAAACACCGGTTAGTGTAAAGCTTGGTAGAAAAACTGGGGTTTTATAGGTAAATATTTGCTTCATTTTCTTTTATTTGGTTTAATCTGACCTCAGTCGGAATTTCCAACTAGAACGAGGAAAAGTGATAATTATGATAATAGGTTATTATAGTAAATGCTGGGTAGTGGTTACGAGGATAAGGAAATTCAGCAATTTTGTTTGGTTTGGTTTGTTTAGTTTGGTTTCGCATTCATTAATGAAATAAATTCAAAGAAATTACAGGCCGCCTACTGTGCGAAAGCAGCGACATCTGGGGTGAAGGAGAATAACTAACTGCTACATGATTTGAGTGCCTTAATTCTCGTCGAAATTGTTCCCGGCCCGCTCCTCGAATCATGTGAAAAAAAAGTACAGATGTAAACATACGTTTATTGCTTTTTAACCTTAGGCTTCATTCATAATTAACTATAAGGTCAGCAACACAGCTCATTCATCACCTTGTATTTATTAAACTCGCCGCTGTATTAACAGCGGTGAATTTAATGACCATATACCACAAGATACCACCGTTCTTTATCCTAAAAGGCTCAAGTAATTACAGTACGGTAGGTAAGGTACATCCGATAGCATATCAGTCAATCAAACTTGTTTTGTTTACGAATCCAGCTATAATCACACACACGCTATGAAAGGCTTACGGACCCCGATCCTGAAATGTAATTCAATTTAATCTGTTGTCAAATCTAATAGTAATGTTTGTGACTGGTTGTTAATTTAATCAGTCAATCAAAGCTATTAGGGAAACTGTATATCCGGTGAATCTGATTGTAAATAGTTGGCCGTAATTATTGTACTGCTGTCCCTCGCGGTTTATTTAATTCAGGTATTTAGTAAATGCTTCATTCCCATGGGTATTATGTGTGACATTATGTATTCTGATATTTCATCAAAATCCGTTCAGTAGTTTTAAATGCATGAAAGAGTAACAAACTTCCATCAGTCCATTTTCGCGTACTTTCACATTTATAATATTAGTTAGACAGTAGGAATTACTTTATGATGAAGAAAATTAAGTACTGCAATCACATGTCTTCTTTTTCATAACTCTAATTAAATTTTGCATCTCAGAAAGGAAGAGGATATCATTAAAAGAAAACAAAAGCGAAATCGCCGAAGGGGAAACATAATAAAAAAAAACACAGCGTTCTTCATAAACATGGCCACAAACTCTGTCATGATAAAATAAAAAAAAATACCTGTATTCAAAAACATTCCTTTTAAGGAAAATACGTTAAAGGCAGATGATATTTTCATAGAACATAAATGAAGATGAAAAAAAAACGACTTTTACGACGCCACGCCGCGGAAATTATTTGTCATAAAAATATGACTTTGATGTTATAAAGGGTACTTTTGAAAAAAGTGGGTTTTCTCAGAAAACTGAAGGTTTGCTAGATTGTTTCAAGAATATTTCATGTATAGTGACTATGAATTTTGAACATTGTTTACGTTTCATCTTTAATAGTATGTACTTTGAAGGAACCTTGAATTTAGTGGATGGTGTAAATTTTTTTGATCATAAAATTGTAAACAGCAACCCGTATGAAAAACAACGTGTGATATTTCATATCTTCGTATCATTCTATCGCCCGCCCGCCCTTGATGAACGCCTCTTCTGAAAAGCACTAACTGTCTGTCCGTCTGCAGGCGTAACCGCATGGCATGTACGCATTGACGGGCCTGTTGGTCTAGTGTTTAGTGACTCTGACTGCTAAGCCAGAAGTCGTGGGTTCGGATCGGGATTCCCAGCCCAGGACAAACTTTGTGTGATGAGCATAATTGTTTGTTCTTTTTCTGGGTGTTATTTATCCATAATATGTATGAATTTAAAAATTATATAAGTATGTATATCAGTTGTCTGATTACCACAACACAAGCTCTGCTTAGCTTGGGATACTTTGGGGCCGTGTGTAAGATGTCCCAGGATATTTATGTACATTTTACATAAGATATTATGACATGATTTTTCATTTTCGATGCCATCTTTCATCCTCTATATTACCCCGTTAGTTACCTCTAGGTACGTCATAAAAACAACTGAGCAAATGTCATGTTTCTAGCTTTAGTAGTTTCGGCAGTAAGTTAATTACCAAGAAAAAGCCTGTCTCTAATTTATATAAATCTAGCTTCTGCCCGCGGCTGCTCTCGCGTTAGAAAGAGACAAAAAGTAGCTTATGTTACTCTCCATCCCTTCAACTATCTCCACTTAAAAAATCACGTCAATCCGTCGCTCCGTTTTGCCGTGAAAGAAAGACAAACAGACAGACAGACACACTTTCCCATTTATAATATTAGTATGGATATCATGAAGCATATAAGCCAGTAAATATTCCCAACTTTCCATTGTGAATATTTACCGGCTTAAGAACTTGAAAGACAATTAGATTTTCCTTTTTCTTCTAGAACCTTGAAAGCTCACTTGTTTAGTCAAAAGCCACTCCGAACAACAAGTAAAATTACTCGCTCACAATATGATCCGTTTATTTTTCGGCTCAGCCTTGCTTTGTGTGCGCGGGCTCATTTAAATCACGTTGTTTATCTTTTTTCTTTTTTTTTGGCATTTTTATTCTCTCTTATTTATGATAATAACTTATTTACGCAGCAACTGGTGCTAGATTGCTTAGATTTTTTTTATGAAGGATTATAGGTATTAGTAATTAAAAATATATTAGCACAGAGACTTGCTGACAACAAATTAATTAAGACCAATTCTAAGTTTTTGAAGGTATAGACAGAGCTTCTACTTAGATAAAAAAATCTTTTTTTGTTTGACTGTTTGTGTGTTTCGTCTAATCTCCAAATCTGTTAAATCGATTTAGCCACTATGTTCGTAAGTAACTTTTAATAATCTTATTTTACATAACCACTGATTAGACTCCACTCCAAAAAGAATATAAACCACATTAAATTCTTCTAAGATAAGCCACGATAATTGGAACATCAATAAAAATAACAGTAAATTAATTCAATTACTCTTGTCATATTCCCCTCCCGAAGCCACCATTTATTTACTTCCTTAGACACCAATCGCAATTATAGAAACCGAGTCAGGAATTGGAGTCCATATTTAAATACTTTGGAACAAAATCAACACATTGGCAGAAGGTCTACTTCTCTGGGCGTTAGTTTCACCTAAAATACTACAAAATTAGATTCCTTCTAGATTTACTACACACATACAACCACCCTACATAATCTAACCAAAAACGCGTTTGGTCATTATTTGTGATCTTATGTAACCTTTATAATACTATTTTGACATATAAGCTACATTAATGTAAAGTTTCAACGAAATCCGATCAGTATTTTGCGTGAAAGAGTAATAAACACTCAAAAATCCTTTCTCGCAAACCATTACTTTTATTGTATTAACTACTAGCTTTTGCCGGGTCTAAGACTATGACTGTACCAAATTTCTTTCAAATCGGTTCAATTGGCTTAGGCGTGAAGAAGAGACAGACAGAGTTAAGTAAGAAGTATGGATATTTATTGCAACATTCCAAATGGATCAAGAGAAAAAATAACTTAATTTTTCGTTTATTTTATGCGACGTGCTACCAGGAACGCATACGATCAAGAAGTGAATCTTCTATTCTCGTTGTCCTATCCTGTGGAAGTGTAGGGCCCTGTCAGTGGCCCCCAGTGCCGGCCGGCTGTCTCATTCGATAACAATTTGCTTCGGCCGTGATTTATGACCTTAATACCGACGGTTACTTAACCGATGTAGCTGTATTAACTTTTGACTGTATATTGAGAAAATTGTATCGCCGGCTGTGCTCATTTGTTTGAAGTTATGATTTAATTGGAGGAACGGAGATTGGTTGATTAATTTATTAATTAAATTAGTAATTAGTTCCATCAATGTTATTTCTTGACTCACTTCAAACAATTTTCTTTGTTAGCGTCATCTACAACACTTAAATAAAATTCTTTGAAATCAAAATCAAAGAAAAACCTTGTTCTGATAGTTGGTTCTGGATTCCTTCTCACTCAGAGCATAATTGTTCTGTGTTATTTATATACATTTTATTTATATAATTTTCCTTTTTGTCCACTGAAACTCTTAAATAGAATTCTTTACAACCAAAATCAATTGATCGAAGTTCTCGTGTCTCAATAACTACACCAATTCATAAAACATTCACCTTCGCTCCATAATAACACCAATTTTCCCAACTACTAGATGACGTTGCAATTCTGAAATCACTCGCCATTTCTTTACGGCACAATTGCTCATCAATTGCGTGGGGGTGATCATTAGGAAGGACATAAATCAGCAGCTCTTCCGACGCACGATACGATCTCAATGACGTCGCCATCCGACTTCTCTTGCTCCCCAATGTAATGTAGAATACTGCCGACTGTGTTTTGTTTTTTAACTTGAAAGTGAATATAGTCGTGAGAACGTCGTATGTAGTCAGTAATGTGTACGAAAATGTTCTGCTTTCTGCTTGGAGAGGTTTTGTTCAGCAGTTAGGGTAATGCAGATAAAAAAAACTGTCGTGTTGGTATGGTCATAGTTAGAAAAGGTCGCAGATGATGAGCGTTGGTTGCAAAGTAAAAAGGTACGAAATAAAAATTGCTTTCCTTCTACAATAATTTATAATGAATATGTAAATAGATGTAAATATTTACAGAATCTACTTGGAGAATTTGACGAATACGACGAGTTACCTGCAATCACACTGATTTCGCACAAAACCTTCGTAAATAAATGCACTTCTCTAGCGCACATAAGTTTAATATACTCTGACTACTACTGATATTACCTCTTGCATTTTATATCGTATTGTGACTTCACTCGCTAGTCTCCGCCAGACGTCAGAGCTCTCTGAAATAAAGCTAAAACATCTTATATTAAATTATTATGCGGAGTATCTCTTTCATTACAGGTTAAGCAAATGTATTTTAAAATTAATACCGGAGGGCAAAGACCTCAACATCATCCAACTCGATCCAAACTAAGGCTCGCAGCGTGTTGTCGATCGGACATTAAGTCCAGATTTTCCCACAAACTTGTCCGGGACTAAAAATAAATCAATAAGTATTAGGTAACTAGGGTGGGATGAAAAGTAACTCATCCGTAATCTTCTGGTGCAAAACTTTTCATGAATAGTTACGTGAAAGTTTGCCGTTGCCGACGTAACTATGTGCTGGAATACTGAGCCGTACTTTACATAGGCATATTACACGGTTTAAGTATGCTGTAGGCTTTCGGTGATGTGGCGTGAGTGGATTTATATATTGTAGCCTGGCTCATGCCTGCCTTAAGCCAGTTCACATGAAAATATATTGATCATATTAACAAGCCCTTAATAGATATTGCTTGTCCTCTATACATAAGATATGACAGTGTGTTTTTTCTAATCGTAAAATTTTGCTTTACCGCCGTAGTATTTACTTTCTGAAATTACTTTCCTTCATTGAGTAAATGGATACCAGAGATTATTTTCTTAGCCCCAAATCCTCGAAAGTAAATAGTGAACGGCCATTCTCCGATAAGCAAATTTTACGTGTCCGGGCTTGAATAATCCGTACTTTTATCATATTCAATCATCCAATATTTTTTATATGTTAGATAGCATCCCTATCTAGCCATAAACAAAAAAACAGGCGTCTGTTTAAAGTATTTAAGACTAAATTAATTTAATCTAAGTTCAAAAACCTCTGTTCTCTAATTACCGTAACGTGTCCGCACACTGTCTTAATGTTAAAACTTACTTGTAATTTTTATGACTTACAGGTTTACTTTGATCTATTCAACATTTTAAATGGTGTTAAACAACGTGTATCACATAGTAAAATATTGACTCACTAGAACCAGTCTATAAAAAAATATCATTAAATTATCGGATGTCCGATGGAAAGTTATAATTACCGTGACATATTCTGTTCTCGAGTGCACACCCCTAAAAAACAGTATTTGGCACACCACTTCCGAACGCGTCTCGTCTCCTCCATGTGTATCGCGAAACATCAGCAGTTACACGTCTTTAACGTTAGTGTACCGCTAATAAAGCGCTCTTGTATATAATTACCGTAACCTTGGTTACAAACTTTTCTAATTACCGTTTCACATTATATAAATTTGATTTTTTAAGTTAGACCTAAGTTGATCATGTAAATCGAGGCAGTACTTTGGCCTCCGTACGTTGTAATAAGCTAGTATTTGCATATTTTGTTGTTTTCCGAAATTTTAAAGAAAATCTATCGTTTTCTAATTACCGTATACTAATTACCGTATGTTTATAATTACCGTTGTATGAAAAATTGATTCTTATTTACTAACTGTAGCCTCAAAATAGATGGGTACAGAAGTCAATCTACATGCAAAGCGCGCTTGAGCATCACCTGCGATCATCAGTGATGAGTTGATGAGGCATATCCGCGGGATATATATATATAATCCCGCGGATATGTGGAGGACACGGCTTTCTTAATGCTAAGTCTCTCCTCAACCACGAGACCCGGAGGTTGTATCTCCGGGAATATTTCCTTAAAGCTGACGTGGTTACCCACGTCAGCGCCGAGAATCCGAGATGTGGTCACTGTGGTCAAGAACCTCACACCGCTTTCCTTAACTAAAGAGAACTGGCGCAAACTTGTAGTGCTTGAGGCAAAGGATCGTGAGGAAGTATGGTAGAGTAAGGCGCTACACGGGCGGTTTTTCCGGGCCCTGCATGGGCCCGATGTAGACTTTTTAGTGTCCATTTAGTAGCTACAATTTGGTGACCTATTTGGGGAAACCGAAGGTTTTGTCTGTACAATTATGGATGAGGTTATCATGACGAAGAATTATCGGGAATTTATTGTGAAAGATGGTACGGTTGACTTATGTCGGGCGTGTCATCTGCCGGGAGAACGATTCTACACACTATCTCTGATTATTCTCGTCTTGCTAACAAAGAGGACTTGAATGGGCACAACCTAGTAGCCAGGATTATCAATCAGCAACTTGCTCTGAGATACGGCCTCGTAGAATCTGAAGAGTGCAATGTCACATTGTACTGGGGTCGATACATCATCACTGAAAGGACTGTTGTAGCAAACAAGCCTGATATAGTGGTGGTGGATCGATTGGAGCGGCGCGCAATGCTCGTTGACGTAACGGTCCCGCGTGACGAGAACCTTGTGAAGACCGAGAAGATAATAAAAATTAAGAATCGACTTGGCTCGCGAGAATGTGGGCTCAACGGTCATGTGCCGATAGTTGTTTCTGCCAATGGTTTAATAGCCAAGAGTCTCGACCAACACCTAAGGAGGCTCTCGTCAGATGGCTGGATCTAGGGCTTCATTCAGAAGCTTTTGGACACGGCTCGCATCGTTAGGAAGTTCTTCTCTCTGAAGCCCTGATCACCGGTAGCTGGGACCCTGTTCCCGATGCCGTTGGGCTACTGTTTTTTATATTCTTACATGTTTTTGTTTTTTTATATCAATATTTAAAAATGTAAATAATCTGTATGAAAATAACGCGAAAACGAACCCGCGGCTTCACTCCTACTATACCCTACACTAGCCTACTCTAGCCTACCCTACTATATCCCACTCTAGCCTGCTCTAGCCTATCCTACACTACTCTAAAGTACCCTTTTAATTTTCAATTTTTTTTCCATAAGATCCTTCTCCAAACAATAACAAACACAACAGATCTAGTGAAATCGGTCCAAAGATGATAAAAGGAAATAGGGATTCATTTTATATAAATAGATGTATACAAATTATTAATGTGTGTTATTTTTATTATATTATATCACATTTTACTTAAAACTGACAGTGTTTTCTAATTACCGTGGCATAAGATATTAAACTTTTCTAATTACCGTACTCATAATTTTTTTAAGTCTCAATAACTAGAAAACTACTAGTAATTAAAACATACCTCATTTATTATTGAATTCGTATTTTTTACTAGTTTCATATTTTAATGAGTTTAAGGTAAATCAGTGAAAAATAAAAATGGTTACGGTAATTAGGCAAATAACGCCGAATCGGAGAATGACCGTGAAAGATTTATCTTTCATTACAAGATTAGCTCCCATTCTTACTGATTCACAAAATTACGGTCCCCTTGATGAACGAAAATTGGCAATTTGAAGCGAAAAGTTTTTCACCCCAAATAAACGGATGTGTAACTAAAAGAAAAATGGCGAATATTCCCCCATTGTGAACATACTGATACGGAGCCCTCTCGTCTCGGTTAATTTAATTTTTCGCTGTTACCTCATATACTGGGGGCTTTTCTGTACATTCCCCCGAAACAAAGACGTGCCGAAACACGAAATCTTTGTGGGAATATGGTTTTGAAACTCCAATTAGGTACGACTTTGCGGTTGGCCGTGTTTGTCGCAATATTTTTATAAAATATAAGCGCGATTTTTCCGCCTGTTGTCTAAACAAGAATATTTTATTTAATTAATTCATAGAACGGGAAGGGGAGGAAAGTACTATGTTACTGATTACAAAGGTACTTACTTCTTTATTTTTACTAACGAGTCCTTGTCGCATGAAGAATTGAAACGGGATCAAAACTAAGAAGGTGATGACGGACGGCTTTTTATCAAAAATCGTTTTGCATTTAAATAAATTTTATAGTTATTTCAAACTAAAGGCGTTTATCTCAATTTTTGTATAAGGCTCATTAACTTTGTTGATAAATCGACATCCTAAGGAAACTCTCGGGGTTATGGGACATCCCACCCACGAAAGATATCGCCCCCGGGCGAGATGTCCACTTTTTAAAATGTGCATGGGTATATTCGCCCGAAAAATAATGTCCTGTGTAAAATAAATGATACAGGGATCTCCTATTAAAAAAGTGAGCCGTCACGATGGCCTGGCAGATGTGAAACATCGACATTACATCATCGCTACACAGTACACAAGACTGACTGTATATATAGGTACACCATCATATAGCGTGGCGACACGCCAGAAATTTGTTTTACGTGCGGCTATAGATGTTTCACATCAAAAGTAAAGAGATATTTTGGCTAAATCGTATTTTTTTTTACTAAATACCAGACTAATTATGTTAACCATAAAATCAAATGACCATATTTATAGAATACATAATTTTTCAGGCGAATATACCCATGCACATTTTAAAAAGTGGACATCTCGGCCGGGGCGAGATCTTTCGTGGGCGGGATGTCCCATAACCCAACTCTCGCAACACTCAACGAGATATATTAGCAGAGTTTTTTCATTTGTTCTTATTTCTACATTATTGTGTGAAAATTACTGGAAATCTCGGGAGTTTGCCTGTAATGCTAACAAAATAAGATTGGCAACGAATTACACTTTTGCAAAGAACGGTTAGATTAGGTAAAATCAAATAATAAGTAATTTAGTTATTGTCAATCGCCGTTTCGTCAACCGTTTTTAGTGTCTCTGAAGTAAAAATTGAAATTATGAGGATTATTTTCATTAGTATTACAATGTCATCTTCTATATATATAAAAGAAAGTCGTGTTAGTTACACATTTTATAACTCAAGAACGGCGGAACCGATTTGGCTGAAAATTAGTGGGGAGGTAGCTTAGGACCTGGGGACGGACATAGAATACTTTTATGTTATTTTTTTTATCCTGTTTTCGTGGGATGCGACATAAAACGTGATTTCGAGTAAAATTCGAGCGGAGTAGTACCTAACCAAAAATCTAAAATAACGCGGGTGAATCCGCGCGCGGGGAACAGCTAGTATAATATAAAACATGTAGTTACTAACACCTGACGTAGTAAATACGTGACGTCACGAGGCCGTCTGTAAGATGGCAGACAGGGCCTGTATTTGAATACAAAATTATGTAAGTATACGAGCCGAACTTTACATAAGCTGCTAACAGAAATGTTCGTGCTAATTATTATTACTGACTACCCTTAGGTGCACGTCGACATGTTAACTTTTGACTTTAGCTTTAAGTGAAATCACAAAACTAACTACAGGTTAAGTTGCTCCTAAATCCCAGTTCATCATTTTCCAATAGGCGAGACGACAAAAAAAGTAATAATAATAATAATAAACCCGCAGGGCAGCTTGTGGCGAGCTGTCGGGCAGTAGCGACCCCGCGGACCTGACCTCCTGGGAGACCCTTTGTTCTTCATCTCTGGCTTGCCTTAACTGGCCGGCCAAAGTGAGCACTGACGAGGAACAAGGCTCCCACCTTACTCTTGCCTTCATTGGCTGGTTTGAGTGGAAAATCGCAAGAGGAAGGAAGTATTCCAGTAAGATGCTGGTAGGGATCTTGACCGTACTTCCGGGATTGTCCTGATAGCCGTGGAATACCTCTCCACTCCTCAAGCACCTCGATATATGTTGCCCCTTTGTCGCTACGTCACTATGTGCTAGCGGCCGTTTTAGGGGGCCCATTTACTGAGTGTGCAAGTCACCCCCTGCCATTTTCCCGTGTTTACAACCATTGGTCAGGCAGGGGCCATAGTCATTCCATAGTATCCGGTACCTTAATCACTAAAAACGCAAACCCATAGTTAAAAATTTTAGCTAGGAGTCATGTTTTGCTATAGTTTAACACCATCCGGGGTTTGTCCTTAGGTGCACTCGAAGAGTGCATATAGGGATAATCGCCGGTTGGTGTCCCTTTTCACATAAAGTTTAGCTCAAGGGGCCTCTGCGAGTTGGCTTCGGCCCCTCGTAAGCCTTCCAAAAGCCCGGGGTCCTTGGGTCCCGAGATATGTAACGCATAATAATAATAATAATACTTTATTGCAGACGTAAAAACATCCATAGATTGTTAGTGATACATTGAATCTTAGGAATTATGTTAGTAATTTACCTATTATTAAATGGTACCGACACTATAATTACTTTGATTATCCTAAATGAAGGCTAACCCAGTGCCTCCCGATAGGACTTTTAATATGTACAGCAATGACCCTTAGGTAGCTGTTGGGGCTGTCCCTAACTCTGCGCATCAGCGACGCTGCCCTTTTTCGAATTATGGCATGGTAGCCATCTACTTGAGATTCGGCAAACATCGCTGACGCACTACAGTGTCGGGGCAGCCCCATCAGCACCCGGAAGGCATTGTTGTACTGAACTCTCAGAGTGCTTCGGACTCGCTGCGTACACTTGGCCCACAGGCTGCAGGTATAGAATGATTGGCAGAAGGCCCTAAACAATGTTGTTTTTACTGCCTTTGAACACCTCGCAAACCTGCGAGCCAACATGTTACAGCGAATCGCAAGCCCCCTGCGCTCTCGTTCCACGTCTTGATCATCTGTCAAGTCCTCATTTACAATATGACCTAGGTACACAAACTGAGAGACTCTTCTTAGAGCAACCCCTCCCAGTGTCACGGGCGGTACACATGACGTGTTCATATGCCCCGCCCGGAACACCAGTAACTCACTCTTCTTAACGTTATACGTTAACCCATGCGAGCCTGCGTACGCCTCACACACACCTAGGAGCTTACGCAGGGCGCTGATTGATGGGCTCAACAACACCATATCATCTGCGTAGCTAATGTTATTAACCATGTGACCGTCTATGGAGCAGCCTACACAGGTGTTGTTGAGCTCACGAACCAGCTCCCTTACATAAATATTAAATAATGTTGGAGAACTCAGTCCGCCCTGCCTAACTCCACACTCAAGACGATAAGCGTCCGAAAGGCCTTCTCCCCATCTTACAACATTAGTCTGGTGTGAGTACCAGTACTCAAAAATACGGGTTATACCCTCCGGCAGGTTATTTTCTCTCAGTTTGGTCCACAGTTTATCATAATTGACCAGGTCAAATGCCTTCGAGAGGTCCAAAAAGGCGGCATAGACAGGTGTTTTACGCTCGGTATAATACTTGACGGTGTGCTTAAGGACTAATATTGCACTCTCAGTCGAGAGTCCAGTCCTAAAACCAAACTGGCCGTCCTCAAGTGTCACCCATTGAGCAAGATAACCGTTCAACGCACCGTCAAGCACCTTTGCCATTATAGTAGCTAACGTAATGGGTCTATAGTTTTGTTTGTCCCCAATATCTCCTGTTTTGTTCTTGACAATAGGTACAACAACAGCTCTCATCATGTCATTTGGCAAATAAGCATGCCTGATGCAGAAAGTAAAGAACATTGCCAACACTCTACACAAGTGGGGGCCTGCATACCGTAGGTGCTCCACACTAAGTCCATCGTGGCCAGGTGACTTACCTTTCACCATGTTACGTAACACCTGTGACACTTGCTTTGACGTCACTCTAACCGGTTTATCTGGTGAGGGGCCTGCAGTGTGGAGCTCCGCAGCATGCACTAGAACCGGGGGGTGTATCTGAAAATGATCTTTAAAGATGTTGGCAATGTCCGTCGCTTCCACCTTCCCATCCACGCTCAATGGAAGACTCGGCCTCGGGTTAAGTTTCTTTGTCTGCTTCCAAAATTCCTTAAAAGACTTGCTTTCATGATGTTCAGCTAATACATCCATTTTAACTTGTTCCCTATTATTTTGAAGAGACTTAAGTTTTTTCTTAAAAACTTAAGTAGTAATTAGTCCGTCAGTTAGATAATTAAAAAATTTGGGACACGTATTTTTTTCTTTTTTCTCGTAAACAGAAAATGACGACAATACAGTGCGTTGAAGTTTCGTGAAACGTCACGCCTTTGTATAATTTTTACTGAGAAGTGACGTCACAATTTAAGCCCCCTCTCCGGAACTTTGATGCTCTTTATCTTTGTATTTTGTTATTAATTTGATCAAGCAAAAAATATGTGTCCAGTATTTTTGTACTGTCTAACAGACGGCCTAAACAGAATGTCATTCTTTTGATGTAGTCAACATCCCTATTGTGTTGGGGTTTTTTTGGAGAGTGGGAAATCATCAAGTTAGGGTTGAAATATAGTCTAAACAGATCTAGCCAAATACCAGTTGTAACACTCTGGTTGGAGCGACTGCCTATCAGACATATACAAACCAGTTACTAAACATCACGATACCTTGATTAGACTCATCAACAGACGTTCTGGCTCCTGACTACTCGTATCGACTTTCAATGATCTACCGATGACAACAGGAAATAACTGCTTCTTGTGTTTTCCAAAGCACCGGAATCAGCGATGCCTAGATTAACTTAGTAAGAATATTAATATAAAAAATCCAACCCGCCTGCTAAATTCCATTATGAGATGAAAAATAAAGCCTAACGATAAACCTAAATGTGAATGTAAACCTTTTAAATGTACAATCCGATTTTGTGAATCGAAAAATTCAATTGAACATTGTTGAAATGGACATGACAACCTGTTTTTCACTAAATTAAATTTCAAATGCTTCGAGCACACGGTGGAGGTGTGCCGCGCATGGGCGGACCATAGACGTGTCCTCGTAGAGGCGATCGGCGGCGGAGACCTCTCGCGCCCAGCGCTGGTTCAGGCCATGCTGCGGGGCGAGACGGAATGGGATGCCGTCGCCTCCTTCTGCGAAGCAGTTATGCTAGTGAAGGAAGCGGCGGCGCGCGAGAGGCAACGACGAGCCTCTCGCCCCGGACAAAGACCCAGGCGAAGACGTCGAGAGTCGCAAGACGACTACCGGCCACCGTAGGCGCGGTTCTGCGGATGGCGAGCGATGGGTAGCTCGCCGCCCGGCTAGGACCAGGACCGCGTAGACGGCGCGTTTTGTTCCACGCGCGCCTCAAAGAGAAGGAGTCAGCACAGGAAGGGGCCCAACAGGGCCAACGCCTGCCGGGGTTGCGGAATGTTATGTTTATAACTGTTACCGTGACCCTGGAACATAAAAGGCAATCGAAGGAACATGAGTGGGTTTTAGTCAGTAAGAGTCTGACACACCCTCTCGCCGCACCCAGGACGGGAGCAGTCATTGGATGATTTCCCACTCACCAAAAAAAAAAAAAAAATTTCAAATGCTTTTGTTTAAATTTAATGGCGTAATATACAATATTTTAGGAGGATTTTACCGTCATATTACGCGTTACTTCGTAAAATCCGTACTAATATTATAAATGCGAAAGTTACTCTGTCTGCCTGTCTGTCTCTTCTTCACGGCTAAACCACTGAACCGATTTTAATGAAATTTGGTACAGATATAGTCCGGGACCCGAGAAAGGATATAGGATAGATTTCATCCCGGACATCCCTCGGGAACGGGAACTATTAATCCACGCGGACGAAGTCGCGGGCAAAAGCTAGTATTTCATAAAAGAAAGTAATCTAGTAAACTCAACTAAGAACTAATATAAAATTTTATTATAACCGTAAACACATTTTGGAAGTATGCAAATTCTGTTTCGGGATACTGAGAACGGATAGCGCAAGATATAGGGATATTAGCATAAATGGAACTGCGCACAAACAATATTAGCGTGCTATGTTGTTACGAACGTCTCTAGTAGAATTACGTGTATTAAATACTCGTCTATATTCCATACATTGCGTTGCTTAATTCGTCTCGTTATTGGTTTTAGCTGTCTTGTTAAGTTTCCTCGCCGACTTTGCGAACGTCTAAAGTTTTAAGTATTTTACTGCAGGCATACGAACTTAACTGAAGTTGAGAGTTACTGTCAGTATGCTCCAAACAAAAGGTTAAGTCATAATTTAAACAATATATAAATAACTAGCAGTTCCTCGCGTTTTTCACCGCGTTATGTTATGTTTTTGATTACTGCTCCGCTCCTGTGGGTCATACCGTAATGTTATGTAACCTACGTGTTATTCTGATCTATAAGCTATATTACTGAAAACTAAACTTTTATCAAAATCCGTTCAGTAGTTCCTACGTGAAGAGTAACAAACAATCACACATACATCCAAACAAACTTTCACATTTATAATATTCGTAGGTTTTTTTTTTTGGGGGTGTGGGAAATCATCAAATGACCGTCCTAGGTGCGGCGGGAGGGCGTGTCAGACTTTTACTGACTAAAACCCACTCATGTTCATTCGGTTGCCTTTATGTTCCGGGGTCACGGTAACTGTTATAAACATTCCGCAACCCCAGTTTGTAGATAAGATCATGTCACCAATATTTTAAACTTACGGCAATTCTGGCTCCAATCTAGACGATTTTGGGCTACGCAGCACTTTCAATTCACTCATTTCAGAGAAATTTACTAAAATACGTCTAGTCCGTTATTGTTTTCAACATATCGATAAAAAGTCCTCATAACATCATAACGGTTATGTATTGAATCTAGATCAGGAGAATAAAATAAAATGTGCAATTGTGATGTAATTGTTCGTGTCATTTGTTTTTTGCTGTTATTTAATTGTAGTGTGTATATTATCATTTATTCATTTATATAAGTACTAGTAACTATTAACACAGCTGTGTATTTAAAGCTTATTCAAGGGAACTTTCACCTTTTTGTAGTATTCTCATAAAGTCTTTCTTTTTAACTAAGTAGTACGCAAGTCATATTTTATTTACTGCAGTCTCTTTAGAGAGGAGAACGTACGATGGGCTACACATCAAGCTATACAAAACCAGTATAAGCTGACTTCTGATTTTACGAAAAATATACACAATGCGAGGTCATCTAAAACTGGTTTTGTATAGCTTGATGTACAGTAGAGACAAACGTTTAATTATTCTAAAGCGTTAATGCAACTTTCGTGTAGAGCTGACGGTTCGTCTAAAGAATTCCCAGGCCAATTGGTAGGATGTTAGAGCCCTGTACTTATGCTTATTTGAAGGTCTTAATACTCGAGTTCTTTATTAATTACAAGCTGACTCCGGTTTCACCCGCGTTATGTTAGGTTTTTTGTGCTCTCGTGGTTCGTAACGTGATGTTATTTAGCCTATGTGTTATTCTAATGTATGAGCTATATATCTACAAAGTTATCAATTTTCATGATTAATTTTTTTGTAAAAGAGTAAAAAACATCACGTATTTGTGATGAAATACATACATACATTTTACATTTATGAATGTCGTGATGGCCTAGTGGTTAAGGCGCCCGCCTCTCATGCAAGAGGTTGCGGGTTCGAATCCGGGCAAGTACCAATGTGACTTTTTCAATTCATATGTACTTTCTAAAGTTTATCTTAGACATCACAGACATCGGTGAAGGAAAACATCGTGAGGAAACCTGGACTTGTAGTTAATATAAGTCCGAAATCGCCAACCCGCCTTGAGCAAGCGTGGTGATCAATGCTCGTGCCTTCTCTGTATGAGAAGAGGCCTTTGCCCAGCAGTGGGACAGTTATAGGCTGGTATTATTATAATTTTTAAATAAATATAAATAAATAAATATCCTGGGACAACTCACACACGGCCATCTGATCCCAAACTAAGCAGAGCTTGTACTATGGTAACCAGACAACTGAAAAACATACTTATATAATTTTTAAATACATACATATCTATATATATAAAAATGAAACCCGTTTTTCGTTGTCACGACATGGCATGAAAACGGTTTGACCGATTTGGCTGATTTTTTTTTTAAATGTTCGTTGTAGTTCAAGGATGGTTTATACGGCGAAAAAAAAACGAATAACTGTCGGTAAAGCCCTAAAAACAGCCCTTTTCTTTTTCCCATACAAACGTTTTCTAACTAAAACGTAGAGTCAATTTGAGCTTTAACACCATACTATAAAGTTCAAGTGTTAGTCGAGAGGTTTCGGGAAGCCAAAACAATTGAGTGACGTTAGTATCGTATCGTCGTCAAACACGAATTATCTGACGTAAAATGTCACTTGAAATGTAAAGGAACGTCTCTTTGATGTGGTAGTAAGTAGGTGGGTAGTAGTAGGTAGGCAGTAGGTAGGTAGTAGGTAGTAGGTGGGTAGTAGGTGGGTAGTAGGTGGGTAGTAGGTGGGTAGTAGGTGGGTAGTAGGTGGGTAGTAGGTAGGTAGTAGGTGGGTAGTAGGTGGGTAGTAGGTGGGTAGTAGGTGGGTAGTAGGTGGGTAGTAGGTGGGTAGTAGGTAGGTAGTAGGTAGGTAGTAGGTAGTAGGTGGGTAGTAGGTGGGTAGTAGGTGGGTAGTAGGTGGGTAGTAGGTGGGTAGTAGGTGAGTAGTAGGTAGGTAGTATGTCAATTCGAATTCAATAATCATAGTTGACAGGACAACGTCTGTCGGGTCAGCTAGTTATAGATAAATCACACCCAGACACAGAACAAACATTCGTGCTCATCACACAAAGCATGTCCTGGGTGGGAATCGAGCCCACGACCTCGGGCTTAGCAGTCAGGGTTACTAACCACTAGACTAACAGGCCCGTCAAATGATCATAATACACACATCAAAAGTGTCTAGGGATATTTTAATTAAACCTAAATAACTAAAATTCTATTAACTTTTTGTTAAGACACCTACACTTTAAAATAAACCTTGTTTAATTGCCTATCTAATCTGATAATAAACTTTTAGATAAAGTTAAAAAAAAAAAAACTTAGAAGAAGAGGAAAAACTCAACAAAATTTCAATTTAACTTTATTTTTGAAATTTCAAAACCTAAACAACAAAACAATTTTTTTTATAAAAATTGTTGAAAACTTAAAATTAATAATTCGTGGATCCACCTAAGACTCTCCTGACACATCTGGAGCGGTTCTGCATACTCAAAACAAGGGGGTCAATATCCTGTTGTGGAGTACTGTCCCAAATCCTGCTAAGATGCAAGAAAAGCTGGTTTTGATGCACAATATCAACAGGGAAATTCCTACCAGCTCTTCTCTGAAGCATATTCCAGGCATGCTAAATAGGATTTAAGTCAGGGGATTGTGCAGGCCGGTCTAAAGCTTGGATAGCATGCTGTTGTAACCAACTTGTAACGATACGCGCCGTATGTGGACGGGCATTGTCGTGCATTAGCTGGAAATTTTGTCCCATTTGCTGTTTGTGGGGCAAGATTACAGGCTCTAGCACCTCATCTCGGTATTTTCGAGCAGTCATATTGCCTTGTATCCAAACGAGGTCCGTTCTACCGCCGAGACGAATTCCTGCCCAAACCATAATCGTGCCACCTTAATATGCATGAACTTGTTGTGGGTGCTGCAGTCGATTCCAACGTCCAGGTTTTCTCCAAACGCGTACTCTTCGCGAATCAGGATGAAATCCAAACCTAGATTCATCAGTGAAAAGCACAAGTGACCATTGAGAATGGTTCCAGTTTTCGTGTGCAATAGCCCATTGTAATCTTCTTCCTCGATTACCTCTCCTTAGTGCTGATACCCAAAATGGCCTACGAGCACGTAGATTGACTTCATGCAGTCGCCTTCTCAAAGTTTGACCGCTTACCAGCAAACCATACTCTCTCTGTAGCCTTTGAACCAAGTGCATCGCCGCTGCATTTAGTTGACTGCGTGCAGCATTTACTATGAATCGGTCCTGTACATGTGTTGTAATGCGTTGAGGTCCTCGGTGCCGTTTCACCACTTCCTCCGTGACACGATAACATGACCAAAGCCTGGATATAACGCTCTGACTGGTCTTCATGGCTTCAGAAACGGCAATTATGGGACAGTATTCCACAACAGGATATTGACACCCTTGTTTTGAGTAAGCAGAGCCGCTGCAGATGTGTCAGGAGAGTCTTAGGTGGATCCACGGAATATTAATTTTAAGTTTTCAAGAATTTTTATAAAAAAAATTGTTGTTTTGTTTAAGTTTGATGTTTCAAAAATAAAGTTAAGATTGAAATTTTGTTTGAGTTTTGCCTCTTCTTCTAAGTTTTTTTTAAATTTAACTTTATCTAAAAGTTTATTATTAGATTAAATAGTCTATTAAACAAGGTTTATTTTAATGTGTACATGTTTAAACAAAAACTTAATAGAATTTTAGTAATTTAGATTTAATTGAAATATCCCTAGACACTTTTGATGTGTGTATTAGTATAGACAATTTCGTTTAAAAGAAAGATTACCTAAACACGAAACTCTTTTCTTTTCAATTTTTACGCTCAGTTACACTTTACTTTATCTTTTAAGGAAAACGTCATGTCAAAACATTTGAGGACAATTGTGAGATATACAAAACAAGCCCATGTATTCACGTTTTCCCATATGGCATATTTTACGTGATGTGACGTGTCATATTATACTTAGTGCCTGACAGTATTATAGTCCCTTGTGACAACAGTCCGATATAAAAGAAAATATCAGACAATATCAACATTTTTACATGTATCCCAAAAAAATCAATCACTCTTACCTTTATTAGTCTTGTCAATTCTCGAATCACTAAATGATGTATTGTAACATTCGTGTTTAAATTTATTGGGACAATCCCACCACACTATTCCCAACCATTGCAACTCCTGTAAGCCAGAATCAACAGTAGAGTCCGCCAGAAAGCGCCGAGCAAAGAAGCTCGACGAGTCCCGGAGAAACGATTCAACTGTCTTGGATCCCGCAACGAAATTAATCAGAAAAGAACAGCGGAGGAGTAAGAACAATATATTTTTTCCACTTCCCTCCATAACAAGCAGGAGACAGAACAGAACTAGGCCGATAGGCACAAAGGGGCGATTACAACTGGGAGAAGCCCCGATTGCCAAGCACCACGGAATATGATCTGTTAAAAATTAATTAAAAATTATTTAACATTCGTGTTATTTTAAACTGGAAAACATTTTTGTAGTCCAAATATGACAATCAAGAAGATAATCTGCCAAAGATTATTAATTAAACCATCGAACACCCGGGATTCGAGACACAAAAGAAAGACAATAGCAGCGCGACAGCCGGCTGTCGCTTGATCGTGATGTTTAATTGAGGTGGATAAGTAAACTGTATTGGCTTTTTGATCTTAATAAAGATTTGTTTGTTTGTAATGTATGGTGTCATATACATGTGTGTTTTAACTTAACTTAGTTAACTTGAGAACTGAAATTAGTTTTTTTTCTAGGTCATCACAATCTTTGTACACTGATTGTGATGACCTAGGAAAAAAAACAATTTTATTGTATCGAGGTAACCTGCCAGACTTTAAAAAAAAATGTAAATTGATAACTGTTGCGAACAAAACACTCATTGAGATGTCCTAAGAAAAAAAAAGAAAAAAACAACAAATACTTGTGAAACTGGTGCGTCTTATTTTCTAAATAATTTTATTTCAATTTCCTCACTTCACTTAACAAAATCACTATAATTATAAGCTTAAGCCGGCTAATAGGTTTTTACCAAACCACTTATTTTTCTCGTTCCACATGTCATCTCCGTCCATCAATACATATTTTCCTGGTCGTTGCAAAAATTTACTATTATTTGAAGAGATAAGCCGTTTCTTTTTCCAATTTTTGTCAACTTCTCCGTGTGTACTGGACTTGAGTCTTCAATCCCTATGGGCCGGACAAAATGTAATATCGGGATGGATTGCTTTTATTTTCACAGTGCTTTATATTAGACGGTTAAATTCGGCAGAGTCGCTTCATTTTGTTTCGAAATGTTAACGCTAATGGTTCTGAAATACATAAATATAATATTCCAGTTGTTTACTTCTGTTTAACAAAAATGTGTCCCCACACTAGGGATTTGGGACTATATCGTAGACCTTTACAAACATATAAACTCACATACATAAACAATACCCCGAATAAATATTTATTATCCATACAAATATTTGTCCCGTGTGGGAATCGAAACCGCGAAACATCGTACACATTTATATGTACTTTACAGGTATACGTCTAAGCTGGCTTTTGACGTGACAACGTCTTATAAATTGGTTTGCCGGGTGACACTTCAAGAAACTGCGTTACGCTCCGCTCACGTTATGCGCTCACAATGAGAGCGAGTGAGAGGCACGCGTCCCTTCCACTCGGGCATGGTTAGCCCGCCTAAGAGCGAGAGAAACAGACATAAAAAGTGAAAGGCACGCGGATTTCATCCTTCTTCCTACTATACGAATGAATATTCACATTAAAATTATTTTACCACTCAAAGTCGTTGTCACGTAAAACTTTCGCCCGTACATACCGACTTTACAGGCAACCAATTTTTTTTTCGTTGTCATCTTCTTTATAGTAGACGTTCAAACTTTACTATACATAAACTCATACAAATGTACTACTACTACATAATGTACTAAAACAACACCATATCATTACCAGCCTATTCTTTACACGGAAAAGGAACTCCGTGGCACTTAGGATAACGCGCTAAACTAAGCGAAGTACACACTCACCTTACATTGACCCTGAATGGAGCAGGTAAACAAAACACGCCGAATCCCTCATAAGCCCGACCACAGATTAAATATGTAGGCCAGAAGGTGTAGACCATCGTTATGAGAAATGGCAACCTGAGACGGAATGGTTATTTTCTGTATTGAGGTTTGTACTTACTAACCAGTGTCGTGGTCGTGTACACAGTGGGCTATGTTGGTTAATAAATTGAACCTTCAGGTGGGGTTAAGAAACCTACTTAAGTTAATTGATGTGCTAAATGTGTTACTAACAGAGAAATATCCAACTCTTACTGTGCTTTTTGTACTGAGAAGGTAAATACTCTTTAGAATGGTGAAAAAAAAATTGTACCTGTCTCTTTATGCCATTGACATCTCATTGCCATGAAGATAAACATTACATTTATGTAAAATAGCCAAAAGGTATAATTAAAAGAACTTGTTTTAAGTTTTTACTTTATTTTATTATTTTATTGCCACATCAAACAATAAGGCGACGAATTGTTCAACAATAATTTCTAAAAACAAGCCCACGCACCCCGCAAACCGCACACACCCCGGTAAGTAACGTATGAATTGCAACAGATGGCGCTGGCGAGCAGCGCGCGGTGTTGGCGGCGCGGAACATAGACACCTTGGAGTTGTCTTATATATTTTTTTATGAATTTACCTATGACTTTTTTATTGATTGTCTTTTCGGAAATAAACTAACACGTGCTAGTGTTATTCAAATAACGAAATTAAAAGTTTCGTTATTTGAAAAACATTACCACATTTCTTTTTTACCGTAAAATATTTTAAAAAATCTTTATAATAATTATAATAATTTTTGTAATATTTTATACGATCAAAATATCTTTATTTACTTTTACATAAGTATTCTAAGGCTGGAACCTTTTCCTTGTAAGTATTAAATTATTATGTGTGTCTGTGTGTGTGTTTATTTATTTTAACAAGGAACATAATTTATTCTACTTTGATATCATTTACAATAATACACATATTAATTACACTTCGAGTGTATTATTATTATTCCATTTATTTAATCATACAATATATAATTGACATTTTTAAATATCAATACAAAAATAAACATTTAAAAATAGTAGCCCACCGGCATTGGGAATAGGGCCTAAGCTACCGGTGGTCAGTGGCTTCAGAGAGAGGAACCTCCGGACAATGCGCACCGTGTCCAGGAGTATCGTTTTCTGCATCAGACCCTTGACCCAGCTGCCTAGCGAGAGCCTACTCAGATGTTGGTCGAGGCTCTTTGCTATTATGCCATTGGCCGTCACGACTGCTGAATCACGGCACAATGACTGCTGAATCCACATCCCACGTGTCGACAACCTCGCGAGCCAAGTCGAGATATTTGGTCTGCTTATCTTCCTCAGCTTTAACGAGGTTCTCGTCATGCGGGACAGCAATATCAACAATCACTGCACGACCCTCTAATCGATCTATCACCACTATGTCAGGTTTGTTAGCAACAATAGTCCTGTCAGTAATGATAGATCGATCCCAGTACAATGTGACATAGTCATTTTCAAGAACTGGGTCGGGCACATACCTGTATTACGGTACTTCTGATTGCACAAGACTGTATTTCAAGGCAAGTTGCTGATGAATACTCCTGGCTACAAGATTGTGTCTGTGCAAATAGTTTCCGTTAGCCAGACTAGAACACCCAGAAATAATGTGATGGATGGATTCCTCGGGATGGTGGCATGCCCGACATGTGTCAACCGTGCCGTCCTTTACAATGTATTTCCGGTAGTTGATTGTCATCATAACTTCGTCCATTCTTGCACAGACAAAGCCTTCAGTTTCCCCAAAGAGGTCACCAAAGCGTAGCCAGGATACGGACGCTAGGAAATCGGGTCCATGTAGGACCCGATGAAACCGTCCATGGAGCTCCTTGCTCTGCCATACCGCCCTGCGTTAATTAGTATTCATTAATACAGGTTTGCACCTAAACCACATCCCGAGGCATCCCCATGTCGGCATTCAGGAAATAATCTCACACCACACTTCCGTGGGATATACAGTCTCATTACCGATGATTGTGGATGATGCATCCGATATGCGGTCAGCAGACTGCGGATCCTCCTATCTAGGGCGTCCAGTTCTGTCTGAGTCCATTTGGAACCGGCATGATAAAACACTATTTAAAAATTTGTTCAGGCGGCCAAAGAAGCGCTCCTTCAACGCTTGCTTCATGTCGGCGACGTTGATGCCTAATGCTTCCATTATAGCCTGACCACCACTGCGCAACCGATAGTCCGGAACCCTCCAACAATGTGCTGATAGGATTCAGGGCTAAACAGAACCACAATGGACTCAGACTATCGGACTGAAATATGCCTCGCTCAATCCTTATTGGTTCGGTGTTCTCTCAGATGTGTCGACATCCTGGATAGTGAAGGACCTTCCTCCTCTGCCCCATACACGACATCAAGAAGATGCGCAGATTGCATATATTATATGCAACAATATAAGCAATAAAGGCCTAAATAGGCTAATATAGGGTAAATCTTTATTTTTGACGCACATATAGCACTTGGCCGAAACGTCTACCTATATTATAGCTGCACACCCTGATAATGCCGCATAATTAGTCCGGTAAGATCGCTTACACCAACAGCCATCTACAATGACGTCTATTAGGGACCGTCTTTATTGACACTCCTTCTTTTATTGCAGCTTCTTTTTCTCTATCGTCAGCCTTTTTCATCTCATTCCATGCAGTCTCTTCCCAGTCATCACAGATATCGTTATGCATTTTATTGTTAGTAAAATCGGACATGTTGGGTAAACCTACTCAAGAACAAAATTTGATTGAGCTGTGCTTGACCACAACCAGCAGTCATAAGTCCAGCAACGGCGTCTTTGTTTACATCAGCCAATGACGATTTTACAAGTCTACGTGATGTTCAGACTCAAATTTTAATGTGGCTAATCCACAAAGACTTCTGTTCAGAGAACTTTATAAGTTCTGTTACAAAGTGGTTCACATCTATTATTCTTGTACCTCCGGCTCCTTCTGAAACAAATATAAAAAATTGATATCAAAATCATACATGGAATGTGACAGCATGGCGCAGGGAAATGTTTTTCTTGCCCATTGTGTATTTATTTATTTATTTACATCAATCACTTCACAGATATTGATTATGTTGATAAATTATTTTTTTGGTTCTCATATCTAGGCAACCATTGAAACCTGCTTCCAACTTTTCCGACAAAATCAGACAATCTATTGTGTTTTATAAAACGATTACTTACTGGTGCCTCAGTAGGACGTTTAATTGTCAGTTCTGTAGAAACTTTATCACTCGAACACTCTCTGCTAATCTGAAAATATAAATAAATTAGGGCCTAGTACTAACTTCAGAGACAACATATTTCGACTAATAGGTACGTCGGTTATGTATAAAGGACAAAATTGTCTAATATACTCACTGTAGCTGTGGGAATGCTCTCGTTTTGTGATATATTAGTGTCATTAGTATCAGCATTTCTAAAATAAAAGAAGTCCTTTAATTTTAACTTCATCGTTGAATTCGTAGGTATATTGATTGTAATATTGAATAATACATAGCAATAAAAAGTTACACATTTTGCAACTCTGTATAATTCGGTAGAGCGTCGTTTTCATTTCTAGAAGATACAAGAAAAAGTGTTTTAGTAATAATAATATTACCTATGTATAGCTTTTACAAAACGTTAGGACGTTTAGGATTTTTTCATACGTACCCTAAAAAGGAAGCTGTCTTTATTTTTGTTGCAATTTGACGACTCCATAGTTTCAGTTTTATCACAAAAATAAACATCATTGAAGTCACAGTCAAAGTGACTTTTTGAACGTCATCTTTTATAGTAAACTACCACCGCTTCACATTTCACAATTCATTATAAAAACATACTTTATTTTCGTCATAATTGCACATTTTTCTAAAAGACATGCTCTTCTTTTCCTTTTGGAACATTTTTCTTTCATTTTTCCCATCCTTATTCAATAAAACCGCTAAATTTGATCACGCAATCGCCGATGCAGTCCGGAAGCCGACTAGCACAGACCCGTCGCTGACAATGGTCAAGAGGGGACTGAGCGTCTCAGCGGGGCGAGGATTGCATATGCGCATTAGCTTATAACAAAACGACGTAAACGACAAAATGCTTTTTGCTATTTTATTTAGTCGGAAATGATAACTTGAGAAATTCCTCTTACAATTTTAAGGAGTATTTATATACTTGTCTACAGAGCAAGTTGAGAGGCTAAAATCGGTCCCGTTTGCCCATAAAATGTGAAATTCTATTTAAAAAGAGGTATGTTTGATATTGTTTTCTCTGTTACAAAAGTTACTTAATCATGTAATGAACTTTAACAAAATAAGGTTTTCATCATGAACTGTTCAGATCACCAACTCATATTTTTATTCGTTTCGTAATTACTGACAAAAATAGAGATCACTGATGCCAAAATTTCCAATTCGTCCTCTAGACTTATAATTAGCAATAGAATATTATTGGAATAATAAAAGTAAAATGACATGAATGAAAGTATAAAGTAAAAAAACTTGGCATAACTAGTAATTAAATATGCAAAACATGCAATCACGTTTAAAGTGAAAGACATACCAAGAATATAATCAATACCTATTTAAACGGAAGATTACCTACATGTATTTTCTAATCAGTTCAATCACGATCCCGTACCGTCTCACAAAGGAACGGAAAGGCAAAATTACGAAACAAATCTACATTTTAAATTGCTCTACTTCATGAGCCGGCTTGATGTGTGATTGTGCCTCGAACCTTTGACCTGATTAGTTTTTTGAATCAGTGGAAACAAATGAGAAACATGTTTCATTCCGTACGTTCAGTCAGCTTTTACGTTTCTCATTCTAGAAGATTACTCAAGCGTAAATTGCTATCCAACGTGGCAATACAGTCTCTTGGGTACATTAACGGTTGACACCGATGCGAAGGAGTTTTAATGCCACCTTGTTTTAGTTTAAAAGTTCCTTTCAATATTTTTTGAAAAAATTACGAATTGCTAAGTAAATGTTAGTTAGCAATAGTGCTTTAGTTAAATTATTACTGAAATATTACTATCAACGTCTCTACAGTTAAGCAGTAATAACAATATAGAACCGAAGAATAGCTACGGTTTATTCTAAAGTACGTTACTTCGTACGTACTTTGGCTTAGCCATGTTCCTTCTCGTTTTAGCACTTCTTATGCGGCTGCGACAGAAATAATGCTTAGCCAAAGCACATTAAGTAGTGTTTATTAATCTCGACCATATTTTAGCATGAATATTATTTTAAAAACATACAGGTTTCATATTCTCGTCCACGTTCAAGGTTTATTTTCTTTCATTACGTCCTGAATACACTAAACCTCAAGCAGGTACGTTGAGACGATCAATCACAGCTTCCCGAGAAATATGTAAAGGAGAATGATCAAATCTAGCATCGCTATAAAATAAGACGGTATAGCCACAAAAATATACTCATAAATTCTAACATATTATTTTAACTTTCCTAAAATAACTTCATGGAAATCTTTGGCGGGGTTAATATTTTATATTTAATAAGTTATTTATTCGACTTTGTTGCATTCTTCCTTTAATGACGTACTTAAGTAAAAGCAGTGTTGCCAATTTCATAAACTTTCCCTTAATCAGTCTTAACTGATAGTATTCCCTTATATTATATTTTAAGAGCACACGTTGATGTCTAAAATAATTACGACTATAACATTTATTTGCGTTACCAACAATTTATATTTATTTAACATTTTTTAAATAATGTTATTTTACTAACAAAAAGTATTTAGGTGTTTAAGTAATCACTTATGGTTGATTTTTATTAACTGTGGGTAGCACTGCCACGAAAATTCAAATGTTAGCAGTCAAAATTGACATTTTAAGTCAAACAAAGCGACGAATGTTTTGATTGAAAATTGAGTTTATTTTGCGTTATTAGATAACGAATCATTACGTTGAGTTCGTGTCCAGCAGAGTCTTCCGATTGCTGCGCGATCAAGCTATCTTTTCAAAACTTTCGTACGTTGACGTTTTTACGACTTCGGATTCTTTCTCTCTTAGTGCAGTACCAACAATTTTGTAAAAAATGACACGCTGTGTGGACTGTGCTCTTGCTCTGAAACATCCTCTACCCCGTCGTCAACTGGGGGAGGCAACGGATGCAATGGTTACAATTCTACGATACTGGATTATTCCGGCAACGGTTAGTATCGTATTATCCTATAGTATTGTATCTTGTACCGCTTTTCTCAAGACACGCTTTTTTGACGTTAGTGTAGGGGAAAATGAGTGCATTATTGTTATAATTATATTATTAACAATATTATTTGTTATTATGGATAATACCAAAGATGGTCCAAGTCAATAGCACTATTTGTATTTTGTTGTACAGCTAACTGTAACAGCAGATAACATAAAATACTAATTGAAAATCCTATTAGAATCATTTTCGGCTTCCACGCGAACGAATTTTCTATTAAACTATGCTAAGATTAATAAATAATATGTAATAATATTTATTATATTTATTTTCAGATGTCAGAAGAACATCCTCTTCTCTCAGGAATGTTATATTATACTCGAATGAGCATCTCTAAATTGTTGAAGTGTAATGGGTGTTGAACGTGCTTATGGGACAATGTGTGCTTTGTAGCACACATTGATTGAAGATCTGTTGAAAGAAATCAGTATTCTGAATAACCGACCTACTGTTTGACAATAATTCAGAAGTGCTTGTAAATAATCTAAGTGAAATAAATGCCTTTGACTTTTGAATACTTTTATTTCCACACATTAATATTACAAATGCTTAATTACACGCATTGCAATGATGAATAGAATAAGATTTTGTCTGTTTACAATAATAAATTAGTTACGAATGGTTTTTACAAAAAAAAACCTTAGACCCTGTCCAGAAAGGGCGAAATCGCCGCGATTCGACTCGCGCGAATTCACTCGCGCGTTAGCGAGATACTAGGCACCAATACATCGCGTCCAGAAGCATCGCGCCAATAATAAGCTCGCGCGTAATACGCGTGCAATTCGCCAGACTCTCGACTCGCTCGTGATTCGCGCGTAATGCGCGCGAGTCGAGATACTAGGGCCGCCTTGTTGCGTCCAGATTTCGCGCGAATTTCAGAGCGAGTGCACTCTATACGCGTTGGCTCTGGACGCAACATTCGCGCGTGATACGCCCGAGCGAATCGCGGCGAATTCGCCCTCCTGGACAGGGTCTTACAGTTTCTTCTTTTCCGACCGCCTATCCGTTCTTCCATCCGTCCGTTCTCCTCTTGCCACCTTGAGGCCCGAGTCACACCGAAATGTCAGCGGCCACCAGCGTCCCAAGAAACGCGAGGCGCGCGGCCGCTCGCAGCGCCGCGGGCGACCATTCCGGTGTGACTCGGACCTAACGGTAAAACAAGCGATAGCCGGCTGTCGCACTTCTATTGTCTTTTAAGAAGTCAGCTGAATTCGCCGCGATTCTCTCGCGCGTATCACGCGCGAATGTTGCGTCCAGAAAGAGCGTACTTACGCGCGAATTCCGTATCAAAATGTTGGCGTTCTATTTCCCTCCCTTTCTCTTTTATACGTGCACTCACTCTGAAATTCGCGCGTTAACTGGACGCAACAAGGCGGCCCTAGTATCTATACTCGCGCGCATTACGCGCGAATCACACGCGAGTCGAGAGTCCGGCGAACTACGCGCGAGTTTATTATTCGCGCGATGCTTGTGGACGCGATGTATTGGTGCCTAGTATCTCGCCAACGCGCGAGTGAATTCGCTTGAATCGAATCGCGGCGAATTCGCCCTTTCTGGATAGGGTCTTACTGTGTCTCGAATCACGTGTATTCAAAGGATCTAGAAAGCTGAAACTCCACTTATATGTGTATATGTATACTACAACGACAAACTAAACGGCGGACTCGAAAAACCTGAATAAAATCACATTGACAGTCAATATGATGAACTTAGGAGGAAAACTATAACGGCTTAGATCTTATTATTTTAGGAGTTATAGAGACCTAACTTGTAAAATAAACTTCGAAAACTTCGTACGAAAATGATGATTTCATAAGTAAACATCATATTAAAAATAAATCATAACAAATAGAAAGTGGATAGGAAACCCTATTCTATGCGTTGCCTGTTTATTTTCTACTCTTTATGCCTATAAGCCACTTAGATTGGTATGACCTAATTACCATTTACTTTGGAACTTTCATTGGTTTGCTAAAACTATTCTGTTTTGTTATATGAGAATATAAGTCATAATATTGTTGTAACTAGTACTTTTTTGGTAGAAGTTATGATACGAAACTAACCTCAAAACTTGAACATATAAATCAAAATTCAACAAAAACCACACAAAATAAGTAGATAATTTTTATTTCTTTAGAAAGTACGACCTCTCGCCGCTTTTATATCCAATTTACACTAAGATACCATTTTTTTCGATGCGCAACGGCGTCCTATACTGTGTTGGGCAATGTCCTTTGTTTTGAAAAAGTTACGGCCAATCTACGGAATCCTTCAGCGGGAGGATTATGAGGGCGGCACTAGAGGGATTTAAAAAGGCTTTTGTATCAAAATCGCTTGGTCGCTGGTCGCAATCAGCCTCTCATTTATCTTCATCTCGTTGCCTAAAATTATAACGTTTATTACGAAATAATTTACATTATAATCATGAAGGTTTCGTGTTTTCGAAATAGTTGACGAGGAAAGATACATTACGTAAATTCTCAACATTTTTGCTTAAATTTGTGTTCTTAATAGGGGCAGCAGGTATTGATGAATTACAGGAATTAGGGCACCAATTAAACCATGCTTAATTAAATACAGAATTTCCATCGTTTGTTTTCAGGTGCCCCATTAAGCTTTGTAAACAAAATCAGAATAGAGACTATTCGGTACCCTTTACAATTAAATGTAACAGTGGAGTGGAACCAAATAATTAGCAAGTAGCGACACAAAGCTGATAATCTGATTGTTTAAAACTTTAAAGTGCTTCCCACCATTACGGTTTTGGTCCTCTTAGCAGTAAATAAACATGCCAACACACTTTACGTAATGGTTTGCAACTTTGCATACAATTAGTACTTGTATTGGTTACCTTACTTTATTCGTACTTTTAATGAATTTATTTAATCTGTAAATCCACCTGTTCTTTTATATACATAATATAAGTATTGAACATTTATATTATTTATGGCAATGCGCAATGGTTTGATAGCTTAAGAGACGCCTAAATCGTTATTTTGTATGGTTATAAGTTGAATAGTTAACTTCTTTTCCTATTCATACTACTTTGAACGCGGCTGACGGAAGTAGACCAAAAAGTGTGACCAAAATCTTTCAATGAAATGCGAATTGAGTTGAACAAATGTGCGTAGTCAGTAATTATTTTTCAAATCTGTCAGGCTTGCCCCATTTATTGGCCCCTGGACAAACCACTGGTATACAATATCTGTCTATACAGCTTGTCCTGGTATTGGTTCTGTGGGTTGTTAGTCAGTTTATGTAAATATACTTTAACTTCCTTCTCGGGTTCAGAAACAATCCAGTTGAGGAAGGTCAAACAAAAAGGTTGAGAATTTGCGGGGTAATTGCGTAACACATTTGTAATCTCAATCGGTAGTATTTTTGGAGAAATAAATTATTCATTGGTTTAAATGTTTCAAAACTTCGCTTGCTCGTTGACTATGTAAATAAAGCCATGAATAAATTCTTTGATTTAAAAATTAGATAGGTCCTCAGGCAGTCTTTAAACGAATGACCCTGACTTATGTTTAACCTAGTGTCATCATTGTTTTATCAGCTTCGACGGTCGTCATTGTCAGTCTCTCCTAAAGCGAAAATAATAAGGATAGGTTGTGTTGATGGAGAGAAAGAAGAAAAACCAAAAAGTTATATACATATTGGTTTTTAACCCCCGACGCGAAAGTCATAATTTAGCCGCTATGTGTGTGTGCCTGTCTATTTTTAACCGACTTCAAAAAAAGTAGGTTCTCTGTTCGACCTGTATGTATGTATGTATGTATGTATGTATGTTTGTCCGCGATTATCTCGCGTTTGGCTGAACCGATTTTGATGCGGTTTTCAGCAAAGTGTTTGTTACATTCTGGGGAAGGTTTTAGTATATATCACTAATAGATATCCCGTGACGTTGCCCGCATAGATCGCGTTTTGCTTTCTTGGATTGTAGATTTTTATAATTATAAGATTATAAGTTTATTTTGAGAGCTACCCTAAAACGTAGTCAGACACTGAGATTTTAACTAAAAAGTAAAAAATAAAAAGCTTTTTTAAAAAAAAGATAACCGACTTCAAAAACTAAAAGCTCAAAAATAACTATTTCGGAAGTCGGTGGCTTCTCTTCTGCCGGTCGATTTGTGTTGCCACCGACTTCCGAAATAGTTATTTTTGAGCTTTTAGTTTTTGAAGTCGGTTATCTTTTTTTTAAAAAAGCTTTTTTGGCTCCGTTATAAGAATGGTAAGCCGGTTACAAAAAATGAAAGGAACTATGCAGGAGGTTCCTTAATACTTTTTGTCAAGGTCTATTGGAGACGTTTAAAGGTAGACTCTGATAAGTTAGTTGGGGGTACGTATCATGAGTCTATTGTATGCCGTGCTCCGCACTGGGATTACGTATCTTGCAATAGCCGAGCGATCGCGATAATTTAGCAAAATTTGCTGCTCAAACGTCAAATTCAAAATACGTCACGTCAAATAGCAAAGTAGCGATAGTGCTGCCTCTGTGGAGCAATCAGTTAACTAAAATATGCATTTTTCGTTTGGTGGTTTCGTATATAGTATGGTTTTTAAGAGCAAAGTTAAGTTTTTTTTATTAAAGGTGATATTTAATTAGTTCCAGCGATTGCTACTTTATCGTCATCGTAGCAATAAGTGCATTAGAACAATCAGCGAGCGATTAGCAATCGGTTCATACATTGTTATATATACAAACTTCTTTTGATTACTTTTTAATATTTTCTAAAATGTCAAAAATGTAGTGTCAGTCAATTCAATATAAAATACCACGAAAACCTACAATGTATTTTAATATATATTAATTGGCGACGATGGAGGATATTTCAAAACTAAAGCGCTCAAGAACGTCAATAAAAGGCTTATTGACCAGACTGGAAAACCAGTTAAGTACACTCAAAAGCATTTCTGAATATGAATATAATACACGTCTGACAAACCTCAATACGTACGAGGACAGGTTTGAGGACATTCAGCAACAAATAATATGCCTTACCGAGGAACAAAATTTGGAGGAGGAAATCGAACTACAGTACACAATTAAAGAATCAATTACTCAACTCAAAATGAAATTACATCGTCTACGTCCAGCACAGGACTTCAATCCAACCGTGATGCCTACAGAAGGCACAAGCGATTACAGGTCAGCTCAGTGGTCTCGAACCTACCGATTTTTCGGTATTTCTACCGATATGGGCTCTGTTCTACCGAAATACCGAAATATAACGACTTTTCTACGATTTCACAGAACACCCGAAAACACATAATTTATAATGAAAAAATTACTGGAACATTAAAAACTATTTTTGATTGTTTTTTAAAAAGAGAATATTTAACTAGCACTTCAATCGAAAATATTGATTTAAGAATCCCAGAAATTTTATGGATATTGATGACGTATACTATGGTACTGCTGCGTCTAATACACTACTAAGTAGTTCAGAAAATCTAAACTCAGATCAAGTAAAGTTTAAATGCAGATGCCTAGATTTTTATATCGAAGCTTGTAAACAAATAACCACGCGGTTTCCATTGAAAAATAACCCAATAAAAGGTTTTAGACATAATTAATCCAAAAAATGTTAAAATTGGCAAAACTACTTTGATAGGTTCTGTGAGTAGGCTCTTTCCCAATATTGTTCACAGCAATGATTTCCAGGAAATTGATACTGAGTGGCGCATTTTAAGAAATTGTGAACAAATCAAAGCATTCCCTGATGATGTAGAACTATTTTGGGATGAAGTAAGTTTACTAAAGCGTGGCGATGAAACTCAAATGTTTCCATTGTTGTCTAATTTCGTCTTTAATATTTTATCACTTCCCCATTCATCCGCTAACGTTGAACGCATATTTTCACATATTAATCTTTTGAAAACAAAGCAGCGAAATAGGTTCTCTACTGAATCAATCACTGGTCTATTACATTCAAAACGACTCTTTAATACAACTAATTGTTACGATTTTGAAATTAATTCGAAGATGACCGCGGCTATGGCCAAAGAATATTGGTATAAAAAATAATTATGATTGTTACAAATTAGTCTGTAAGTTTTTTTTTAATAAATAAACGAATATTATTGAATATTGTATTTTTTTTGTCAAATACCGAATTTGGGTACAAATATACCGATTTTAGCTGGCAATTCTACCGATCTCGCTCTATGACGTTCGAGACCACTGGGTCAGCTACATACACCAATAGCAACATACCAAAATTAAACTTCCAACCTTTGAATGATAACGAAACTTTCAAGAACTTCGTAAGACGACTAGAAATATATTTACAATTGAACAAATGTTACGATACGAACACAAAGAAGTTCTTACTATTGACATCACTGAGTCCAGAACTTCACCAGAAAACATATGATTTATGCTCACCGCACGACCCTAAAGATTTGGAGTTCAACGACCTGATTAAAATTCTAGAAGATTACATCGATCCAAAACCAAGTGTATGGGCACGACAACATAAGTTTATTACTCGAACCCAAAACGAAAATGAGTCAATTTTACAATATTCAACCGAACTGAAACGTTTGTCACAAATTTGTGAATTCACATGCAAAAACTGTAACAATTCAATAAGCGAAAACCTTCTTACGCTTCAATTTATCAGAGGGCTACGAGACTCAGAGATAAGAACAAAAATATTACAGCACGAAACTATAAATTTCAATCAGCTTACACAAATGGCATCTACCATGGAGATTGCAAAGACTGACAACGACTATATTACATGCGAGAACCAGACAGCTAATCAAAATTACACACCTATAAATGCAATGCAGCAAAAACAGTACAAACAAAGGAATACACAAATACGGACATTTAAAGACTTACGCGGGAAGTGCTATAGATGCGGCAATCCGGACCATAGAGCGGACAAATGTAGATTTACGGATACAATATGCTATAGATGCAAAAAGAAAGGTCACCGAGGCGAAGTTTGTTTACAACAAAACAGACCGCAAAATCATCAAGTGGTAAATGATGATCTTACTGAGGAAGATAATCTATGCGACATCAATACAATACATTTCAACGAAAACGATAAATTTATGATTACCATTCGTATTGAAACAAAAGAACTTCGCATGGAAGTTGATACTGGCGCGGCACTATCCTCAATTTCATATAAAGACTACAAGCGCTTAAACCTAAAGAACACTATTTACAAAACAGATATAAAACTAAAAACTTACACCGGGGAAATCATTGAGCCCCTAGGCATGGCATTTGTTAAATTTTACTACAAAGGTCAAATGTTCCAGGGGAAACTCTACATTATAAGACGAGACGTTGGACAGGGGTGACATAGAATATAAAATAAGAAAAATTAAACTACTGATGCGAAGGACACCCTCGACATGTGGGAAAAGCCCATATGAATTAATGTTCGGATGAATATTGTAATATTGACTCATTTTCGTTTTGGGTTCGAGTAATAAACTTATGTTGTCGTGCCCATACACTTGGTTTTGGATCGATGTAATCTTCTAGAATTTTTATCAGGTCGTTGAACTCCAAATCTTTAGGGTCGTGCGGTGAGCATAAATCATATGTTTTCTGGTGAAGTTCTGGACTCAGTGATGTCAATAGTAAGAACTTCTTTGTGTTCGTATCGTAACATTTGTTCAATTGTAAATATATTTCTAGTCGTCTTACGAAGTTCTTGAAAGTTTCGTTATCATTCAAAGGTTGGAAGTTTAATTTTGGTATGTTGCTATTGGTGTATGTAGCTGACCTGTAATCGCTTGTGCCTTCTGTAGGCATCACGGTTGGATTGAAGTCCTGTGCTGGACGTAGACGATGTAATTTCATTTTGAGTTGAGTAATTGATTCTTTAATTGTGTACTGTAGTTCGATTTCCTCCTCCAAATTTTGTTCCTCGGTAAGGCATATTATTTGTTGTTGAATGTCCTCAAACCTGTCCTCGTACGTATTGAGGTTTGTCAGGGGTGACATAGAATATAAAATAAGAAAAATTAAACTATTGATGCGAAGGACATCCTCGACATGTGGGAAAAGCCCATACGAATTAATGTTCGGACGGGAGGTCCGAACTAATTTACATGTGACGTTTGGATTATCTGCCCACCAGCCTACATCAACTAGCCTAAAGGACCGTGCAGTGAGGCAGTTCCAGGTCGGGCAAAGGGTACAAGCTCGTGATTATTCCGGCAGACAACGCTGGCAGTTTGGGACGGTGGTCCAACGTCTCGGTAAACTGCATTACCTAATCGAGATCGACTCCGGAGGGAAATGGAAACGGCACATTGACCAGCTGCTGGCTTCATCAGTTTACAAGGGACCATAGAAATTGGGGGGGAGACCTGTTATATATACAAACTTCTTTTGATTACTTTTTAATATTTTCTAAAATGTCAAAAATGTAGTGTCAGTCAATTCAATATAAAATACCACGAAAACCTACAATGTATTTTAATATATATTATACATAATACGATTTTTTTTGACGATCGCGCGGTGATCGCGCGATCACTGCGCAAATATTGCTCATTGCTGTTTCATAGGTAATAACCCCGCCGGACTCACTGTAGAAGGAAGGACCGTAGGGTTTTAGTCGGTAAGAGGCCGAAGTAACCCACTGTCTTCTCCTGACGAAGCGTACGATTTCCCCACGAAAAAATAGGCCACGAGAAATCCATAAAAACAAATCATTAAATGTTTGCACTACAAGTTATTCTTATTAGTTTAATATTTATTCGTGTAGACCAGTTTATTAGGGACAAACTAACCAGGAATTACTCGTTCGTTATTTATTCATCAAACATTTCTGATCAATCTTTAATTTATTGTAGGTACTCGAGTGTAAATGGGTCATACTCGAATCTACTGTTCATGAAGTTATTCTTGTTGGTATTTAATTTATTGAATTGTGCACTTTGTCGATTATTATTTCATTATAAAAGCAACACCTACGCGTACACACGATGATACAGATCACACGATCAATATAAAAAACCTATTTTGCTCTATGGTAGAATACAGACCTAAAGCAATCCTTGTTGTTAAAGTTAAAATACAAAGAATATTATTTTAATTCCATGTTTTTGCAGTCCAATTCTCGCCCGTAACCTAATTTCTTATAACTCTTTTTATTACCTTGTCTTTAATATTTGAAAGCACAAGGTAATAAAAAGAAAATTCTACCTTTGAGTTAATTAAGGAAAAATCTTCATCAAAACGACATGATGCCAACTGCCATACAAGTTTGGCACTGTGCCATGTATGGTAGAGACGTGTCCGATTTAAGGCCACGACTACACTGGTTATCTAACTGCGAGGACTCAAACAAAGCTCGCTATTTCATCATTCACAGCGGTTGAGGGTTTCCACTGTCATTTTGCTGCATATGTTGTACTAGCAACTAAGCTACTGGTTATCGAACTATCTAGAACTTTCTCTGGGAATATACCATTTTCTGCCAGAATTAAACAGATCACTCAATGTAAACGTAATTATTAAACTATTGAATCCAATGGAAAAGAAGTAATGACGTCCTATGATATAATCCGTACTTATATTATAAATGCGAAAGTAACTCTGTCTGTCGGTCTGTCTCTTCTTCACGCCTAAACCACTGAACCCATTTGAATGAAATTTGGTACAGATATAGTCTGGGACCTGGGAAAGGACATAGGATAGTTTTCATCCCGGAAATCCCCCGGGAATGGGAACTATTAATCCACGCGGACGAAGTCGCGGGCAAAATCTAGTATGATATAACTAGGATCCTAAAAAGTATACTTATTTTCTTTTTCTTTCTTTCGACTATTAACAAACAATATTGTATCTACCCGTACTCTTCTTAATTAACACAAAAAACTGTGAGAACCAAATGAAAATAGAATCCTTTCAACGAATTGGAAGCAAATGCGCAGGTATACAAAACTAACAATAGTTTCAAACTTGCGCCTGGCCTCAATAAAGTTACTGGTAGCATAAGATAAAGTTACATCTAGACTAAGTAATTTCACAACCACCAACATTTACACTGGGTTTACGAAGAGTATTAATAGACTACTAGCTGTTGCCTCAACTTCACCCACGTATAGTAAGTTAAAATAGTCGGTAAGGTTACTGAAAATTTCCGATTTTCTGCTCAATTTTCTTAATTTTTTGTCCCATAAGGATTTTCCACAGAGTATTAAAAAACATATAAACCAAATTGAAACGAAATTGGTTGATTTGTTCTCAGGTTATGATGTGACCGGTAAAAATTGGAATTAATTCAAAAGATTTCGTACCTACTAGGTTTCAAACATAACTTGAAAAGGTTCAAGCGAACAGATGTCTAATAATATAATAAATTAAAGAATATAATAAATTTTATTCAAACAACTTATAGAAATATCTTATTATATTTGTCAACTAATTAATATAAATAAAAACCGAATGCAGCTTTAAAAATACCAGCGTTTTACGTAAACCGACTGTGCTACTGGCTTCCACAACCCAGTTACTGGGTAATACGATACTAGAGGTATCGTGTTACTTAGTTAGACTAGTTTTCAGACCTTCGGACTGCTGACTAGGAAGCACGCGATGCCAGTGCTCTAGATAAACTTAAAAGGTTAATATGAATTCAAACAGTTGTATTGGTATACATAGCGACACATGATATTCATGAATACAGCAAAGAAAATTTATTTCCCCGATACACATGAAAATATCCTCAATAAACGAAATACCTACTCTAGCGTATCGATACATTTTTATGTTAATTAAGTCATTATTCCGAACACTGTATTACGGCATAAATTATCGGACAAAAACATTTTTATGTATTTTCGGACAAAGGCGAGAAACATTACTCATGTATTTGTGTACAGCACGCCTGTATTTCCCTAAGGAGGAAAGGGGCAGAAAGGTACTCGGCACACCTGATGTACCTACATTTGTATGTACAACGTATACCGTTATCAGTTCCTATTAATTGGGGCAAGCCTATACACAGTACCGGGTATATTCCCTTGATAAAAACCAGCTAGCCTACATACTTTGGGAATAAAACTCGGATACAACGGTAGCTGCTATGCTGGGTAAAAATAATTCATGATCAGTATTTTATGAGAAGAAAATACTCAGATTATGCATAACTTTTACCATTACTTTTATACAAAGAAAGAAAATAAGGGAATAAAATAAATGCAATCAACATCACTATGTGGTCACAATGTGTGCTTGAGGTTGGTTTCACAAAAGGCGGTTTCGTTACATAAGACAAACGGACGTCACAAATATACTATGTAGATTATAGAATATGTAGAGTACATAAATAAGTCTAGATTGCATCGAAACGTTTGAGCGATTATTTTAATACCACCAGTAGATATGTAGAATATATTCGGATGTAGTCCTATAGACGTTTATTTTCACATTAGATGCAAAGCATTGAGCTACACTGAAAGGGTTTTGATCCAAGCCCTTACAATGTACGGCACGTTCCTACAAAAGATGAGTGCGACTTAGTTTGTTTACAAAACTATCGGTAAAACTCACTGCAAAAGAAGTGCTGTTTATGTGAGGTTCTGCATTGAAAGGGGTTACTAAGAATTGTGAGACACTTTTTATAAGTAAACAGGGCAGTAAATTTTAAAAATTAAAGTAACTGTGGTTAATAAATTTTAAGTTTTACAATTGGGTTTATTAACAAAATAAAGGTATATTAACTGCTTAAAAGTCTGAAGCCTTACGTCGGAAGGCATCGCTAAAGATTTGTGTTGTGGTCGATTAGGCTTTCTGCATGTATAAAATAGGAAAGTTTAAACTTCCATTCCACTCGGCACACCAACTTCCACTCAGCAGAGAAGAAATATGCGTGCGTTGACAACGCTTTACTCCTTGCTCAACTCTCCCTTCTCACCTTCTTATCTATTGTCTCATTTCCAATATCTATGCTCTTCGCACGCTAAAAATCTACGTTCTTCTAACAACCTTCTCTTGCTTTGTCCTTCCCATTCGTCCGACTTTGTTAACTCTTCCTTTAACATTCAGGCCATTCTTCTCTGGAATGCGCTTCCTCTTGATATCAGGACGGCGACTAGCCGTTACGCATTCAAGCGGAAACTCAAGGCTCATTTACAGCTCAATTAGGTAGAGTACTCTTATAACCATCTTTCTTGAAATATGTAATATATATATATATATACATATATATATATATATATATATATATATATATATATATATATATATATATATTATATATATATATATTTGCATAATATATATTTGCTTATTTATTTTAGTACGTATATATGTATTTTTATTGATTTGTAATTGTTGTAATAATTAACATCTGTTTTTTACTTTATATTTGCACCTGCCATCATATCTCTGCACTACCGATGGTTGACTGGTAGAGAATGCATTAAGGCATTAAGTCCGCCTCTGTACATGAATTTTGTGCATAAAGTGTAAATAAATAAATCAACTTGGGAGATTTAATTCACTCACAAAAATCAATCATGTCCAAACGAAGGTTCACTGAATTCAGGTAGATTAACCCTTAAATATATATATTTAACGAAGGCACATTTTTTTACCTCTGACCTCACAAGTGTTCCCACCCAAAAATATAAATTAACGTGAATTTATCAAACGCTCCAGCGAAGTGGTTCAATCCGGTTCAGTAGTTAAGGAAGTATGCGCAATGGCCGTCTTCTCTTGTGCTCTAAATTGATTCCGTGCTCGTGGCTCTTTGTTATCGACCAATAGGTAATGGAGCAGTGCTTGCACAACGCTCACTATGAATATTCTAGACGTAATTTAATTTTCTAAAGGAACGGCTGCATTAAACACTGTTGTCTGACTAAGTCTATTTACAATCTGAATTACAATGTTCAAGATACCAATATATTTCCAGAATAAAAAGTGTTCTATCATTCCAACACAGTTATTCAATTCGTTTAACTTAAACCAATCGGATTTACAGTGGATCAATTAAACAACCTATCAAATCCGAAAATAGAACTCTAACTGTATTGGTAAAATTCAATCAAAATTTTACGCGAAATGACCGAACACTGGATTTCAATTTGAAGACCACACAAACGAATCGTTGTTCAAGATCGGAACCCATTTAAACCACAATACCAGTAATCGGGTGGTGGCCATTCCAGTCAAAATTACGTTCAGAACAGCTCTCGCGGCCGCGGTCACTTCAACTCGAGAGCTAGCTATATTTAAAATTGATTTATTTTATTTATATATTTTTTTGACGTTTAGGGTCCATATTCGAGTGCGAGGTGACCCAGCAATTAGAGGCACAATGTCAGCTCGACCCAGTTTATTTACATACAGTCCTTAAATATGAACCTCAAAATGATTTATAGATTGGCTTATTTAAAAAGTATCTGAAATCTCGTATTTTTCCCTCTATAAACCTATTACAGGTATATATTAACAAATATCCCGATTTAATTAAAATAATTCTAGTTATAATAAATCAATTAGTCACCGCGATCGTATCGAAAGTTACCTGAGCTACAACGTGATGGACCTTTCAGATCACTTTCAATCTAGTACTTAGTGTCAGTAGAACTAAAATTTTAAAACTGTTACAATACAATTGAATCACAAACCAGAAAAGCAACACCTATACTAACGCTTTAACACAGCTTAAAACTCAATAACCAACAAATAAACCAGCATTACAATAAAGCAACACCTTTAAACCCAGTATAAACGGGAAACCAGTTAATGTACATGCCAGCGGCAAATCGAATAATAAATAAGCGGCAAAAAGATGAAATCTTTTATCTGTATCGGCTGGAAGCTGTCACTGGAAACGAACACGATACGGAATTATCGTCGAGGTGGAAAAATCAGGCTGGTCTCGATTCCACAGCCTCCTCAAAATAAAATCTCCGCTTCACGCCCCAGTTACCCGAGCGGAAGATTCGCCATTCATTCCGTTCACATGTGTTTACGGTACGAATCCGGATGTGTTCGAGCGCAACGATACGCCTGCAATCTTCGCCTTTTAGCCAGATTATTACTTAACTGTGACCGTTTTTTCGTTGCTTTGGTAATGGGTTTGCGAGAGTCCTTTGATGCATTTGTGTTTTTACTGGAAACTGCTCAGGTAATCGTTTTCGTCGGTTGTAAGGGAAGAAGAGCTACAACACACACAAAGCTACAGAGGTACAGTTTTGTGCTGGGTGAAAGCATGACCCAACTCTAACTGCCCAAGGTGTTTTAACAGCATCTGTCTATCTTTTTGCCAAACTCAGTATAACCATCTAAATGTATTTGCTTACGCGATTTATCACATTTACATGCATGACATTTTATAATGAACTCATATATTACACTATAACGATTTTAAAAATATATTTATATAGTGACACCCTAACCCAAGTGAACTAGCCAACCAGCCAGTTCCATTTATAAAAGTAAAAGAAAGACTAAAGTAGAACATTACTGAGAAGAAATTTTATTTGATTACGTTGGTACTTGAACTAGGCCCTATTTCTAAATAGATTCGCTCATTCGACGGCCAAGACTTCGATATTGTTTTTACGAGTACGATACTACGAAACGTTTTACGATCACCCTTTCCCGGCCTAATCGAGCAACTTCAATGGTAATCAGAATCAGATTCATTTACGATCTCATTGTCTTAACATAAAAAGAAAGCTATTCGGATGGCCGAACTTTCTTAAAGGAAATTACGAAGCTATGTTGATAACCTGGCCTTGTGTGGCGGTTGCGCGTACGTGAGGTTCAATTAGTTTACCTAGAACTAACTCATATTAGACCAACGAACTGTGTCGACTAATCGGATGAACTGTAAAGCCAGTATCGGTCTGGCTCCAATTATAGTTCTTTACGTATGATTGGTTTTCTAAAACAATGTGCGTTAAAACCTTATCATCAGAAATTGCGGCAATGACATGCGATAGTTAGCATTGTCCTGAAAAAAAATCTTTTAATGTCACAAAATTTCAAAATTCAAAATTCAAATTCAAAATTCAAAGCATTTATTTCACTTAGACCATTTACAGGTACTTATGAATTGTCAAAGAGTCGGTCGGTCAGTCAGAAAAGGAAAGTGACGCTAATTGCCTGTTCCAAAACGTAGATCTCTATGGAGAAGAACAGGCAAGAAACTCCACGGACACTCTTTTTAAAAATATCATGTTTTACAAAATCTTGGTTACATTTTCTTTTTGTTGCTTCTACATGTGAAAACAATGTGTATGTAACAAAATAATAAACAAATACAAAATTAAAATAAAAAGTAAAAAGTCATGGCAGTTAAGAGATGACCCATCTCAACTGACAGCGCCCGTTCACGAGCATGACGCGTGGCATCAGCACCATTTAGCTCAACCATTTTGAAGGGAACCGAATGATCCAACGCACTCGCCACCATCAGCGAGACTTTTTGAGCGAGCATGACAATGCTCCTAACTGCCATGTCTATTTGTGTCAGTAGAGTCACAGTCACCATGACCAAAATGATTTTCTTTTACAGCTCAAGCTTAAACTCTTTTTAAGATACTAACTAAAGACACACTTTACCAGCAATAATCTAATTCAATACGTTCAAAATTTCTCTCTGTACACAAAATAATTTCGTGTTTCCACTAAACTAAAACGTAGTATCGCCCGGTCGACTGCGGAAATTACTAGCCGCGATGGATTCCGCCGACGCCACGTCTGCAATGCAATAAGACCCGAGGATACATGGACGTTAACGGACCACCATATATCCTAAATATCGTATGGGAAATATGTTATTAAATGTCGGACTGACATGCTTACGAACACAGACGGTTATAGAGCTATGCTTATATTTATTTCATGTTTCGAGTTATTGATATGTGAGTTAAGTTTGTATTTTGTATATATATTTGTGTTTATGTAAACTTAGGCATATGTAACGTATGCTCTTTTAAATAACCCTTCAAACACACATGATTCGAGACAGAATAGACGGGTGTCGCTTGGACGTCGAAAGCTTAAAAGTGAAACGTTTTTCCTTCACTCACCGACTAAACAAAAAATCTCTAAAACTACTTGACTAATTCAGCAAAATTTTGCTAAGTAAATAATATGTTTGGTGTTTGACTTTCACAAGGACTAAGTCGGGGGCATAAATTAGTTATTTCAATGCACATTATAATGGAAAGACAAAGACATCTAAAATAATTAAAATACTTGAAACTTACCCTGAAATATTTTTACAAGTCGTATTTCGTAAGGTTGTGCCTAAAATGGTTTTAAAAATTTACTAGCAAGTTGTAACATTTTTTTACATTAGATTTGATTTAACAAATTAAGTTTATGCATGTTTATAGACGCAACTGAATACGCTATGAAATTTAAGTCTGAAAAACAACAAGTGCGTGGAAAGTAACCAAAAAAACTATAATTAAAAAACAAAGTCTACGTGCTTCAAACAAAACATCTACCTACATGGTTAATTCACCTAGATCCCTGAACATGTACTATTGAACTAATTAACAAATATTTTGAACCGATTTAATTTATTTAACTTTACATAGTTAATGTATGTTTACAATACAATGAACTCTTACGAAACCAACGGCCTAGTTTATTTACATCTTATAAGTAGTTTTACTTGCATTGTTAGATATTCAAATGGTTTTCTTCGTATCCTATATATAACAGGATTTCAGGAATTGGAGATTAGTGTGTGTCCAAGAGTTGTACCGTCAAGATATTTCAGTGATTTACAACAAAGGAGGTAGGTGACTTATAGTTTATTTCTTGCAAGAAAAAATATTTTAAAGAAATATCTTCCCTTTGATCATTAAATAAGTGAAAGGAGTACCTACTTAATAAATAATGACTAGAATATTCGAAACATATTATTCTTATCTAAAAGTTTTGTATCGGAATTCATACCAGGATCAACACATAATTTATTTAGAAGAATCTAACCATTTAGCGGTAAGGCTAAGTAATATACACTAACTAATATAAAATCTTTCAGTTTTAATTTACGTCGGCTTACATTATATTGTTATCTCCGATCTTTTATGCGAATGAAAAGTATCGGAATAACAGTTTTAGTCGTAAAGTTCGTTTCGTTTGATTTCTCGTTATATGTAATATTAGAAGTTATTAGATTAATTCGATTTTATTTAAAATTTCTCACTCAATAGAACAGTATTTCATACCAGTCTTTTCAGCTAAAATCTTATAATTGCCTGCCTTTTATATACGCACTTGGCAAGAAAAGTTCGCAAACTTGATTCGAAACTCTTAATGAGGTAATCAAATGCATCTGCTGCTCTAACTAGTGCAATTATTAGACTTAACAAGCTTGAACTTTCTTGGGATTCATCTTATTAAAACTAAAGGCTTTTTAATCTGTATCGTTGAGCTGTAACTTGCAACGTTACGTCGATCTAAGTATAAAGTTGCACAGCTTGTTATGTAGTTTTTCTTTGAGAATGCTTCTATGCTCAGAAAATTATTTTGAATGAGAATAGTAGATTGTATTACAAGGGCGCAAAGTAATATTTTTACGGCGAGGGCGTTTTTAGGGTTCCGTAGTCAACTAGGAACCCTTATAGTTTCGCCATGTCTGTCTGTCTGTCCGTCCGTCCTCGCTTAATCTCTGTGACCGTTAGCACTAGAAAGCTGAAATTTGGTACCAATATGTATATCAATCACGCCGACAAAGTGGTAAAATAAAAATTGGAAGAAAATGTTTTATTATGGTAGCCCCCCTATATGTAAAGAGGGAAGTGTTTTTTTTTTTAATTTCAACCCTGACGTGTGATATATTGTTAGATAGGTATTGAAAAATGAATAGGGGTTTACTAAAATCATTTTTTGATAATGTCAATAATTTCGGAAATAATCGCTCCAAAAGGAAAAATCAAAGCGTCGTCCCCCCCCCCCTCTAACTTTTGACCCGTAGGTTTAAAAAATATGAAAAAAATCTGGAAAGTAGAACTTTATAAGGACTTTCTAGGAAAATTATTTTGAACTTGATAAAAAGAACAGTTTTTGTACAAAAAAGACAAAAAGGTTGTTCAAAATAATTTCTGCGTACTTAGTATGTCAGCGTCACAAAAGCCTTTTTTTAAACTTATAAGTGGGAACACTTATTGTGACGGACGGGAAACTACGGAACCCTACATTGAGCGTGGCCCGACACGCTCTTGACTGGATTTTTTGAATCCAGAGCGAAGTGAGGGATTCTCATTAAGAATCCCTCGCGAGGATTAGAGGTAAAAAAATTGCGAAAGGTAGGAGAGAGAGAAGAATTGATACCCAATTGATAACTCTAATCCTCTTATTTAATAATCTGATCTTTATATAATTTTTAAGGTAAATAGAAGACGAAAAACAATAAGTCGTAAAACAGTTCTAAAAATATTAATTTAGCCCAATCGATATTTTTGGGTACTTAACACGTACTCGTTCTTTGGTTATTTTTACTATTTCCCTTTTTGCCATCAATGTACGACGATTATAGCAATATTGTGTTTATTTATCACGGCCTTACAATAAGAATATTTCTCCATTACATAAGTTATTTTCAGACCATGCCTCCTCAAGTGGATCCGGTCCCCAGTGGGGTTGTCTTCGAGTCGGACACACAGACCTCCGACCTGGGACTCGCTAAAGACGTCTCGGTGCTAAAACATGCAAGTCCTAGGAAACACGAGTATGTGTGGTTCAACATATTCTGGTTCCTGTACTTGCATATTGCATCAGTTTATGGACTGTATCTTGTCTTCACTTCGGCTAAATGGCAGACTAATGTATTTGGTGAGTATAGTTGTATTATGGTCTGAATGTGTGTAGAGTAATGGATAGACTGTTATTATTACGGGGAACTATATAGGGTGACTGGTAATTAGTGTACGATACTTAAACACGTGATTGTGCTCATGATAACAAACAACTTTTACTACGGAAACTAACCTCAGATCGCGAAAGAAAATATATCTTTTTCGTGATTTCGGCTTTACTCCTATAATAAAAATGGTTTGTTATCATGAGCACAGTCACGTGTTTCAGTATCGTACACAAACTACCAGACACCCTATAGAGAAAATTGTTTAACTTTTTAAGCCATTTACCATGAATCTAAATTTTTGATCTCATGGCAAATTCTCAAGATTAGGGTAAGTGGTCGTATCACACTTATTATTTGTTTAATGTTAAGAACATTTAATTTAAATACTGTATTGTATTCCAGCTTTCGCCATCCACCTTATGTGCGCCATCGGAATCGGCGCAGGATCTCATCGTCTTTGGACTCACAGATGTTTCAAGGCCCGCACTCCTCTCCGTGTAGTGCTCATGCTATGGCAAACCATGGGATTTCAGGTAAGATCTTTTGTTCCTTATAATCTTGTTCCTATTCTTCGTAAAGTGATTTTGAATATAGAATGTTTGATCATTCTATATTTGTAAAAACTAGCGATTTTCGCGTCCCGCCAGGCACACCGCGCTTGAGATGTTTACGCTTACGCACAAACGGTGTTCGTAAAGCCCTTAAGAGATTAATAGAAAAAGGTACAGTGACACAATAGAAAGTAAATAGATTCCTGGAAAAAATATTCCGAACCTAGGTTTTAAGTAGGTTTTAAGTTCTGTGAGCTGCAGTTTACGAGAGAAAATACTTTTGAAATGTTTTAACGTAAGCAAGGAACTCGCCTTTACAAAGTTTTCTTCCAGGTATACCTAGTTCTTTTCCTCAATCCTCATAAGAAGTTTAGGGGCGGATGCTGTACTATATGCATAATACTTTATACTAGTCCAAATCATCGGTTTATATAATTCAATGTTAATCTTCTACAAGATAAGTTCTAGAAATGCAAATTGTATTGTCGTACGATCCTCTCATGTCGAGAGCGTTTGCCTAAATCATTACAGTCCTCATCAAGTCAATTAATGATAAGTATCTACGTTGTTATGTCAAGAACTTGACTGTTTACTTAGTTAATGTGCAAATTGATGAAGACCCAAAAGGGTCGATTATAAGACCATTGAGGACTATGTTACGTATTATAATATACTCGTAAACGAGAAACTAAGGTCGCCGTCATGTTCGCAGGAAGTTTCCGACACTTTGTCAATTTTCAGATCTTTAGTCTCACACACACAAGGAAGAGAGAAATACATTCATCAAAACAACAACAACAAAAATGCCCCATTTAAATCTTTACTTGTGTAGATGTGGTTTGACAAATGATGAATTAGATAATACTCAATTGATATACATATATTTTTTTACCTAATTGAATCTCAATTCTCTCTAAAATATGGCAATAGCAACCTATGAAGTCACTTATATCTACTCAATAAACTTTTTATTGATAGAAAATAAAAGCGATTAAAAAATATTTCATAGTTTATTGAAAACCAACTTTTACCGTCGGCGCCGATTGCGTCCGCATGAATGACGGTAACTGTCGATTCGTTCAACGTCGAGAAATTGAAAGTAGTTTATGTCCTTTCTGGATTTAAGGTAATTAATTAATTTACTTTTTTCTTCCCCTGGAGCTGAGAGAAAAAAAGTAAATAATATTATTATTATTTACTTTTTTCCAGCTTTAAATAATTTTATCATTTCGATGTACCAGGACTGCATATTTGAGTGGGCTCGCGACCACCGCACTCACCACAAGTATGCGGACACAGACGCCGACCCACACAACGCAGAGCGAGGCCTCTTCTTCTCTCACATGGGCTGGCTCTGCTGCAAGAAGAGTCCAGAAGTCATCGAAGGTGGAAAGCGCATTGATCTCACTGACTTGTATGCTGATCCTGTTGTTATGTTCCAGAGAAAGTAAGTTAAAAAATAGTTTAATTGTATCTTGTAGCTGGTAAAGAAGTGGTAAGGCATAAGTATGTATGGATGTGTTTGTTTTTTTAAGTAAGTTCCAAGCTACATTAGAAAAGAACACACGCCTCATAATATCACTCTATAATCACTAACCTAACATAAGACGAGTGAAATCCCAGAGAATGACTTGTGTACATAATTAATGATTTTAACTACCGGGTATTAAGTTATACTAAGAATAAAAGAAGTAAGGTTATTTAACAAAATAAGGTTCAGCCCGTTTCTGTCCTTGGACTAGACAAATGTAAGAAAAAATGTTTCTTGAAACAAATAATCCTATTACATACAACCCCAGAAAAAAAATCCTACACACAAAATAGTGCCCTACAAATATAACCCTCTACGATTATCTAATATCCTCCAGAATTCTGTGTTATAAGTGAAACCATAAGTCTCTGGGAGCGGTTGTCGCCGCGTCTGTCTCCAATAATATATTTTTATACGTACACTTACAAAAGCCGCTGGTGTACTCGGTATTTTATTACGCTGCAGATTGCTTTTTAAATTATACGCTTTACTAGGAATTACTCTTTAGTTTGGGACCGTTTACAATCATTGAACTCACATCCACAATAACCAGGCTCGAAACAAATATTATTAGACAATACAAATAATTGTCCTGTATGGAAAATGAACCAGCAACACGCAGCACAGCAACCAATCTCTTTGTCACTGCGCCAACCGATACCCTCAGATAAAGCTCTTTTCTGGGAAATGTTTAAAAGCTGTTTTGTGGCGTAGTCCACTTTTAATTTTTTTTTCCGATAGTTGTCTATTATTTTTATTATTATTATTATTTATTTATTTATTTGGCTTACCAACAATTGAGTACACTAAGCCAATTATGGGTTACAATTAATCACATCGTGTAAGGTGTATCAATCTCTTACAGGTAAGCACATCATGCACTATATATTAAATTAAATATTAATTTTAAAATTATATATTATTTTTTAAAAGTACTATATCGGTTATAGCCGCACTAGTGCGATTTTAATGTCCTCTAGAGTGCCCGCCCAGGAGCACTTTAGGCACTGCAGTATATTGGCCATCATCTGGTCAGAAGAGCGCACATGCACTAGTTCGTAAATAAATCTACTTACCAGACTAGTCTAGTTAGAATTTATTTACGAACTTAAGAATAAGAAAAAAGGCATTTTCTTCCAGCTAATTCTAATCTTACGATACGAAAACAGAGTTTTTTAGGGAGCAACTGTTTTTCAGACCTCTTCAGGCTTTAAATGCTTCTCGGGGCAAAGGATATCAGCGATGTCCATGAAAAGTTAGAAACTTCATCTGAATTTTAAAAGTCACATTGGTACTTGCCTGGTTTCATACCTGCATGCATATTACGAGCACCTTAACCTACCGATTGTCCATACACGAACTACGCGCATTTATGCAACTCTGTTCAGCTTCATAGAAAACAACCTATTTTGTATGAAGACGCTTACACGTCCGTTAAGCTTTCCGCGTGTATTCAGGGGGCGTACTACAAGCCCTTATAAGCAGTATTACTTTGATATTACTTTCAGTGGGAAAGAGACGGCGCTAGACAACGTGTCTAACGCTGTCACTTGCACACTCCTGAACAGTAATGAAACAATCTTACTTTCAATGTCATGGTAGCTTTTGTATAAAATTGTTGATTTCTATGAGATAGGTTGAATAGAGCTAAACAAGTGTGCGTAGTTCCACAATGAGGGTTAAGGATCTAGGAAGGGGCCCAACAGGGCCAACGCCTGCCGGGGTTGCGGAATGTTTATAATAGTTACCGTGACCCTGGAACATAAAGGGCAATCGAAGGAACATGAGTGGGTTTTAGTCAGTAAGAGTCTGACACGCCCTCCCGCCGGACCCAGGACGGGAGCAGTCATTGGATGATTTCCCACTCACCAAAAAAAAAAAGGATCTAAAGGGATCATTTACCGATTTCTCACAGGCACTACATGAAAATGATGCCGCTGTTGTGTTTCGTGCTGCCCACCGTGGTACCAGTCTACTTCTGGGGCGAGACCTGGACCAACGCGTTCTTTATACCTACCATCTTGAGGTACACCTGCGGCATCAACGTAGTATGGAGCGTCAACAGCTTCGCTCACACCTTCGGGTACAGGCCTTATGACAAGTAAGTACTTAGAAAAATAAGCCTAATTAATACTCCGGAGTTAAATCTTTAGTAATTGTTCGTTCAAGGTTCGGATAGCTGTTAAATTTTCTCACCGGTATCCTGAAATAATTATTATTGTCACTTATTTAATAACATAATTACCTTTTCTTTTCAATTTTCGTGCGATTAATTCCGTTTATTTAGTAGTTTTTGGCGATTTTTTTACATGTTATGTAAAACGGTTTTGAGCTATAAAATCCGATAAATTTGGACATACTTTACCGCACTGAGCCGCTCGATTTAAAAAAAAAAATATTTGCTACGCATGTTGTATACAGCAACAACGATACGCTCGTCGCATAAACCGGTTAATTTAGGTGTTTATAAAGTTCGCCCTTTTTTGGAAAAATCTGAACTAAATAAATATAGGTAAAGCTGATTTGACCGGTACTTTATCAACAAGTTCTAAGTCTTTTATTCTAAGTCTAAACATTGGCAGATATACAATTTAGTACACAGTATACTAGTTATTCATTATTTATTATGTACATACTGTTCTATTTTACAAAAATGTTGCCCTACGATAGGAATTTCCTTAACAATAGGTAGCTTAAGATATAAATAATTTAAAACCATTTTATTATTAAATACACAAATATCCAGGCTCGAAATGAATACCCGTAGGCTTTACAAATATTTGTCTTACACAGGAACCGAAATCAAAGCGCAGCAGAGCTTTCAACGACCAACCGACAGCGGGCTGTCGGGTTATTGTCTTTCTATTGTGTCTCGAATCACGTGTGTTCGAAGGTTTAACGAACTAGTATAATATGAGTCTGATAGTCTCCAATTAAGTGTGCATAAACGCTTACTTAAGCATAAACAAATACTGAGCTTTAAGAAGTTTTCATTAAAATTAACTTTTCTCCTTCAACTTACCTTTAATTAACGGAGCTACTACACTCCTCTTAACAAAATAGAACGGATAGCTGGATTTTAGTCTTCAGAATAAAATGTAAAAGAAATGTGTTTTTCTCTCAGATCACTGAACCCTCGTGAAAACATAGGAGTATGGATGATCTGTGTGGAAGGCTTCCACAACTACCACCACACCTTCCCATGGGACTACCGCGCGACTGAGCTTCCCCTCTACAACATGCTGACACCCACCATCGTGTTCATCGAACTCATGGCAAAGGTATGTATTCATTCAGCCCCTCTAACAAACTGTACAGCGGAAAATAAATAGACAAAACCCTTCGTCGGTCAACCCAACAATAGGGTCGCCACATTAAAAAAAACAATCCTTTTTTTTAAAAAACGCTTTGCTTACTTAAAAAAAATACATTCCGTTTTTTTTAAAAAGCAAAGCAAAGTTTGCAAGGTAAGGTTTGTTTGCAAGGCAAAGTTTAAAATATCACTAACTAAACAGCATAGCGGCCCCAATGCCAAGCTGATTGTGCGCCAGTAATAGCCACTTATTTCCTTGAACTATGCTGCTCGCAAAACTTTTACTTGGAGCTGCAAACTTGTTATAAGACTTTATGGACGGAAGTTTAAATTTTGGCACTGGAACATGAAAACACGTCCTTATGCCTCGTAAGTGAATATATTTGGTTGTAAAAGGTTTTTCGACGACCAAGCGAGAGCCGGCTGTCGCGCTGCTATTGTCTTTCTATTGTGTCTCGAATCACGTGCGTTCGAAAGTTTAATATCAGACATTTTGTTTACTTTTGTCAGCAATTCACAAGATACACAAAAATAAATTACGTTTATGTTAACATATTTTTTATCTGCAGGGTTAATGCCTCCGTTACGTTCTTTCACGATAGTATTGCTGTACAAAGTATGCTTACAATTTTCCATGATGACTATAAATTATACACATACGTAGAGGGAAATGGGAAAAGAGGTCCACTTGAGCAAGTTAACCTGTTATTAAATATCTTTCCAAAATAATACGAATGACGGTCCATATATGTGCTCTAAAATCAAGTAAAATGAGAGTACTTCAGCATATTAACATATCCCCGTAAAATATTCTTCATTTTCTTAAATCATTTTTTCCTTTACGCAGATTGGACAAGCTTACGACTTGAAATACGTGTCCCCGGATATTATAAAGCAGCGTGCTCACCGTACTGGGGACGGCACACACCACCTATGGGGATGGGACGACCCTGAATTCAATGAGAAACTCAAAGCAAAATACAGCGCGGTTAGCAACAGTGAAGACAGGAAACAAGCATAATTTATTTCCTGTTCCGCGTTTACTTTAAATGAAGACTGTAGTAGAAATAAGGGTGTAGAATAGAATGTTACAACTCGACTAATTAACATGAGCAAATGTCAAAAGAAATATACGTTTGTTATTAAATTAACAAAAACAAAGTTTAGAATTACTTTTTTGTAACCTAATGTCATTTTACATCATAGAAGTCGAAATTTTCTTTCTTAAAGTTCCTCAGTCTATTTTTATCGATAAAACACAATGGAATTTGTACCCCATCAGCTCTACACATAAATGAGTAAAATGAAACAAGCTTGAAATCTTTTTCCAATGGTTCGCAGCTGGCGCCGTCGTAAGCGATAAGCGAAAATCGATATTGGCCTCTTCCATTAGCGAGGTATAATTAATGCAATGCAATCGTGTGCTTACTACACTGGACTCCGATAGCGACAGTAGTAAATTATGAATTAACCGCATCATTACCGATCACGTGACTCGGAAAACAGCTGTTACAAAAATTACGATTTGGTACTAGCTACGCATGGCCGCGCCTGCATATTAAATGCACTGATATGATCCGTTTTACTTGGGGATTATTTTAGACCGAATATTTGGCTAAGTAGCTATGTATATAGGTATTTATACAATTTCAAAGTGAATAAATTTGCCTTTCAAAAATCCCAAGATAAAAAAAGAGCAAAAAACAGTAACTGGGCGACACGATACCCCTTAGTTAGACTGGACAGACTTTCTGGCTTCTGATTACCCGTAGGCCATAACGACTGTCAAAGTTCTACGAATGACAACCGGAACCAACGGCTTTATGTGCTTTCCGAGGCACGGGATGTCAGTGATGTCCAAGGTAAACTTTAGAAGGTACATATGAATTGAAAAGTCTCATTGACGCCACGTCTGCAATGCAATAAGACCCGAGGATACATGGACGTTAGCGGACCACCATATATCCTAAATATCGTATGGGAAATATGTTATTAAATGTCGGACTGACATGCTTACGAACACAGACGGTTATAGAGCTGTGCTTATATTATTATTTCATGTTGCGAGTTATGGATATGTGTTTTTTAAGTTTGTATATGTATATTTGTGTTTGTTCATACTTAGTATCGTAAGTATATTATTAAAAGTTAAACGTCTTTCCTTCACACACTGACTAAACAATTAAATCTCTAAACAATTAAAGACTAAACAATTAGACTAAACAATTAAAACAACTTAATCAATTAAGCAAAATTTTGCTAGATAAATAATATGTATAAGGTCATTGACTTTCCCGATGACTAATTCGGGGACATCAACTAGTTATTTGTATGGGAGCAGAAGTGTCATTTTAATAATAATAATATTTACATAATTAAAACACTTGAAACTTACCCTGAAATATTTTTTTACAAGTCGTATTTCGTAACCATGCCTGAAATAGTTTTAAAAATTGACGAGGAAGTTGTTACATTTTTTCACGATACAATTATGTTGTTAGACCTAACAAATGAAGTTTATCTATGTTTTTAGACACAGCTGTATACGCTATAAAATTTAAGTCTGAAAAACAACAACTACGTGGAAATTAACCAAAACGTGGAAATTAAATAAAAAAAAACAATGTCAATGCGCTTCAAACGAAATAGATAGTAAATTCACCAAGATCCCTAAACAGGTACTATTGAATTAATTAACAAAATATTTTAAACCGCTTAACTTTACATAGATAATGTATGTTTACAATACAATGAACTCTTACGAAACCAACAGCCTACTTCATTTACGTCATATAAGTAGTTTTACTTGTGTTGTTTATTTGTTTGATATTCAAATGGTTTTCTTCGTATCCTATATATATCAGGACTTCAGGAATTGGAGATCAGTGTGTGTCCAAGAGTTGTACCGTCAAGATATTTCAGTGTTTTACAACAAAGGAGGTAGGTGACTTATAGTTTATTTCTTGCAAGTAGGATTATTTTAAAGAAATATCTTCCCTTTAATCATTAAATAAGTGAAAGCAGTACCTACCTAATAAATAATGAAATGACTAGAATATTCGAAACATATTATTCTTATCTAAAAATTTTGTATCGGAATTCATACCAGGATCAACACATAATTTATTTAGAAGAATCTAACCATTTAGCGGTAAGACTAACGGCTTTTATTTTGTTAACATTACATAAGTAATATAAAATCTTTCAATTTTATTTTAGTCGTAAAGTTCGTTTCGTTTGATTTCACGTTTTATGTAATATTAGATGTTATTACATTATTTAGAATTTATTTAAAATTTCTCACTCAATAGAACAGCACTTTATACCAGTCTTTTCAGCTAAAATCTTATAATTGCCTGCCTTTTATATACGCACTTGGCAAGAAAAGTTCGCAAACTTGATTCGAAACTCTTAATGAGGTAATCAAATGCATCTGCTGCTCTAACTAGTGCAATTATTAGACTTAACAAGCTTAAACTTTCTTGGGATTCATCTTATTAAAACTAAAGGCTTTTTAATCTGTATCGTTGAGCTGTAACTTGCAACGTTACGTCGATCTAAGCATAAAATTGCACAGTTTGTAATTCTGCTAGGTTCAGGAAATTATTTTGGTTAATACCCAATTCTTCTCTCTCTCCTACCTTACCCAATTCTTTCTCTTATTCCCTTATTAATTCCCAAATCTTCCTTCCCAATAGTGCGGTACTTAGAAGACGGAAAATACGTATGTATCTATAGTTATTTGTACCTCTGATGCAAATAAATATATTTATTTATATAAAAATATTTAAGTTTGAACGTATCCAAAGATAGCACAATTTTCAAATAATATTCATTTAGCCCGATCTAAATTTTGGTTACTTAGCACGTACGTACTCGTTCTTGTTTTTTTTTACTATTCCCCCTTCTTGCCATAAATGTACGACAGTGAAAGCAATATTGTGTTTATTTATCATGGCCTTATTGTGAAAAGAATATTTCCCAATTACCTAAGTTATTTCCAGACCATGCCTCCTCAAGTGGATCCGGTCCCCAGTGGGATTATCTTCGAGTCGGACACACAGACCTCCGACCTGGGACTCGCTAAAGACGTCTCGGTGCTAAAACATGCAAGTCCTAGGAAACATGAGTATGTGTGGTTCAACATATTCTGGTTCCTGTACTTGCATATTGCATCAGTTTATGGACTGTATCTTGTCTTCACTTCGGCTAAATGGCAGACTAATGTATTTGGTGAGTCTATTTGTATTATGGTCTGAATATCTATACTAATATTATAAAGAGGTAAAAGGAGATCGGACATTTTTGTATGGACTCTGGTCCAAGTGGCGTCGGATGATGAAACCTAGTCCACATAATAGTTCGTGAATGTAGGATACTTTATTACTATGGGCACCATTAAATCGGCCCACGGAGAAAAAAGTTATGCAGTCCAGAAAACTGGTACCTCTTATACACGAAAAATTTAAAAAGCTACCTTTTTTCGGCCAAAACTTATTTGACGAGTACCCGTACTTTACCGCGCTAAATATTGCGTGCGATATTCCGACTACTACTATTTTTAATCGAAAAAAAAGGATCGATGGGGGCGATCGGCGGCAGAGACCTCTCGGTCTTGGTTGAGGCATGGTCCGGAGGGAGGAGAAGTGGCAAGCGGTCGCCGACTTTTGCGAAGCAGTAACGCTTGCAAAGGAGGAGGCCGACTGCATCAGGTAACGGCGCACTCGCCACCGCCGCCGCCGGAATTCCGATTTCGATATCCGGCCACCGTAGTCGCGGGCTTGCGGACAGTGAGCAAGTGACGGTGCGCACTGTTCCTGCGCGCCTCAAGGAGTTGTCAGCAACAGCAGGGACCTAGCTGGATCGAAGCCTACTGAGGCCATGGTTAGTTTCGAAAGATAGCTCGAGCCACGGTATGAAGGCTAGAAGGAACGGGGTAGGTCTTTTAGTCAGTAAGAGTCTGACACTATCTGCCGCTCCGGCTAAGAGCGGGAGTTGTCATTGGATGATTTTTCTTGACTGATGACTCACTGACCAGGGAACAATACGCCCGGCGCTGGAGCATCACCCCCTGCCACCCCGAGGGGTATACGGATGGCAGCGGGTAAAGTACCTATTACACTACTCGTTGTTCAGACCCGTTTTGTATAAAGATGGTTTGTCGTTTTTGGAAATCGGTCCATAAACGACGGAGAACTGACAGTGGTAACAAACATTTAAATAACCGAATTGAGAACCACCTCTTTTGTTTAGAAGTCGGTTAAAATTTGTACCTGTCAGAATATGGCACGCGATATTCAGCGCAGTAGCAGCGCAGAGTAATAGTTGCTATCATGAGCACAATCACGTGTTTTAGTATCGTACACTCACTACCAGTCATCCTATAGAGAAAATTGTTTAACTTTTTTAGCTATTTCTTTAAATCTAAATAATTGACCTCAAGGCAAATTCTCAAGACTAACATTTAATTAAAATACTGTATTGTATTCCAGCTTTCGCCATCTACAATATGTGCGCCATCGGAATCGGCGCAGGATCTCATCGTCTTTGGACTCACAGATGTTTCAAGGCCCGCACTCCTCTCCGTGTAGTGCTCATGCTATGGCAAACCATGGGCTTTCAGGTTAGACCTTTTGTTCCTCATAATCTTGTTCCTATTCTTCATAAAGTGATTTTGATTATTTATTCTGTCTTCAATTTTTAAAACTAGCAATTCTCGCCTCCAGTCAGCACACTCATTAATAGAAACAATACAGTGACACAATATAAATTAAATAGGTTCCTGGAAAAAATATTCCTAACCTAGGTTTCAATTTCCGTGAGCTGCAGTTTACGAAATCACACACTTTGAAATGTTATAAGAACGTAAGTAGGGAACATGCCTTTACAAAGTTTTCTTCCAGGTAGAGCTAGTTCTTTTCCTCAATCCTCAAAAGAAGTTTAGGGGCGCACGCTGCACTAATATACAATACTAGTCCAAATCATTTAGGTTCAATGTTTAGGTTTATATAATTCAACGTTAAGCTTCTACAAGATAAGTGCTAGAAATGCAAATTGTATTGTCGTAAGTCAATTAATGATAAGTATTTACGTTGTTATGTCAAGAACTTGACTGTTTACTTAGTTAATGTGCAAATTGATGAAGACCCAAAAGGGTCGATTATAAGACCATTAAGAACTATGTTACGTATTATAATATACTCGTAAACGAGAAATTAACGTTGCCGTCGTGTTCGCAGGAAGTTTCCGACACTTTGCCTATTTTAAGGTCTCATACACTCAAGAAAGAGAGAAATAAATTGATCAAAACAACAATAGCAAAAATGCCCCATTTAAACCTTTACTTGTGTAGATGTGGTTTGACAAATGGTGAATCAGATAATACTCAATTGATATATATCTTTTGACACAATAGCAACCTATGAAGTCACTTATTATCCACTCAATTAACTTTTTATTGATTTATAAGCTACTAGCTCCTGCCCGCGGCTTCGCTCGCGTTAGAAAGAGACAAAAAGTAGCCTATGTTACTCTCCATCCCTTCAACTATCTCCACTTAAAAAATCACGTCAATCCGTCGCTCCGTTTTGCCGTGAAAGAAAGACAAACAGACAGACAGACAGACACACTTTCCCATTTATAATATTAGTATGGATTAAAAATAATTTCATAGTTTATTGAAAACCAACTTTTTTCGACGATTGTGTCCGCGTGACTGACTGTTGTTGCGGATGCGTTCAACGTCGAAAATCGAAATTATTATGTCCTTTTGGATTTAAGATAATTTAATTAACTCTCTTATTTCAACCACTTTCAAATAATTTTATCATTTCGATGAACCAGGACTCCATATTTGAGTGGGCGCGCGACCACCGCTCTCACCACAAGTACGCGGATACAGACGCCGACCCACACAATGCAGAGCGAGGCTTCTTCTTCTCTCACATGGGCTGGCTCTGCTGCAAGAAGAGTCCAGAAGTCATCGAAGGAGAAAAGCGCATTGATCTCACTGACTTGTATGCTGATCCTGTTGTTATGTTCCAGAAAAAGTAAGTTAAAATAATTTAATTGTTATCTCGTAGCTGTTAAGAAGTGGTAAGAATGTATGTATCCAGGATGTTTTTTTTTTATATTAAGTAAGAGCTACATCAGTAAAGCACACACGCCTTGTAATATCACTCCATGGTCACTAGAGGGGAGCGGTACCGAAAAACCGCAGAGAGTGGCTTGTGGACAATAGTACATAATTGATGATTTAAAAAAAAAAACTACCGGGTTATTACCCAGTAGTTAAAATAATAAATTCAGTTATGATAAGACAAAGACAAACAAGTTAGGTTATTTAACAAAATAAGGTTTAACCCGGTCCTGTCCTTGGACTAGACAGATGTAAGAAAAAATATTTCTCAGAACAAATAATCCTATTACAACCCAAGAAAAGAAATCCTACACAAAAAATAGTGCCCTACAAATATAACCCCTTAACGATTATCTAATATCCTCCAGAATTCTGTGTTATAAGTGAAACCATAAGTCTCGGGAGCGGTTGTCGCCGCGTCTGTCTCCAATATTTTTATCCGTACACTTACAAAAGCCGCTGGTGTACTCGTTATTAAAAGGAAAGCGTAAATATTTTTCTAAGATTTTTGTGTTTTTAGGGTTCCGTATCTCCAAAGGTAAAAACGGAACCCTTATACTGCCTTATAGGATCACTTTGTTGTCCGTCCGTCTGTCAAGATCCTTTTTGTCAGAAACGCGTCGAGATATCAAGCTGAAATTAATATCATACTCAGGACTGTTATCTCTCAAAACAGAGAAAAAAAAAATTCTAAATCAACTCTATAAAAAGATACGGCTGTTTATGTTCCGTTTATCTATACTAATATTATAAAGAGGTAAAATTTGTAAGTTTGTATGTAGGGGGTAATATCTGGAACTACTGGTCCGATTTGAAAAATTATTTTAGTGTTAGATAGCCCATTTATCGAGGAATGCTATAGGCTATATACCATCATGCTACGACCCACGAGAGCGGAGCAGTAATGAAAAGTGCGGGTGAAACCGCAGGGGACAGCTAGTATTACATATTTAGAAATTTGCAGGGGAATCAAAACCTACAGGGGTACTTTCCATTGACCTAGAATCATAAAATTTGGCCAGAAGCAATGTCATGTAGCATAAGTAAAGGAAAAACTCCGAAAATCATAAATTTGTAGTTATTTCATAAAAAAAATTGTTGATGAATGGTGTACATTTTACGGAACCCTCGTTGCAGCGAGTCCGACTCGCACTTGACCGGCTTTTTTTAATGGAAACAATTAAGTTAAAAACACGTTGTTCGTACACATCATCAAGTTTACATCGTCAAACACAAACGCGCTATGTATATTTTTCGAATCCGAAATTTTTAAACTACTAATTTCTCTTGTAGCTTAGGAACGTTTACAATAATATTAACTCTCATACACAATAACCAGAGTTGGAACAAATACAAGTAAACAATACAAATATTTGTCGAGAGCGGGAAATGACCCAGCAACACGGAGCAGCAACCGATCTCTTCAGTCACTGCGCCAACCGTACCCTCAAATCAAGTTCTTTTCTGGGAAATGTCTAAAAGCTGTTTTTACGGTCTAATCCACTTTTTTTTTTTTTTCAAGTACTATAATCATTAGTATTTTAAGTACTATATCAGTCACGGTAACTGTTATAAACATAACATTCCGCAACCAAACTGCCCGTTCAGGAGCACTTTAGGTCTTTAGGTAGGTACTGCAGTATTATGGTCATGGTCTGGGTCAGAAGAGCGGACATGCACTAGATTACTTACCAGTCTAGATTATTATAGTAAGAATTTATTAAAGAAATGATATACTGAATAATTACGAATAAGGAATGAGAAAATAAGATAGTCATCATCATCCAACTTAAGTAAGGGGCGGGTTTAAATACATAGGTAGGTATAGTAAATCTGAAAAGCAGTATTTACATGGATATGGCTTTTTTTGCGTCGCACTTGAAGAATTTGGCAGAATATTTTTGTTACTTGGGTAATACAGACTATACTCTAGACTTTAGAAATAGAATAAGGTTTATTTTGTACTAGCTTCTGCCCGCGGCTTCGCTCGCGTTAGAAAGAGACAAAAAGTAGCCTATGTTACACTCCATCCCTTCAACTATCTCCACTTAAAAAATCACGTCAATCCGTCGCTCCGTTTTGCCGTGAAAGAAAGACAAACAGACAGACAGGCAGACAGACAGACAGACACACTTTCCCATTTATAATATTAGTATGGATTGCATCGAATACGTAAATGTTTTGCCAAATACGCCAATTGAAGTTGCACCATTACACGTAAAAACTTATAAAACAAGATATTAATTAAAAAAATTTGGAAGCAGTCTTGACTTATGAGAATGAAAAATTATAAAATAAGATAGTATGACACAAAAATAATTTTCCGATTTCCCTCAGGCACTTTATGAAAATGATGCTGCTGTTGGGTTTCGTGCTGCCCACCGTGGTACCAGTCTACTTCTGGGGCGAGACCTGGACCAACGCGTTCTTCATACCTACCATCTTGAGGTACACCTTCGGCATCAACGTAATATGGAGCATCAACAGTTTCGCACACACCTTCGGGTACAGGTCTTATAACAAGTAAGTACTTAGACAATTATGCTCATTTAATACGAGTAATGCTCATTTAATAATAGTAAATATTTACAATACACATATGTATTGTAAATATTTCACTTTAAGGTACAGTTTCAAATACTCTGGAATGAAATCTTCAGTAAGTTGGTTCATTCAAGGTTCGGATACCGGTTAAATTTTTTCTCCGGTATCGTGAAGTTTTCAATTCATTAGATTAGATCATCATCATCATCATTAGATTAGATCGATTTATTTTAAAGTTTTTAGGGAAAAATCTGAATGTCAAATAACACGGTTTTGAGCTATAAAAACCGATAAATTTTAACACACTTTACTGCACCGACCAGCTCGACTAAAAATAAAATAAAAAACAGTATTGCGACGCGTCTATACCGCTTCTCGCAAAAATCGGTTAATTTTGGTGTTTATAAAGTTCACGTTTTTTTGGAAAATTCTGAACAAAATAAAAATAGGTAAAGCTGATTTTACCGGTACTTTATTAACAGGTTCTTAGTCTTGTATTTGTTTGTTACAACGTGCCTTTTAAACAGTTTTCTTAGATCAAAATAGAAAATAGTCAATATACTGGTAAGCACAACACTACCCAACTAGCAAAAAGTGGTTTTGAAACCATCCTAGAACCATAATTATCGAGGACTATATCAAACTTATATCCGCATATAAGTTGCGAAAAGGGCCCACTTTATAAGTCTACTTTTACTTATGATGTATTTATATTAGACCGCTGAAATGCCTTTGACGCCTATATGACTCCTATAATGGAATTATGTCAATACAATTACTCTTGTAAATCTCAATATAAGTAAGTTTTAGTAAAAAATAAGAATAATACGCTCCTAGAAATGCTTCATTAAGTTCATATATTGTAAAAAGTCGTATGTGTATTGAGCATTGTTGTGCTCTATGAAAAAAATATTTTTAACATCTCGAGTGTCATATTTTATATGAATCAGAATTTATTCATGTCAACCAATATAGAAAAACAAAATCTTACTTTTGTCAAATTGTTACTCTTATAGCTCAATCGTAGGGGAACGTGAATTTTCTGTGAAATCTATCATGGTATCGATCAAAATGTTTAAGCGCCTCTTGAAATTTGCTTATTTAATTTTTATTACTAATTAATATTAAATGAAAATTAGGAAGGCAGCTGCCATTTTATTGGTGAGCATTTCCGAGTGTGATATAGTGCTAATATAAGTACTTTTAGCATTTTTAAGTGTGACATAGTACCAATTTAAGTATATTGGTTCTATATCGGGTTTTCCCAAAACTGAAGAGAAGTCGCCATTGTACGTACAGTACCTGGCCAAATTATTAGGGACAGTTCTTAGATTTCTGTATTGTGGTTGGACTGCTTATATCAAGAAAATTATTAGGTGTTGGTCCAAGCGGTATTTTTTATTAAAAAACCTTATTAATTGAGATAATAAAAACAACAAATGTGAAGGCGAAATTAAAACTACAAATTACTTAGTTAAGTAAGATAATGTTTTGTGTATAATTGACTATCTTGTGATGCCTTAGTATCTGGTCTTGTAACTACAGGCTATACTTGTAAATACACCTATAATAGCTGACACCTATAATAGCTGCTAAATCTCTCTAAGAGTGTGTAAAATGCAGCAATAACGTTTATGTTTTTATGATTTTTGGTGGAGACGCAATGCAATTTGAAAAAAAAAGTACACAATAGAAAACTCTTGTAAAATGAACACAATCCTTATTTTGCCATCAATGAAACAAATATAATTTTTAAAGGAATTCAACAAAATTGTTATATATTAGAAGCTATACCACTTTTTTAAATATGGCTCTATCTCATGGTGCTATCATATTACCAAAATAATAATAATCATAGCAGTGTAGGTAGTGCTACCAAACCTTAAAACCTACATATTATATGAAACTATTATTTAGTTTTCTTGATTAAGGTGTTTGAACAAAAAAAAAACTATGAGCACTGTCCCTAATAATTTGGCCACCCATAGTAATTAAAATCACTTGATGTCAAATCCTACAATAGAATTTGCAAAACTATATAAAGCGTGTTTACGCCTACGTACTAGTCGTTACAGGCAAAAATGGCTTCTTAAGAGTTTTAACCAGGATTGTTAAAGATTACTTGGACTATAACACTACTGTGAAATGCCTTAATAAATATGTCTACGTTTAAATCGGCATACAATAAATAGATATCCTAGAGAACATTAATTTATCCTACCAAGTGTTGGCGATTTATTAAAACTTACTTTTAAGCAACTTTTAAGCATATATATAACCAAACCATAAATAATTTACAGTAATTAAAATTTAATTTACTTATTTTGGTCATAAAAATATAGCTTATATGAGGTTATAAGTAAAAATAACAAGAGTAATTGCTCCTCAGTGCAAATATTCTTGGTACATGCTCCTACAGGAGTATTAAGATTTAAATGGTCCGTAGATGTCATCTTATATGCACATATAAGTCCAAGCAACTGGACAAATTACTCTTGAGTGCAATTACTCTTATTTCATGCTTTTATAGGAGTCTTGGCCCTGTATTTGCCAGGAAATATGATCCGATATACCGATATAAGTACAAATTATAGGATTAATAATACTTGAGTAAAAACAGCATGTATGTATCCTGTTAAAAGCGCAGTAGCAACTACCAAAACCATAATTGGCGCTTTATAATTCCAAACAGCATTATACAATCGCTTTCCAGGATTATTTTGCTTGTTGGGTATCTACCTAATATCATAGACAACGAACGGTGACTGACTTATGACTTCTATTTTTCGCGGTTTCCGATGTAAACTAGGTCAGGTTAAAAATACTAAATGTTAAAGGTTAATAAGTAAGTTGATCAGTTGAATTAATTACTTACATTAGCAATAATAGCTCATGTATTATTCATTGGAATCAAGTGGCCAGTGTACCTGTTTCTAATTGATTAATTACTTAGATTACTACCTACATTGTTACTATTTCGTAGTAAGCCGATTAACGTTAGGCGTTTGTAACATTGGCAGATATACAATTTAGTACACAGTATACTAGTTAAGCATTATTTATTATGTACATACTGTTCTATTTTACAAAAATGTTGCCCTACAGTAGGAATTTCCTTAACAAATAAATAAATAAATAAAATAAATATACTGGGGCAACTCACACACGGTTATCATCCCAAGTTAAGCTCTGCTAAGAGCTTGTGTTATGGTAACCAGACAACTGACATACATACAATAATTTATAAATACATACATATTATAGATAAATTAATACACCCAACAATAGGTAGCTTAAAAATAATTTAAAACAATTATTAAATACACAAATATCCAGGCTCGAAATGAATACCCGTAGACTTTACAAATATTTGTCTTACACAGGAATCGAAATCAAAGCGCAGCAGAGCTTTCAACGACCAACCGACAGCGGGTTGTCGGGCTATTGACATTCTACTGTGTCTCGAATCACGTGTGTTCGAGGTTTAACGAACTAGTATAATATGAGTCTCATAGTCTCCAATTAAGTGTGCATAAACGCTTACTTAAGCATAAACAAATACTGAGTTTTAAGAAGTTTTCATTAAAATTAACTTTTCTCCTGTAATTAACGGAGCTACTACACTTATCTTAACAAAATAGAACGGATAGTTGGACTTGCAGTCTTCAGAATAAAATGTAAAAGACTCTGATTAGAAAACAGAAGGACCTTCTGTTTTCTAATCTGAGGTAAAAGAAATGTGTTTTTTCTTCAGATCACTGAAGCCTCGTGAAAAAATAGGAGTATGGACGATCTGTGTGGAAGGATACCACAACTACCACCACACCTTCCCATGGGACTACCGCGCGACTGAGCTTCCCCTCTACAACATGCTGACACCCACCATCGTGTTCATCGAACTCATGGCAAAGGTATGAAATAAAAAAATAAAAAATATAATTCAGCCCCTAACAAACTGTACAGCGGAAAAATAAATAGACATAACCCTTCGTCGCTCAACCCAACAATAGGGTTGCCACAATAAAAATTCACATTCCGTTTTTTTTAAACTGTGCTAAACTAAGCAAGGCAAAGTTTAAAATATCACTAACTAAACAGCATAGCGGCTCCAATGCCAAGCTGATTGTGCGCCAGTAATGGCCACTTATTTCCTTGAACTATGCTGCTCGCAAAACTTTTACTTGGAGCTGGAAACGTGTTATAAGACTTTATGGACAGAAGTTTAAATTTTGGACTGGAACATGAAAACACGTCCTTATGCTGGAAGTGAATATATTTGGTTGTAATAGGTAATAATATTAATATCAGTAATTTTATTTATTAATGCCAGTGATTTCCAAGATAAACTAGAGAAGTTACGCTAAAGTTAAATTATTTCCCTTTTCGTTTCCCTCTGTCTGCAAGGTAAACCTGTGTTCCCTTCTTTCTTCATATTGCTGTACCAAGTATAAATTGATGACTACAAATTATACACATTGAGGAAAATAAAAATTGATGCCTGCAGGAGCGAGTAAACCTGTTGTTAAATATCTAGCCAAAATGATACGCATGAGGCTCATACGTGTGCTACAGAGACCCCGTAACTTCGTTAATATATTTCAGTACATATCCTTCCTTTTCTTTAATCATTTTTTTTACGCAGATTGGACAAGCATACGACTTGAAATACGTGTCCCCGGATATTATACAGCAGCGTGCACACCGTGCTGAGGACGGCACACACCACCTATGGGGATGGGACGACCCTGAATTCAATGAGAAACTCAAAGCAAAATACGGCGCGGTCAGCCACAGTGAAGACAGGAAACAAGCTTAATTTAGACTGTAGTAGAAATAAGGGTGTAGAATGTTACAACTCGACTAATCAACATAAGCAAACGTCAAAAGAAATAAACGTTTGTTATTAAATTAACAAAAACCAAGTATAGTATTAATTTTTTGTAACCCAGATGTCATTTCACATCATGGAAGTTAAAATTTCTTTCTGAATATTCCTAAGTCTGTTTTTATCGATATAACACAATGGAATTTGGGGTACAAATTCCATTGTGTTTCATTCTCATCAGCTCTACACATAAATGAGTAAAATGAAACAAGCTTGAAATCTTTTTCCAATGGTTCGCAGCTGGCGCAGTCGTAAGCGATAAGCGAAAATCGGCATTGGTCTCTTCCATTAGCGAGGTATAATTAATGCAATGCACTGGACTCCGATAGCGACAGTAGTAAATTATGAATTAACCGCATCATTACCGATCACGTAACTCGGAAAACAGCTGTTACAAAAATTACGATTTGGTATTAGCTACGCATGGCCGCGCCTGCATAGTGTTAGTTCACCAACATGATCAATTTCAGTTGAAGATTTACTTTAGACCGGATATTTGGTAGGTAAATCTAGAAGACTAGGTAGGTTGTAGGGCCGATATTCATTTTTTTTTATATCTTGGGACAACTCACACACGGCCATCTGATCCCAAGCTAAGCAGAGCTTGTGTTATGGTAACCAGACAACTGATAAACATACTTATATAATTTTTATATACATACATATTATAGATAAATCACACCCAGACACAGAACAAACATTCATGCTCATCACACAAAGTTTGTTCTGAGTGGGAATCGAACCCACGACCTCCGGCTTAGCAGTCAGGGCTACTAACCACTAGACCAACAAGCCCGTCAGCCTGTTGATAATGTTACTTAGCACGTTCTTTGGCTAAGCACTATACCTGTTACTCTGTTATACTACCGTCAGACGTCAGGTGCATGATAGAGGCTAAACATGGCTAAGCCAAAGTCAGTGCTAAGTAGTAACATCTATTTATCTCGCTATAAGTAATTAATATTATTGTCACCGTCATACAACTGTCTTGTCTGCAGAACATCTATGTCATGTCACCCTATATTGGCAAGATAAAAACCGTAAATAGCTAAGTAACAAAAACTAAAAAAAAAATTATAGCACGATATTTTTAAAAGAGTATGTATGGAGTTTCCTGCCCATTCTTCTTCATACGAAACTACATTTTTTGTTTTTCTTTGCTCTTTTTTATCAAGGGATTTTCGGAAGGCATATTCACTTCATTCTTTAACGGTATAAAATCGGCGTAAGGATATAAACAGAGCCGTCTTTACCTATAGTGCAGGGTGTGCGGCGCACACGGGCGCCGGGTCTTAGGGGGCGCCGAGCGCCCTCTAATATGATACCTCCTAAGATGCGTCGATGCCGGCGCTCTCAAAGACCCTGCGCTCGTGGTTATGGCCGACGACGGCGTAAATTATCTAATATGTTATTTAAGGAATAGAGGAAGCTGTCGATATTTCTATTAGAAGGCGAACGGTAAATGGCAACAATAGCAGTTTCACTACCTATTTTTATATCAAGACAGTTAAAGCCTACACACGTTGGCTCTTTGCAGGTAACACTGAGATTGGATTTACTAAATACAACAACTCCGTCGTTTTGGATTACATAAAATTCAGCAATGTGTTGACGGTAACCATCAAGCCCCGGGACTACTGGGTTGCACGATAACCAGCGCTCAGTAATATCACTCAGTGACTAATTTTAATCTTATTTTTTCACTCCTGACCTGACTCAGTAGTATGTAATAGGCCAATAACATGCAACTTATAAATAAATATCGTATTTGTGAGCTTAAAGATACGAAAAGGCAACGCAAATTGAATAGGAGGGATAGTCATTCTGTTAACTTCTCGTTTAACTTGTGAAGGTCAGACTCTTGTTCAGCACGAATATGCGACATACCCTCTTTCTTTCGAAGATAAATTTTACCATACGATGTTTAGCAGTAGACATATTTATACGTTGTCGCAAAGTCCCGCGCCAGAATAAATAATCTCCTTCCCTTAGAAGTAAGGTAGTCGGAGATAAATATCGACTTTTGAGGGTTTTCTAGGCCAAAAGTAGTAGTGTTAAGTTTATCTTTCTTCTCTTGCGGGGTCAGTTTTTTTAAATTATTCATTACACTTTCCTTTGTTAAGACTGATGTAAATCCGACTACTATTGGTTTAACAGCAGCAGATTTCATGAAGGGCCGGTAGATGTCTCTTACATTCGTGGTGTGCAAAGGTATATTTAAAGTTTCACCTATTGTGACAACAGCATTGCAGAGGCTTTCTTTTGTCTCATTAATCAGCTTAGGCACATTTCGAATTTCCAGTTTTGCCGAGCAAGATTGTTTTTCAAAGTTTTCTATTTTGCCTTCTAAACTTTTTATGTAAATGCATTGATCTTTACGTTTCTGCTTCAAACTTTCCAATTCTTTTTGGATATCATCGTATTTATCAGACAATAAAGCCAATGAAGTATTTATGCAATATTTTGTTTCTGAATTTCTGATAATGAAGCCTCTAAGTTTTGCAATTTATTATTTTGATCCACGACAAATTTTTCAAACTTTTCGCGTATTTCCGTCGTAAACGAAGACATTTCATTTTCCCTCTTTCTTTTTAAACGAAATAAGTTAATATTCGCTTGATCAACAACGTTCACATTGCCTGATACGCTTCCATCCACACTCTCCGTATCAGTCTCTGAGACATTTGCCTGCTTCGCGTGTTTGAGGCGCGTGTACCAGGACTGCAGCAAAGACTGGCGATAGTCACAGTGCGAAAAGATGAGTACTATACGCAAAGAGTACGAAAGAGGTGACGCTCGTGCGGAGACGATACTCGTGCGCAGCTAATTGGCCAGGACGCGTGCCGCCCCTGTGGGCTGGTCTCAAGCAGCAGTGGGCGTTGCTTGCAGTGAAGGTGGTGATGATGTGGTGATTCACTCGGTGCTAGTAGTAGTGACGGTGTGATGTTCGTACGTTCACAGTACTATGAAGCTCCTCAAGTTTGGTTGTCTATTGTTTGCTCGAAGATTATATTATGCCATAATCATCATTTTCCCGAATTTCATTTACCCGAATTTCATTTGCCCGAATGTTTCATTTGCCCTAAAAGACATATGACATACTTTTAATTGCCCGAATTTTAGATACCATAAGATACGAATGCCTAAGTATTAAACTTCTGTGATTCGCCCTTCGAGATTACACTAGATTTACTTGTAGTAGCACGCATATGTGCTGCCATCTTACACTATTTTAGAGCAACAATTCAAAAATTCTATGCACTCTGAAGTTGGTACTCATACACGTTTTGTGTGGCCGCCATCGTACATCTAATTTTCTTTTTTTAGGGTTTTTAGACTTTTTAGTGATATATTAGTGGTTTTTCCTTGTTGTTATACAATATTTAACATGGGAAAACGTAAACACTACGAAGAAGAGGAGCGTCTAGCCCGAAAAATACGTAGACTCGAAAAGAAGATGTCCCGTGTTCGCCGCAAACAAAGAGAAAAAAGTTACCACATTTCTAGTTCAGAATATTCTGATCAAAACCAATACTATGATAGTGACCAGCACTCATTACAGGAGGTTCCACAAAATGAAGGTTAGTAAAAATTCGTATTGTTAAAAATGTTTACCGGCGACGCCGCCGCCGCCGGCCGGTGCGCGCGCGCCCCGTGTGCACACCGGGCCGCGTGACCTTGACCTAAATCTCGACAACGAGTGCCTGGTGCTTATGAGATTAGTCTGTAAGGCTAATACCAGTAAAAATGTACTTCAGTTCAACCTTCAAGGTTGATCGTTGTATATTAACTAGCACAAAAATTCTAGAACATGATCCGAGAGGTCATGTCATGAATAAAAACTACCCAGAGTACAAACCGTGAGTTTGTATTAAGTATTATACCATACAATATGTTTTCTTGAACATAGTCCGGGAGGCTATGTCTTGATCATTTATGTATCTTCTACCCTCTTTTACAAAACTGGTACCCAATTCTAGAGTACAAACCGTGAGTTTGTATCATGAATATCTTAAGAACTTCCTTGTGCTTGTTCTTTTTTCCAGGAGCCCCACTTGAAAATAATATCTCTTCCGATTTAATTACTCAGCCAAAGCAATCTAATGAGACAATAACTGCACCAATACCATAGATTCTGCTGCAGATTGTGCTTGTACCACAGAAAATACAACTACAGATGTACTACCTTTAGTAAATACGTCAGATTGTTTAGAGAGCATCGAAGACCTAGAGCCAGATATCTTACAACTTCTTGGCGAAGAACCTGCAACAGAAGAGAAATTTGGACCGAACATCCACAAGGATATCAGTAATAGATGGTCTGATATCTTGATAAATTGACTAAAGGACGAAACTATATCAGAAATAACAAATAATTATAAAGTGCCTGAAAATTTAAAATTTTCCCTGGCTCCCACGCTAAACCCAGAAATTAGGGCAGCGATTAATGAAAGTGCCCTGAAAAGAGACAAGATTTTGGCTGATAAACAAAAACTTTTATCTACAGCCATAAATTGTGTTGCAAACACAATCACAACAGTATTGAAAACTTCACCTCTCAATGAAGGGGTTAGAAATCAAACAATAAAACCTCTTAGTGATGCCGGCAGACTTTTATGTCTATCGCATTACAATGAAACACAAACACGGAAAAATTTTTTGTTGTCCTGTCTCAACAAGGAAATTAAAGACAATGTTAAAGACCTCAAGCGGGACCACCTACTCTTTGGTAGTGACCTTCAAGAAAATTTAAAATCTATGAAGGCTATAATTAGAACCGGCTCTGAGCTGAAAACAGCAAACAACACTAAACCAAGACCGCCACCAAAGAACAGTCATCCAAAGGAACAGTCAAACAGGGCTTTAAACTGGAGGGGCCCACCGCTGCCGCAGTCACAACCCCGCCGCGGGGGACCACGACACAGCGCGACGGTTGGTGGGCGCAGACAGCAACCGGTGCACCGTGCGGCGGACCGCCGTGCTCCACGACAACACAACCGGGTCCCACGCCGTTAGCTACTACACCGGATGATACTCAGGCGGGTAAATTAAAATTATTCTTCCATAATTGGTTGAAAATTACAAATGATCCCGTAGTGTTAAACTGGGTAAATGGCCTGCAAATCCCAATTAAGGATAATCTCTTTCAATCTTTCGTTTTTTCTCATAATTGTCCTAAATCTAAGGCTGACAAACAGCACATGACTAAAGAAATTGATAATCTTTTGAGTATTGGTGCTATAAATGTTTGTGATCCATGTGATGGTCAATTTTTATCAAATATCTTCCTTGTTAAGAAGAGTAACGGCACAAATAGATTCATCTTAAACTTAAAATTGCTAAATAAGTTCATCGATGCCCCACATTTCAAACTAGAAGATTATAGAACAGTTTTGAGACTCATGTCAAAACATAGTTACATGTGTTCTATTGACCTTAAGAATGCATATTTTTCCATTAATATCCACAATGACTCAAGGAAATTATTGCGGTTTAGTTGGTTGGGAAAACTGTATGAATTCCAAGTTTTACCGTTTGGTATGAATATAGCCCCTTATGTATTTACGAAAATTATGCGTCCAGTTATGCAATTTCTTCGAAATCAAGGCTTATTGTCTGTCATATATTTAGATGATTTGTTATTATTCGGAAATTCTTATGAAGAGTGTAAACATAATTTTGAAATGACAACAAGGTTACTTGAGTCGCTAGGTTTTACTATAAACTTCGAAAAGAGTGTTAGTACACCTAGTCAAAATGCGACATATTTAGGGTTCGTTTTTAATTCTGTGAACCTAACAATTAGCATTCCAGTAGAAAAGAAACTTCGAATTAAGGATGAACTCTTACATTTTTCGAAATTAAAAAGATGTAAGTTGCGTAACTTTGCACATATGATTGGATTGTTAATATCAGTCTGTCCAGCAATGCAGTACGGCTGGTTGTACACTAAAAGGTTTGAAAGAACTAAGTATCTTAGTCTAAAACAAACAAATGATTACAATCAATATATTAATTTACCTCCCTTTCTTCAGGAAGACTTTGACTGGTGGCTTAATAATATAGAAAAATGTTCCAGTCCTATTCGATCAAATGTTTATAAACTGGAAATATACTCAGATGCGTCGCGAACTGGTTGGGGTGTCAGTTGCTCTGACCAGACTGCCAACGGCCAATGGTCTAGAGAGGAGTTAACGCAACACATTAACTACTTAGAACTGAAGGCAGCATTTTTTGGGTTGAAGATCTTTGCCAATGATTATCGTAACTGTGAAATACTTTTACGGATTGATAACTCCACTGCAATTTCTTATATCAATAAGATGGGTGGTATACGTTTTCCCCATCTTACTTCTATAAGTCGGGAGATATGGCAGTGGTGCGAAGAACGACATTTATTTGTCTTCGCTTCATATATTTCTTCAAAAGATAACCATATTGCAGACGCAGAATCACGCCGCATACATGCTGACGTGGAGTGGGAGCTCGCTGATGATGCATTCAAGCAGATATGTGACAAATTCAATCAACCTAAAATCGATTTGTTTGCAAGTCGACTAAATAGGAAATGTTCCAAATTCGTCTCTTGGCATAAAGATCCAGAAGCATTTAGGGTTGATGCTTTTACCTTAAAGTGGTCCAATTATTATTTTTATGCATTTCCACCGTTTTGTTTAATTTTGAAAGTTTTACAAAAAATTATTATAGATAAGGCCGAAGGTATAGTTGTGGTTCCTCTTTGGCCCACACAGCCTTGGTATCCTCTTTTTAGGAAACTGCTAATTACAATACCAATTGAATTTTCACCTAATAAATCATTATTGTCATCTCCTTACAGTGTGGAGCACAAGCTTCAAGAGAACCTTACCCTGGTTGCCGGAGTATTATCAGGCAGGCATTTCTAAAGAAGGGCTCCCCTCCAGATGCTGCGGATGTGATGCTGGCGTCTTTAGCTAGTAACACTTTGAAACAATATAATACCTGTTTTAAACGCTGGTTTGCCTTCTGTCAAGGTAAAGACTTAGACTTATTTGAAGCTTCAGTCCCTAATGTATTAGATTTTTTAGTTACTCTTTTTAACCAGGGTCAAAAGTATAATTCAATTAATTGTACAAAAGCAGCGTTGTCTCTGCTTTTAAACTCAGTAACCATTAGCGACCCACAAATCACGAGGTTTATGAAAGGAGTCTTCAAATTACGTACCCCACTCCCAAGATATAATTTAACTTGGGATCCATCTATAGTTTTAGATTATTTAAGTAATTGGTATCCTAATGAAAGCCTCTCGTTCAATAAACTGTCTAAGAAATTGGTTACACTCTTAGCATTAGTAACTGCACACCGAGTACAAACATTGTCCTTGATCAAGCTATCTAATATTAAGAAATATTATAATGAAAGGTTTGTAATAAATATTACAGATACAATTAAAACCTCCAGTGTAAATCGTACGCCACCGGTACTGATTCTTCCTTATTTCAATGATAAACCTTCCATTTGTCCTGCTAGGACTTTAGAACAGTATTTAACTGTTACAGTAGACAAAAGGAAATCTGAATGTAACTCCTTATTAATTAGTTATAAAAAACCTTTTAATAATGTATGCTCTCAAACATTAAGCCGTTGGATCAAGGCCACCCTAGGTGAGAGCGGGATAAACACGTCTGTCTTTAGTGCTCATAGTACGAGACATGCAGCTACTTCAGCTGCCAATAGACTCGGTGTAAGCATAGATGTTATTAAAAGAACGGCGGGTTGGACCGGCAGATCTGAAACCTTTGCCAAGTTTTACAATAGAGAAGTAGCTGTAGATACCTCGGATACCTTTGCTCGTTCTTTTTGTAGGATGGCCTCAATGGACGAATGATAACATTGATTGTAATTTGTTTATGTGAAGTCAACATTAAACAATAAATTGATACTGTTTTTCTTTTTCTTCTTTACTATTTCGTGAATCTTTAAACATCTACAAGTAAATCTAGTGTAATCTCGAAGGGCGAATCACAGAAGTTTAATAGAAAGTCAAACGAACTTACCTGTAAGTGATGTTCGATGACTATTAAACGATGTGATTCGCCCGAGAGATTACACTCCCTCCCTGACCCCGATTAATAAATCTCATACCCTGACTTGCACGAAATAGTGGCTGACGACGGCCAAATAAGGAGAATAACGTGTATGAGTACCAACTTCAGAGTGCATAGAATTTTTGAATTGTTGCTCTAAAATAGTGTAAGATGGCAGCACATATGCGTGCTACTACAAGTAAATCTAGTGTAATCTCTCGGGCGAATCACATCGTTTAATAGTCATCGAACATCACTTACAGGTAAGTTCGTTTGACTTTCTATTGTTTGCCTTATTTTTATGTGCCATAATAATTATTAGACATAATATTTAAATGGCATAACAAGTATTAGACAAATATTTAAGCCCCGTAATGGTTTTTTTTTTCTGTGCATGGTTGATCGTGGGCTAGGTCGACGGACTCCTACTTCTGTGTGGTTTATAAAAAAATAACCACGAAGGGGATGGCGGGGTCTATTCGCTCGCTTCGCTCGCTCACACGACCCCGCCATCCCCTTCTAACCTAACCTGTCCGATTCGGGGTGCCCTAAAGTCCCAATTGCATCCAATTTCTCTTGATATAAACAACCGTTACACACCCGATGTCGATGGCAAATTATGTTATGGCATATCATAATTATGGCATGTGATAATTAGGGCATGTGATAATTAGGGCTTACAATGATTATGACAAATGATGTTATGGTAAGTGACTTTATGGGAAACAATGATTCTGGCACGTGACTAATATGGCAAATGAGAGTAAGGCAAATGAGTATTAAGTATGTCTGTTCGGGGTTAGGGTGAGATTAAGATAAACTAAGATTGAAGATTGTAAAGATAGATATATTTCAGTACTACAACAAATGGGATAATAATTAAACCTAATGAGGTGAATAGGATGAGATGGAGTCGCGCCCGATATGCTATCCGAAAGCGTACTGACTATTTTACTTAATTACTACATAAAATATTCAATGCATATAGCGCGGTGTCGCAATTACGCTGACATGTTCTTATTGTTCGGTGATTGACCCGAACATGCTCCCGAGGGAGAAAAAGGATGAGGTTAGTATGTGAAGTTAATAATGAAATTAATACTAACAAGGTGAAGACAATGTTCTTAAATAATAAAATAGTTATGTCGGGTTAATTATGTTAAATGGTGAGATGAAGGTAACATTACAATTTAAACAGAATCTCTACAGTTTAAATCTGGAAGAGAAAACACACGAAAGATCGGTGAAGAACCTCTATCTTCCTTTTTCTGTAAGCACTCACTAGATAGAGCTAGTCTCTTAGGATCACTTTTCACTGATTTACTACTAGATTGCCCATTTTCCCTAAATTCACTACACTCAATCACAACACTTTCTGGAACGGTGTGTGGAGACGGCAACCCAGTCGCCGCAGATGTCCGCTCTACTGTGGGACTGGAACGATTTCCGTTTCGTCGTCGTAGCCGCCAACATTTAAAACAGTAAACTGCCACCAATAACAAAATGAGCGATATGACGAGATATATAGCAGCATACTGATGAACGTCGTGGTAGGAGATATTGGTGCTCAAAGGTTCACTCTGCTTCAGGATGTCAAGACTTCTTTTAATAGTTAGCTTCAAATTGCATGAGGTTGTCTGAGTTGTTAGGATTAAACTCATATGAGATTTCTGGCATAGTGATATTTATCATATGATTGATTGGTGATATTTCTGGTGAGATAATCTTTGTCGTCGAGCTAATTTTACTAGACAATCTTTTGTTTGAGTACACCATAAAATTTTCTGTTTTTACTAAACAGCCTTCCCCTACACGCAACAGACCAGCACCCGATAACCTAACTGCCTGTACTTGATTTTCACACAAAAGTTTGACGTTACATTCATTGCAGCAAAAATAAAAATACTTGTTATCTGATGTTAACTCTCTCCAGTCGTTCTTGCACGAAGTAGTTTTAGTTTTACAAGTTCTCGTTCCTGGGATTGTCTCGCAGAGGCTATGATCATCTTTCATGTGGTGGATAGGCTTTCTGATATGACACAGAATAGTCGCAGGGTTTTGTATTATGCAGGATTGTAGATCCGTGCTTGTGACGGTCAAATACGAATCTTTTCTCATGTTGATAGCTGCTAATTCAGAGATAGTTTTCACCTTCATGATTGATTGATGATCTTGTACATTGCGTGGAACCGGGATAAGATTGAATACCTCGTAAACATCCCTTTCAATAAGTGGTATTTTTATTTCTATAATTAGGTATTTGCCAGAGTATTTAGCTCTTACTTTGAGCAAGCTGTAAAGATCTTTAAGGTTAAAATTGTCGACCGGAACTACCAAGTCTCCCGATATTTGTGCGGAAATTATACTTAGCTCTGATCTGAGTTGCTTCGGAGATATTAAATGAAAATCTAATTTTCCACTATAAATGTCAGTTACTGTATCCAAAATTGAGTCCTGGATTCTTCGAAGGGTATACAGCAAGTTGTTGGCAGTGAAAGCCGAAGTTATGAAATCTGTGATCAAAGTTAAATTTTGCACTTGTAGAGCGATATTTTTATAAGAATCTTCGAGATAATTAAGTTTCTGGTTAATTAATTTATGATGTTTGTTAATAGTATTCTCCATCCTTTTCATGAGATTAAATTCAGCTTCTACGACAGACGTTTGGTTCTTCCAGAGGTTGTACAGATGGTTCTCATTATGCTTTAAAAGGTCAATATCTTTCTCATATTTTTCGGCAAATCGTTGGTCCAACACTCCGAATAAGGTATTTGCAACGTAGCCTACTCCGTCTAGCAAGCCGCGTCTCCGCCGTTTCTTATTAGTCATAAATGAGTCATTCATCATGACAATATTATCGTAATGTTTAATTTCCTCGAACTCGTGCTCGAGTTGTAACATGACGCCGGCGCAAGGCGTTTGTGTTCTTATCGTAGAGCATAAGGTTTCAAGATAATTGATATATTTTAATAGTGCCGCCGTTCCTTCTTGATATGGCTTTGTGTCATAATAGACTATTAAATGCCAATCATCCCTAATTAAGTGCATATTAGATATTTTGTCGAAGTAGACACTATTGTTTGTCAGCGTGGTGAGGTTGTAGGATGCTTGAGCGGTGTTTATTAGTGACAGTAAAAATAATGTCAAAGATAAAACCATAGCTGAGAATGAGATGGGACGTTTTTTCCTCGTAGCTGGAGGTTTGTTTTCAACTTTCGGGGCATTTGGGTCTTGATCATTACTATTTGTCGGCAGTAAGGATAGTTTTACAACTGGACGTTTTAAGATCCCGTTTTTGGTTTTAAGTGTGACGACCCTTACGTGTCCATCACTTCCAGGATGCAGCGTTATTACGCGACCTAGACTCCATTTTCCTGGTGGAAGGTTGTCGTCTTTTATAATAACGATGTCGTTGAGATTGAGATCTTTTTGGTGTTGCCGCCATTTGGCCCTAGTAGAAAGCTGCGAGAGGTAGTCAGTTTTCCACTTAGCCCATATATCTTGGTATATCTTTTGTGTCAGGTGCCATCGTGTTCTGAGATCATGCTCTGTTTCGAAAATCGTTAAGTTGGGGCCACTTGCCAAAAAGTGAGCCGGGGTCAGAAAATCCAAATCCTCAGGATCTTCTGTCAGAGGGCACAGCGGTCTGGAGTTCAAACAAGCCTCGAGTTGAGATAGTAGGGTAATATATTCCTCGTAGGTTAGTTTTTGCTCTCCCACGACCCGCTTGAGATGGTGTTTAAGGCTCTTCACTGCAGCTTCCCAGAGTCCGCCAGCAGATGGCCATGATGGGGCGTTAAAATGCCACTCTATATTCATTTCAGAGATTGTCGAGCTTACTTCTTGATCAGATAAGATGCTTGAGATTTCAGACAGCTCCTGTTTTAAGATTTTATTGGCTCCTATGAAGTTAGTTCCCTGGTCACTGTATATGTGGCCTGGGACTCCTCTTCTAGCCGACATTCGTCGAAGTGCGGCAATAAATGCTGACGCTGTGAGATCGGAGACTATTTCTAAATGTATAGCTTTAGTCACCATGCAAACAAAAACTGCGACGTATCCTTTACAGGTTTTAATGCCACGGCCTTTGTTTGCCTTCATAAATATGTGTCCGGTATAATCTACTCCTGTGTGGTAAAAGGGTCGGTTGGGAATCAATCGTGCTGGAGGTAGGTCGCCCATAATTTGATGTTGTGATGTGGGATTATTTCTTAAACATTTGACACACATTCTTAACCGTTTCTTAGTGACTCTGTTGCCCCCAAGAATCCAGTATTTTCTTCTTATAAATCCAGTAGTCATTTTTACGCCACCGTGAAATACAAGTTCGTGCGATTCATCTATAATAAGATCTGCCAGTTTCGACTTATTCGGTATTATGATGGGATGCTTCATTTCGGGATCAAGATTCGAATGTTTAAGTCTACCTCCGACACGGAGTACATGATTGGAGTCCAGTATGGGATTAAGATTAAGAATCTGGCTTTTATTATTTAGTGGATCATTGTTTTTCAACCGCGATATTTCTTCGTGGAAATATCCATTTTGAACGTGCTTAATTATCATTTCTCTAGCTGTCTTCATATTTTGCAGAGTAAGGAAACTAGTGCGTGGTTTCTTGTAAACAACAATGTCGATGAACTTGTTGATGTAGGCTAAAACTCGAGTCACTTTCCTTAAAGTGCTATATTTATTTAAAAGGTGAATAATCATTGAATTATTGGGGTTAATTATGACCGTGTTTACATTCTCTTTTTTCCTTAGTTCTTCGTTAGTAATACTTGTATCAATCGGCATCTTATGGGATTCTTTAGGGTTATATTGTGGCAACCAGTCGGGCCCTTGCCACCACAGTGAGTGATTGGCTAATTGAGCAGCAGGTAAACTACGGCTTGCGCAATCTGCGGGGTTTTCCTTGGATTTTACGTAATTCCAGTTCTCTTTAGGGATTATTTCTGTAATGCTCCTCACTCGATTTGCAACAAAGGGTTTCCATTTCTCCGGTTCGCCACATAACCAGCCTAAAGCAGCCGTTGAATCAATCCACCCATAAACATGCACCTTGTAGCTTCTTAGGGCTAAGATTATTTTTTGCATAAGCTTTGACAGCAAAAGAGCGCCGCAAAGTTCCAAGCGCGGGATGGACTGTGGTTTTTTCAGCGGTATTACTTTTGACTTCCCTGCAATAAGAGTCACGTGGGTTTGGTGATCTCTTTGTATTTTGCAATACACGACGCAAGCGTATGCTTTTGTGCTAGCGTCACAAAAGCCATGAAGTTCGATGGTATCTTTATCCTGGGTTTGAATCCAACGTGGAATTTGAAATTGAGATAGATCGGCTTTAATTAAATTCCATTCCAACGCAATGTTTTGAGGGACAGGGTGGTCCCAACCCAGGTCTGATTTCCATAACTCTTGAAACAAGATCTTGAGTTTTATTGTGACTGGTGCTAGCCAGCCCAAAGGGTCGAAAATTCTCGATATCTGAGATAGGAATTGTCTTTTTGTAAGGATATCTTGTGAGATAAATTCTATAGGGTGAAAGATAAAAAGATCGTGTTTTGGTTCCCATCTAAGACCTAAAGTTTTGGTTGACTCAGTTTGTTTGAAGTCAAAGTCTTCCTTCAGAGGAGCATCAGAACTATCTATTAATTCCGGTAAGTTTGATCGCCATTTTCTGAGATTAAACCCTCCAGATTTGAGAAGGTTTATCATCTCAGTTTTGAGCTGTTTTGCTGCTCCCGCTGAATGTTCACCATGCATAAGATCATCCATATAAAATGAGTCCTCTAAGATATCAGGAGCGCAGCTATGAGGATAGTTAGACCTTTCATCTTTGGCAAGTTTCTTCAGTGTCATCATGGCCAAAAAAGGTGCGGCTTTTGTGCCATAGGTAACTGTCGCTAACTGGTATTCTTTTAAAGGTTGTGATTGATTGTTCCGCCAGATAATTTTCTGATATTTCTGATCGTCGGGATGCAAACAGATTTTGCGAAACATCTTTTCTATATCTGCTGTAAAAGCGTATCTAAATTGTCTCCATTTTAAGATAAGGCTCTGCAGATCTTGTTGTAAATTGGGTCCTCGGCACATAAGATCATTGAGGCTGTAACCGCTCGAGGTTTTTGCAGAGGCGTTGAAGACAACTCGCAGTTTAGTAGTTGCTGACTCAGATCGTTGGACGCAATGGTGCGATAAGTAGCAGTCCGGCTGAATGTGTGGCGCGACTGGTGTCATATGTCCGAGCTCTAGGTATTCAGAAATGAACGTTTTATAGTCACGTGCCACAGCTGGTTGTTTATTTAATTTCCGCTCTAATTGAAAAAAAATTTTTTTTTTTTTTATAGCTCCTTGTATTTTTACAATCTGTCTCAGTAATTTTGGACATTAAGTAACTATTTTGACGATTTTAGATGTCTTGCTCGGTAAGTGTCCTTTGACACATCCTAATTATTTATTTAACTTCTAAAGCTATATTTGTCCGATAAAGTCTTGTGGTATTTTGTACTTAAGCCTTCTGGGCCCTGCGCCATCCATAAGGTGACTTGCCAGGATGTTTGGGTGATGAGTAATTCTTTCCTTGTATGATTTGATATAGTTCTTTATCTCTTCTTTAACTGTGAGTATTCCCAGATCATGATGTAGACCCTCATTTGGTACATACCATGGTGCATTTGTAATCATTCTTAGAACCTTATTTTGGAACCGCTGTATGATCTCAATGTTGGAGAAATTGAAAAAATTGAGCAATCGATTTTGTTTTCGACTCGCCAACATTTTCCTTAAAGTTTTCTTTGAACGGTATTTTCACGACGTAGCTTCCATCTTGCCGTCTTGAGGTAGAAGATTGGTAGAATTCGATGCATTTTTGATCTTCTTCTGATATCACTGGAGGTTCATGTATGTCCTCAACTTCCCAAAATTGCTGAATCTCTTCAATATTATTTAAGATCACATTGCAATGGTACGTTTTGTAGTTGCCGCTTAGGATCCATCCCAACTGAGTTTGTTGCGCTATGGGCAACATAGCTTCTGATCGACAAATACCGTCCATAAGGATAGTGGAATAGATATCTGCCCCAAATAAGATGTCGATTGGCCTACTTTTATAGAATTCGGGATCTGCTAGAGTTATTTGGTTAAGAGTAGGCCAGTCTGGTTTGGGTAAGGTACAGCTGGGTAAGTTATTTATCAGTTTGTTCATTATATATACGTCCGTTTCAAAGGTAAAATTGTTGACTAACGATGAACATTTAATGGTAATCCTGCCCTTACAGTTGTTTTCCTTATTTCCTATTCCAGAGATATAACCGTTGCATTTACGTCGCGGTAGTCTAAGCAACTGAGCTGCGCTTTCCCTAATAATAGATGTCTGTGACCCTTGATCTAAAAGAACTCTCATTTTTTGATAGGATCCGTCCGTTGCTTGTACGTTAATTATTGCTGTGGCAAGCAATATTTCTGAGGGTTCGTTAAGAAGCGATGCGACTGTGTTTCGTTCTTGCTGTTGGGATGACGATTTCGTAATCATGTCTGTATTTGACCTAGAGCGATGTGACGTAAATGCTTCATGCAAAATGGTGTTGTGGTCTTTATTGCATTCTTTGCATTTTATTTCGGAAAGACATTTTTTGCCTTCGTGGTAATGCAAGCAATTAATGCAAAGACTCAATTTAGTAATAATATTTTTCCGTTCATGAGGTTGCAATTCTAATAACTTTTGACATGCATGAATTCGATGATCGTCGGAAGTGCAAATAGGGCATTGCTTGCGATAGTTATTTTTGCGTTTGGACTTTGACGATTGTAAAACTTGGTTTGTTGAGTAATTCGTTTTGGGATTGTTATAATTTCGGCTATAATTGGAACCTTTTGAGAAGGGTGGTTTATTATTGTTGTTAGACTGAGATAAGGATGATTTTTGCACGGAATTTTCGAGTTTCTTACGTGAAGTTTCCAGCATCATAAACTTAGTTTCTAGAAAATTAAGGAAATCTTCTAAGACGGGCAACTCTCGCGGGGATTTTAAAGATTGTAAATAATCCTCATATGTATCCGAGTCCAGTTTTTGGGACAGCATACATACGAGGAAGGGATCCCAGGAAGTCACATCGACTCCAAGGTTCTTGATAGCATTAACGCTCTCGTACGTAGTGTCGTGAATGCGTTTTATATGATTAGCCGATTGTTGCTGGTTAGCAGGGATGTTCATGATATTGTTAAGATGAGATGAAAAGATTAGACGTTTATTATTATAACGATGATTAAGGATATTCCAGCACACTAGATAATTGTCGGAGCTAATTTGGAGATGTTGGATTAATTTTTCTGGTTCACCTTTCACCTTACTCTTTAAAAACTGCATCTTTTGTGCATTCGACAAAGAGGGATTATTGTGCACTGCTTCGGTAAAAAGATCTTTGAACGAAATCCACTTATTGTAGTTTCCCTCAAAGGTAGCTATCTCCATTTTCGGGGTAGATTTTTCAATATGCGCAACGGACCACATTTTTTTATTTATGTCTTTTTTGATTTTGTTATAATGTTTCTCGTAAAGAGTAAATTGTTCTTCGTACTCGGGGTTCGATCCGCCACACTCATTGTCCAGCTCCCAGTGAAGCGAGTCAATAGCCGCCCAACGAGATTGTATCGTCTTCAGGAGGTCTTCGAACTCCCATTTTTCCGTGACGAGATCAAGGTCGATGTTGGATGATGTCCTTAAAAATGCCTTAAAGTTTGTAGCTTGCTTTTTTAAGAGAATGTCGGCTTTACTCTCTTCAAGAGCAGAAGTTTTGGCAGCAGCTTGGGATGCAAGGTTTAAAGATTGAGATTCCGCAGTAGGTTGGAACGTAGGAGGTTTCAATTCAGGGGTTTGCGGTCTGTTTGCGAGTGGGATATAGTTCTGAATAGTAGATTTAATATTGTTATATTTTTCAGTCATTTGATCGTATTGATTAGTACTGAAATAAGTATGAGATTTATCACCAAATGATAACAAAGCCATATGATTATTATGGAACTCTGTAAAGTATTGTTCCAAGGTAGCTAATCGACGACGTAGGTAGTCCGAGGTCTTGCGCTCCGCACCATCCTTCTTGAAATTGGTGAAGAGCCCATTTATGGCCTCGATCAGTTGATGTTGGGTTGATAAAATGTCTTCCATTTTCGACATTATAGAGATAAAAAAGACCTTACTTGTACTGAAGGCTTCTTTGGAGATCAAATGTCCTTGCGATGACTGCAAGAACAAACCTGGAGTAGCAGCACGATGAGATGATGCGATGCTCTCGTAAAAACAGGTTCAACAGGATCAGCGGGATGATGAAAGTTTTGATTCACTCAATTCTGTTCACTAGGGTCTGGTTACAAGTTTCAAGCGAGACGCTCACACTGTACAGTTAGTGGCTACACACGAATTGCACTTATGCACACGCGTCGGTCCCGCTATAATAGGCTCGAAGGACCAATGTTCGGGGTTAGGGTGAGATTAAGATAAACTAAGATTGAAGATTGTAAAGATAGATATATTTCAGTACTACAACAAATGGGATAATAATTAAACCTAATGAGGTGAATAGGATGAGATGGAGTCGCGCCCGATATGCTATCCGAAAGCGTACTGACTATTTTACTTAATTACTACATAAAATATTCAATGCCTATAGCGCGGTGTCGCAATTACGCTGACATGTTCTTATTGTTCGGTGATTGACCCGAACAATGTCGTATGATATTATGGCTGTTGACTATTATGGCAAATGATATTAGGGCAAATAAAATTCGGGCAAACGGCGGTACTTATACCAATTTCGAACTATCTGCAGTTTGAGTTTTATTAAACATTTAGTTTATTTGTAGTGAAGTAAGTTATTTGATGTAAAAAAGAATATAAATGACGAGTATGCATTGATAGGTGATTATTTATTTGAATGCAATTTATAATATCCCTTTTTAGAATTGCAATTCCATATTTGTTCAAGCGTGAAGATAGTTGAAATAAAAGATAAATAAATACCTGTTTTTTGGTTACTTTAGTAGATTAAATAAAACAATTTAAATAGCTCACAATTCTAATATTTGTACACTATACAAAACAAGCAATTTTCAATAATAAATATCTTCTATCTATACTTTAATAAAACTGTAGAGAGGTCAATTCTGTACATAAAATTTATATTCAAAATTAATATTAGAGGATGATTGGTGATCGATACTGATGCCAAAAATGCAATTTTAGTAAATTTTTTGTCTGTCTGTCTGCCAGTCTGTATGTGTACGCATGGGTTAAAAACTACTGAAAGGATTTCAATCAAACTTGGTACGATTGTAATCCATACTCCTGGGCAGGTTATAGGCTATATATAACATAACGCTGAGACACATAGGAGCCGAGCAGTAATATTCCTTTTGAGAGATTCCGTTGCGTGCGCTACATAAATGGCTGACGTTACGCAAAAATGATGACTAAAGAATTGTTCCTCTTAAAAAGTCCTAAAAAATGTCTGAGACAGCATATTATGTCTAATATTTATAGTTCACTATAATCATTTTTATAGCAATGAAATTAGTTCTTAGAAATTAGTTCATCCCGTGATTTTGAAAGCACGCAAAGCCGTTGGTCGCGGTTGTCATTCGTCGTTACGTATAGCTAGCTAGCCTTTTTGGCTTCTAGTTACCAGTCTGACCAGTCTAAGGAAGAGGTATCGTGTCGCCCAGTTACTGGGTTGTGGAGGTCTGATAGGCAGTCGCTTCACGTAAACACTAGAATCCAGCTGAACCCGGTTAGCACGAAAAGGGGCCCAACAGGGCCAACGCCTGCCGGGGAATGTTTATAATGCGGAATGTTTATAATAGTTGCCGTGACCCCGAAAGAAACATAAAGGGCAACCGAAGGAACATGAGTGGGTTTTAGTCAGTAAAAGTCTGACACGGCATATTCTGACATATTTATTTATTATGAAAGAAAGGTTTTGAATTTTTTTTTTTTTTTTTTTTTTATTATAATGGGCTTGCTCTTGGTCCCAGACTAGCCCGAGGGCATAGACGGAGCCTACGATGGAGCGAGCTTACCCAGTAGATGCCTATGCACTCTATTCTTAAATACTTCCGGGTTATATGAATTTGGAAACACAGACGCCGGCAGGGAGTTCCATTCCTTTGCGGTGCGCATTATGAACGATTTTGAGAAGCGCTGCGTGCGGATATGAGGAATATCGTGTAGCTCATGAGCACACTCACCGAAGTGCAATCTGTAAAATACCGCCAGACAGGCAACTTTTCGCCGATGTGCTAGTGGTTGAAGTTGAGCCACCAGCTTCTTGTCGCCAATCAACCTTCTGGCCCTGCGATCCACCGAATCCAATGCGGCCAGTTGAATTTGGCAACTAACCTTTCGTTTTTTTCAACAAATTTATAACTTATTTAAAACTAGCTTTTGCCCGCGACTTCGTCCGCGTGGAGAAATAATTCCCGTTCCCGGGGGATTTCCGGGATGAAAACTATCCTATGTCCTTTCTCGGGTCCCAGACTATATCTGTACCAAATTTCATTCAAATCGGTTCAGTGGTTTAGGCGTGAAGAAGAGACAGACAGACAGACAGACAGACAGACAGAAAGACAGACAGACAGACAGACAGACAGAGTTACTTTCGCATTTATAATATTAGTAAGGATTCTTAAACAAAAGGAAGGAGAATAGAATAGAATAGAATAGAATCATTTATTTGACATAAACATGTGTATACATACATACATACACAAGCAGGTGCATGTGCATGTAGGATGATATAATAATTATAAAGCGCTTAAAAAACATGTTTGCCACTTGACATGGCATGCAAATATTTATAAAACAATAATTATCTAGAGTCTACTACTAAATAGAAAATGGACACAATAACATTTACTTAAAATCAAATACTTTTTCATTTAAGAACTCATAACATTATAAGTATGCTCTCTGTACTAAAACCAATTTGAGCCGAGATACTACAACGTATGTATAATTATGTAAAGCACTTTTATCAACACCAAAAAATGTTATCACTGGGATATTTAGAATACCTGAAACCAAACCAACGATAAACTATTTTGTAAGTAAGTAATTATTCTAGAATAAAAAAAAACTAAATATATTTCATCTTGGAAACCTGCTTTTAGGGTTCTGTTCACGAAATGTGTCAACGAGACTATTACTAAGCCTTCGCTTGTCTGTCTGTCTGTCAACGGGCTGTATTTTACGAGTATGAACCATAATAGGTAAAGTTAAAATTTTCAAGAAATGGGAAATTCTATTGCTGCTAAAAAAATAAATAGGAAATAATAAGTAAAGTTAAAATCTATACTAATACTAGCTGTCCCCCGCGGTTTCACCCGCGTTTTATCAGATTTATGGTTACAACAAAAAAAGATAAAAAGTATTCTACGTCCGTCCCCTGGTTCTAAGCTACCTCTCCACCAATTTTCAGCTAAATCGGTTCTGCCGTTCTTGAGTTATAAAATGTGTGACTAAAGGCGCTCCTAAACGGGCAACATAATTGCTGCAATTTTATTGCAGCAATTTTTTGAGCATGGCCGCAACTCCGGCAATATTGCCGGTGTTGCTCGGCCATATATTGCAGCAGTTTTTTTTTCATACAATAAGTGTTGCCCGGCAATACCGGCAATATTGCAGAGAGTTCGGAAACATTGCCGGGCAATGCCGGCAATGTATTGCAGCAAGCAGTAAAAAATTGCCCGTTTAGGAGCACCTTAACACAACTTTCTTTTATATATATAGATTATAAAGGTGAAGAGTTTGTTTGTTTGGTTTTACGTGCTTATCTCAGGATGTGCTGGATCGAATTAAAAAAATATTATATTTGTGTTGGATAGTCCATTTATCGAGAAAGGAGCGGCGTAGTAGCCAAAAATACGGGAAAAGCCGCGATGGGGACAGCTAGTTTTAAAAATATTGAATGGCCCTAAATGATTGGCCTAAGTGATTTTTTTTTAGTTTTACTTTTGATTTTAATATCGTATGGAAGTCATACAGAACCCTAAGTGTACAAGTCACACTCGCACTAAGCCGGTTCCTCAACTTTATCTATAAGGTATAAATAAGAAAACTAAAGCAGACAATCTCACAATTTATATACGTTTGCACACAGTACAACGTTTGAAAGAGAAATACAATGAAGGCTACCTCTGTGGTGAGTTATAAATACTTAAATTCTAATATTATAAATGGGAAAGTGTGTCTGTCTGTCTGTCTGTCTGTCTGTTTGTCTTTCTTTCACGGCAAAACGGAGCGTCGGATTGACGTGATTTTTTAAGTGGAGATAGTTGAAGGGATGGTGAGTAACATAGGCTACTTTTTGTCTCTTTCTAACGCGAGCGAAGCCGCGGGCAGAAGCTAGTCTATAATAATGGTAAATAGACTATTATAATAGTAATATTGACTTTTATATCTATTTCAGTGGTAATTCTTCTTATGAATAACAAGCTACCCGAAAATGACAAATTTTCCCAATCAACTGAACATAATAATTTAATGTTAAAATTAAAATTCTATCAAAGAAATTAGACAGATTCTAGAAGGCGAATGAGCTGAAGCTGGTTTCTGTACATAATATGGCTTAAGTAATAAACACTGTATTTTATTGTATTTACTGGGTAAAATACACTGTATATTACCCAGTAACTGGGTTGTTGGTTAAAGACAGTCGTTCCATGTAAAACACTAGCATTTAACTAGATTTGGTTAAACTGGAAATAGACACTAAAATAGTTTTGGAAAGTATATTGTAATGTAGTGATGGATGATTTTTATATATTTACTAGATTTCGCTACCACTACACAAAACACCCACTCAACTGTCTGTGCCAGGTAGCAAGCATTAAAACCAGTACGTACGTACGTACGTACACCTATTCTAGCTAGGTATTTTATTTTAAACCATTTCCTAAACCCTACGCTCAGGGAAATAAAACAATATTTCAGCGCCTGACCAAACTAACATAATTGATCAGTTATCGAGCGGGATGAAAAATGATTATTTCACTAAAATGGCTATAAAAAATAGGGGTTGGTGATAAAAAAGTAAAAATTTTGGATTTTATGTATTTGTTTAATTTTAATTATAAAAAAATAGAAACAAAAAATTTCGTCCAATAATTTAAAAAAAAATTACGCTGAACAACCCTTATCACTTAGTGGTATGAAAAATAGATAGTAGCTGATTCTCAGACCTACTGAATATGCATATAAAATTTGGTAAAAATCGGTAAAGCCGTTTCGGAGAAGTACAGTAACTAACATTGTGACACGGGAATTTTATATATAAGATTTTGCCTTTTATTTCTTTAGTTCTAAATCCATAAAATAACAAACAGACAGATAGAAGACTTGGGATTCTCCTAGTACAGTATGTTGCTACAATTATCTGACCACTTTACTGTGTACTTTGTTTTAGGGGTAGACCAAGTAATTGTGGCAACATTCTGCACCGGTATTTTTTCAAGGGATATAATAAAATGCAGGGGGCCAATTCTTGATTTTCGCCATTTATCTCGAGTTCGAGATTGTAAGTCTATCTCTATGTCTATCAAAATATGTCGAATTGAGCAGAATTCCGTATTCTCAGTCAAAATAGAAATAAATGTCACGAAAATGTCGAGTCGAGTGAAGATAATGTTACCATTATGAAGAATCGCACGTTCCGTTTTAGGTAGGTGTGAGTGAATGAATGATTTTGTTTTAAAACGCTGACTAAAGCTAATTATTTAAGTATAAAACGAAACGTTTAGTGTAAAAATAATCAGTTTGACAGTTGACTGTCTGTCAGTGTCAGAATTTGCGCCTTTTTGCAGTTCCTACAAAACTTTTGTTATGTTATATCTATATATTATTATACTCTTTAGTTTACATGTACTCTGTGTTTACATCACTAGTGGGCTGTGCTGTTTTACATTTCATAATTAATATAGGAATTTTAGGGTGTGCAATTAGTATTTTTGGTGGGTAAGGTTAGTTTAGTGAACAGTTATACATGACTCTAATAAAATTATGAAGCAGACAATTATTTACCTTTGTTTTCATGTCTATTTTCGTGGTATCCTGAATTACAGGAGCCAATAGATCTATTAGAACCCTTATTAAATCATTATTTGGACTGGAATTTTTAATGACTTCTGTTTCGCTCAAGTCGTAAATATCGACGGCGGCATAAGTGCGCTGTTGTCGCCGTGTATTGGCCAGTTGCTCGCCACTTTCTTTCAACAACTTCGAAGTAAAAATGCTAATCGTTCATCTTTCAGTGGTTTCAAGTCCAATCGTGGGTACACAAATTACAGAGTGTTATTTGCGCGAAGGTCGTTGTTTCAACTTCAACTTTTATATTTATCATGACAATCCACCGAATTTTCGGTGATTTTTGCCATTATCCAGTTTGAAAATAATATTTCAGTTTAAATGACAATAATTGTAAGTACGGTTATTAAATTATAGTATCGAGATCATACACGTGTTTTTGTATGAGGTGCCAAGCCGTATTTTATTTAAAAAATAAAGAAAAGAAAACACAGTGTACAATCGAAAACTCAACGAATTCACTCAGAAATGACGTATCTCTACAATCGACATGACTTCTCTACTGCTCAGAAGCACTCGACATGAATTCTAACGTTAGCCTTCGACAAATGTCGAACTCGACATCCCCAGAATAGCAACTTTTAAAAATTTGTCGAAAATACGTCGATCGACGTCATTAGAGTTTTTTGTCGAATTCGACATCATCTCTAAAACTGAGAATTGCCCCCCAGTAATTTAGTGTATTTACGCAAATTAACCCTTCTTGTCCCAATAAAGTAAAATAAAATAAAAAATAAAGACAAGCAGCCCGGCAGCCGGCGGTCGCTTGGTCGTGAAAGGGTTAAGTAATAGTTTTCTAATTATTTTACAGCTTTCTCTATGTCTGCTCGTGCTAGCAGCTGCCTCTATGGTGTGGGCAAGTCCTGATTCAGCACAAGACGCTGCACCGGGTGTTCCGTTTCCCGAGGCCAAGCCGCATGTAAACGTCTATTAACTTTGATGACATGGGAGCTACCAGGAAGGCTAACATGCGTAAACTTGGATTTTTTTAATTAAAAAAAGTTTTAACTGTTTCATTTGCGTTTTAATTGGGAAATAGAACAATATGTTCAGAGATAAAAGGTAGATACATAGATTTTTGGTATGTTATTTTTTAAAGGGTGCCAATTTTGCACAATTGTACATACAGTACAACGCGTATTTTTATAAAAAATTACTTTGTAATGTTTATGAAAGGTGACGACTACGATATACAATATTATCAAAATCGACCGAATATGCGAGAAAATCACATTCTGATTCATGCAGACCTCCTTTTAACTTATATTGGCATCTAAAGCAGTATCAGCAGAATAGTTCAAATAGTTACTGCGGCCTTGGAACATAACGGGAAAAAAGAACATGGGTGAGTTTTAATCAGTAAAAGTTTGACATGCTCTCCGATTTCCCATCAATAAAGAATTTCAACTCTACTTATTACGGATCACGAGACATCCCGCTAACAGAGGAACAGCAGAGGCATAGAATTACTACTTCGGGTCTGCACCCCTAAAAAGTATTCCTTGTTCTTCACCAGCGGTCGATCCTATCTGCAGGTTGTTCGATAGAGATACCGCGGCTCCGGATACAAAGGGCTAGCAAGGAATATAGGTGGATTTTAGTCAGTAGAAGTCTGACACTTCCTTCCGTTCCGCCTAGACGGGAGGAATCATTTGATGATTTTGCAAACACAAAAAAGATTTAATCCTATGTCTATACAACAGTGAGGAAGCGTAACAGACATATAAAAATCCATACTAATATTATAAATGGGAAAGTGTGTCTGTCTGTCTGTATGTTTGCCTTTCTTTCACGGCAAAACGGAGCGACGAATTGACGTGATTTTTTAAGTGTAAATAGTTGAAGGGATGGAGAGTAACGTAAGCTACTTTTTGTCTCTTTTTAACGCGAAGTCGCGGGCGAAAGCTAGTATACATATAAAAGGTACTTAGGTAATCACTACATAGTTTAAAACAAAGTCGCTTTCCATGTTTGTCCCTATGTATGCTTAGATCTTTAAAACTACGCAACGTATTTTGATGTGGTTTTTAACAGATAGAGTGGTTCAAGAGGACAATTATTTTGAATATTAATGTGCATATTATGGTAGAGAAAAGCCGGAATTATCAAACAGGAAAATCTGGGGCGGGTCGCTAGTATGGCTATAAATTCTGGCGGGGGTCGCTAGTATGGCTATAAATTCTGGGGCGGGTCGCTAGTATGGCTTTAAATCAAAGGTTTTTTTTTTAAATATGTAAAACTTTTTATTTTAGACTACATTTATCTTGAACTCTGCACCGTTCGAGGAAGGTGGGCGTTATGTTATCAGTGTTATCACTTATCAATTCTTATTTCTAGAATTGCAATTCCATATTTGTTGAAGCGTGAAGATAATTGAAATAAATGCAAATTTTAACTAATGTATGCTAGTTTTTCAACACTAGCATGTTTCCTGAGACTTCGTTTATTAAATACTAGCTGTCCCCTGCGGTTTCACCCGCATTTTTCGTTACTGCTCCACTCCCGTGGGTTGCAGCGTGATGTCATAATTAGCCTATAGCATTCCTCGATAAATGGGCTATCTAACACTGAAATAATTTTTCAAATCGGACCAGTAGTTCCAGAGATTACTCCCTACATACAAACTTACAAATTTTACCTCTTTATAATATTAGTATAGATATCTGTATAATTATGTATATCTTAATATATATAAATCTCGTGTCACAATGTTTGTCCTCAATGGACTCCTAAACCACTTAACCGATTATAATAAAATTCGCACACCATGTGCAGTTCGATCCATCTTGAGAGATAGGATAGTTTAAATCTCAAATTATAGTCGCAATTTTAATTTATTGCTAATTATTTGTCTGTTATTATTTGACAGTCACAATTAATTTATTAGTAGTTGTTGATTTTGGAATGTTTACATTGGATCTGACAGACGGCGCTACCATCGCAGTGTCAAATTTTAAATAATAATCACTTTCAGATGTCATAAACATAAACAATGATATTAAAAAGGTTCTATATGAAAATGCGTAGCAGTACTTCTTAACATGTCGGCGCTACCATCGCAGTGTCAAATTTTAAATAAGAAAAGCGCGGGAAACTATTGAATTTGGCGGACGTGTTTAGCTGCGATTTTAATAATTTTAATTGGTTTGGGTGGTGTAATTAGTGTATATATTTCATTTTAGTGTGTAATTATTATATTTTTTCGTAGATAGATAAGTTCTTCTCTTTAGTGGTAAGTCTTTTAAACTTTTTATTTTCATGATGGATCCGCCTGAGGACCCAGGCGGGACATCCAATTTAAATGATAATGTTGCTCACTATGTAACTATTTCTAATAATGACACCAGTGTCGACACCGATGGGTCGGCTAGCATCAAGGGCAAGCGTAAGAGACTTTCGGAAAGGCCAACGGTTTGCAAACATTGTAATAAAAAAAGACGCAAAATTGGCGGGAGACGAACTGATTGTGCTTGCACATCAGATAATATTACTGAAATACCAACTTCAAACTCAAACATTTTAAACTCAAACATTTTAAACCCCACTACACCGTCACCACAATTTTTAAATGGTCAGGGCTCTCCTCAGTCGGCTGTGGCGCGATTGAGCTATAACGAATCGGATGCTTCCCCTTACATTGTTCATGTTCAACGGGAACAGTTATCCCCAGAAAGCAACACTTTTTTACACCCAATTACTTTCGGTCGATTTTTAAAACGCCACAATATTTTCGGGGTTGTCAATGGTTCTCTGAAGAAAATTGGAAGGAATCGGATTACTATTTCTTTCACTAAATATGAATATGCTAATGATTTTTTAAATAATATGGAACTAAAAAAAGAAAAGTACAAAGCATTCATTCCGTCCTTTTCAGTCACCCGCATGGGTGTCGTAAGAGGAGTACCTGCAGAATGGTCAGATGATGAGGTATTAGACAACATCTCTGTACCATATGGTTGTGGTAAAATTCTCAAAATAAGAAGAATAAAAAGGAAATCCATTGTGGATGGAAGCCCCAATTTCGTTAATACCCAAACAGTAATCCTGACATTCGATGGTCAAGTGTTACCCAAAAAAATATACATATGTTACAATTCTTTAGAAGTAGAACTGTATATATATCCTACTATTCAATGTTACAATTGCTGTAGGTTTGGACACGTGAAAAGTGTTTGCAGAGCAACGCCTAGGTGTTATAAGTGTGGGAAGGGTCATTCAGGAGACTCTTGCACTGTCAGTGAAGACGAAGTGTCTTGTTGCCTGTGCAAGGGCTTCCATGAGGCCATTAGCAAGAAATGCCTTGAGTACATCAGACAAAAAGATATAAAAAATACTATGTCTAAAAGCTGCATTTCTTATGCAGAGGCAGCCAAGCTACATCCTCCTGTTTCAAGAATATGCATCCTCTCCTAATTTAGACAACCATAGTAATACTTCTCTACCTAAAGGCTATTCTCTAAATACACCAAATAAAACTTCTTATAAAAAAACAGTCTTTATTAAACCACGCTCACCAGTACACAATTCTTCGAAAGGCTATGATCAGCAATTTCATCAGAACCTTTCCAATGATTTAAATAATCAGAATTATAAGAATGGGTGTGCTCTTCAGCAAAATTTGTCTGAAGCACCCATTAAGGATTTAATTATTGCACTCATCAAAATGTTATCTAATTCTAACAACAATCAACCGTCCAACGCTGCTACAGTACTCGCTACAATTACTGATACCAACAATCATGAACAAGTTACAAACCAAAGTGTTCCAGTGGAACTGCAGAAGCGCAGTCTCTAAAAAATTTGAAATAATTTATTTAATTAATAAATATAAACCATTAGTTTTTGCTCTTCAAGAGACATGGCTTAAAGCAGGATCTTTGTTTAAGATACCTGGCTATTCCTGTCTCAGAGAAGATCGGTCTGATGGCTATGCAGGGGTAGCTCTGCTCATCAGACACCCTTATACTTTTTCACATATTCCTATACCTGTACATAGCAATGAATACTCCATCATTGCAGCTATTGTAAATAATATTTGTATAGTTTTCTGTATATATTCCCCATCCCTCTAATATTATTTTTAATGAACTTCAACATATTTTTTCAACTCTTCCTAAACCTTTTGTAATATTAGGTGATTTCAACAGTCAACATCAGTGTTGGGGTAGTTCATCTACTAACAGTTATGGACAGAATATTTTAGATATTATTGATATAAACAACTTATGTATTCTTAACAATGGTAGCCCAACTAGACGAACTGCTCCTCATGAAGGTTCAAGTGCCCCCGATTTGTCTATTTGCTGTCCTCGTTTAGCTTCCTCTTTATCTTGGTCTGTTTTATCTTCTTCTCATGGGAGTGATCACTTCCCAATAGTTGTTTCATTCCCTTTTTCCTGGAAATCTTATCCTAATCCTCCTCCACGTATGAAGTATAAACTCACTGATGTTGATTGGTCGACTTTTAAAGATCTCTTGGATGCTAACATTTATCAGTTACCTGAAATAAAAACTGGGGATGAACATTTATGTGCTGAGGCTCTGGCAAAATTAATGATAAGAACTGCAGATACTCTTTTTCCCGTTAAAAACACTGCATTAGGGAACATTCCTTCTCCCCCTTGGTGGGACAGGGAATGCACCCTTACAATCAATAAGAGGAAACAGGCCGAAATACTTTATAATCAACTGTCTAGTGACGAAAACTTTGAAACATTGTGCAATGCTATTACTGAGACTCGTAGACTTTTTAAGAAAAAGAAATTTGAAAGTTGGAGACGTTTTTGTCAGAGCATCTCACCTGATGTGCACCCATCGGTTGTATGGCGAAATATAAGAAGGTTTAGGTCTGCATTCAAGGAATCTTCATCAAATTTTCTTCCTTCTAACCTGTCTGAAAAGTTTCTAGATAAACTGGCGCCTCCGTTTGTTCCGGAAGAATTATTATTGAACCCTATCCCATTCTCGAATAATAACGACGCTTCTAATCTTAATAATCCATTTTCTTCTTCTGAACTCCAAGGTGTTCTGTCCCACCTTAAAGACTCGGCCCCGGAGCTCAAAGAGTATATAATCACTACGTTTGCCGGAGCTGACGTGATTCCATATTCATTTCTGTCAAACTTAGGTGACACATCATCTGTTTATTTTTTAAATCTCATAAATTCTATTATGTTAACTGGCAATATTCCACCAAACTGGAGGTCACAAATAGTTATCCCCATTTTAAAACCTGACAAAAACCAATCTGATTATAATTCTTATCGCCCTATTGCACTTTCTTCTGTTCTTTTGAAAGTAACAGAGCATTTAGTCAAGAACCGTTTAGAATGGTTCATTGAAAGTAATAGGTTACCAAGTGACAGCCAATTCGGTTTTAGGCGGGGTAAAAGTACCATCGATAGTTTGAGTATTTTTACCACTGACATTAGATTAGCATTTTCGGAAAATAATAATGTAGTTGCAGCTTTCTTAGATATAACTTCAGCATATGATAACGTAATAATTTCTATTCTTAAAAATAAACTTAATAAATTGAATGTCCCTGTACTGCTTGTTAACTTTATCATCATTTTGTTATCTGAAAGGCGTATTGATTTATTACTAGAGGACTTAAGCTATAGCTCGAGACTAGTGTGGAAAGGCTTGCCACAAGGCTCGGTACTGTCCCCTATATTATATAATATTTATACTCATGATTTAGAAACCTCACTAGGCAACGAAATAAGAGTATTACAATATGCAGATGATCTTGCTTTATACACAGTGGATAAATCCATTCCTACAGCTTGTTTTCAATTAACTTCTGTTGTTGGCTTTTTGACAATGGTTTAGAGTTATCAACTTCTAAAAGTACTGTGGTTTTATTTTCAAGAATGCGATTTCCTCCGCCTGTCTTTATACATTATGGTGATGAGCTTATATCTGTTAAATCAAATGTTAAATTTTTAGGAGTCATTTTAGACTCAAAGCTCACTGGGTTACCCTACTGCGATTATGTAACTGTAAAGTGTGAAAAACGCTTAAACATCTTAAGATGTTTGTCTGGGGTTTGGTGGGGAGCACACCCATATTCTTTAAAGCTGTTATACAATGCGCTTATAAGAAGTGTTATAGACTACAGCACTTTCTTGTTAGAACCTGGTAGTACTCTAGCTTTTAAAAAACTTGATAATATACAGAGTAAAGCGTTGCGAATAGTTTCCGGAGCCATGAAATCCAGTCCCATAAATTCTTTACAAGTTGAATGTGTAGAACCTCCCCTATTTCTTCGTCGGCAATATCTTTGCGATAAATTCCTATTTCGTTCATTACAGTTTTCTGATCATCCACTTCATACTAAACTTACATTTCTTCTTGACCAATGTAGCTCTTCCAGTTATTGGTCAAATAAACAACCACCAAGGCTTGTTACCAGTTTTAAAAAATTCAAGGCATTTCCTGCTCCCACTTATGGCACAACGGTTTACCCTATATTTCAAACAGACTTTAAATCCCTTATTTTTATTCCTGACATTAATTTTCCTTTAAAAGATGAGAAAACAAACCGTTCCTTACTTAATTGTAGTGTAAACAGCAATTGGGTAAATTGGCACCATATATACACCGATGCGTCGAAAATCTCTAACGAAGGTTGTGTTGGGGTTGGGGTTTTCCATTCACAATACAACATTGTCCAAAAAATCAAATTACCTCCGGAGTCATCCGTATTCACAGGCGAATGCTTCGGGCTGTTAAAGGCTGTAGAATACATATTATTAATGAAACTGAAAAGGACGGTAATTTTCTGTGATGCTTTGAGTGTTTTACAATGTCTGCACAAATTTCCTTTTAAAACAAAAACAGTTTATCCGATTATTATATCTACTAGAAACCTCTTACAGCAGTGTTTTTCACTTGGTTTTTTAGTAACATTTTCTTGGGTCCCGGGACATAGCAATGTTGAGGGAAACATTCGAGCTGATCGGCTTGCGCGTGAAGCGGTTGATTGTGGGGATCAATGCCCATTTATAAATTATTGCCACGATCTGATTAATCTTCCCATGAAATTCCTCAGAGAGTCATGGGAGGATTATTGGACCCATACTTCAACTACAAAAGGAAAATATTTTGCCTCAATTCAGCCAACTATACCTTCAAAACCTTGGTTTTTTAGAATGCACTTTGATAAAATTACAACCACTACTCTTATCCGGATGAGATTAGGTCATGTCTGTTCCCCAGAGCACCTTGCCCGGCTCAATATTCTAAATTCCAATCTGTGTAGTTGTGGTGAGGATGTGGGGGATCTGAATCATATTTTCTTGTCCTGCCCACTCAACAACCATTACATTTTGTATGACAGTTTGCAGATCCTTGGTGTTCCTTTCCCTACTTCTATTCCTGTCCTTTTATCTTTAAATGATTTTAATATATATGAGTGTTTGTCTATTTTTATATCCAGTAATTCTATTCGAATTTAGTACTTTCTAAATATATTTTTATTTATCTATTACTATGTAATTTCCTTTTCATTTCTTTTTTATTGCATATTTCCCTTGTACATAATAATCCAACCCAATTCCTTTTTATCCTAAATTTCGTTCCTAATTATCCTATCTTGTAAATAAAGTTTCCCCCGTTTGTTTGTGGCATTGCGCAAATAGCGACTTGCCAAGAAAAAAAAAAAAAAAAAAAAAAAATTTTAAATAATATTCGAATTTTAATTTTTGTCTGTCCCGACAGTTAGCGCTGCGATCAAATTAAAAAAAAGTTTTGTTATCATTGTGTTATCTATTATTTTGTTATTATTGTGTTTTTATTGTGTCATCTTATATCTACCCGTGCGAAGCTGGGACGGGCCGCTAGTTGTATATATAAAATGGTAAACTGGCTGACTGATTAACGGATTGTTGATATATCAACGCGCAGCCGCTCGCTAGTCTTGAGGTATAAGGCTGAGGCTACAGTAGTAGGCGATTTGCGATGCGATTGGAAGAGCGAAACGAGATAAACGTGGAATGGCTACATTATAAGCGTAAAACTGGCGTATATTCAGAGCCGTCTTTACCTATAGTGCAGCGTGTGCGGCGCACACAGGCGCCAGAGATGCGTCGATGTCGGCGCTCTCACCCTGCGCTCGTGTTATGGCCGACGACATCGCCGGGCGCGCGGTAACAATGCAAAGCTCCTCCTTTTCCTACTCTATTTAAATTTACACAATAACTTTTGTTTCAACGTGAAATCTGTCTTAAAACAGATAATTAAAGATAAAATTGGCGTTTTTTTCTTGGTGAGTCGGAAATCATCAAATGATTTCTCCCGTCCTAATCGAAGCGAAAGGACGTGTTAAACTTTTACTGACTAAAATATTCCTTCGGTTGCCTGTATGTTCCAAGGTCACGGTAACTATTCCGCAACCCCGGAAGGCGTTAGCCCTATTGGGCCCCTTCTCAACTGACTGCTAACACTAACGCGTCGTCGACGCGGTCCTGGTCCTAGCCGAACGGCGAGCTACCCATCGCTCGCCGTCCGCAGACCCGCGCCTACGGTGGCCGGTAGTCGTCTTGCGACTCTCTACGCCTGGGTCCCTGTCCGGGGCGTGAGGCTTGATGCTGCCTCGCGCGCGCCGCCGTTTCCTTCACCAGCTTAACTGCTTCGCAAAAGGAGGCGACGGCTTCCCATTCAGTCTCGCCCCGGAGCATGGCCTAAGCCAGCGCCGGGCTCGAGAGGTCACCGCCGCTGATCGCCTATGCGAGGGCACGGCGATGGCTCGCCCAAGCGGGGCACACCTCCACTGTGTGTTCGACCGTGTTCTTCAGGCGACTATTGCTGCAGTGGTGACACCCAGGCGTCGCTTCCGCCCAAATCCGACACAGGAACCTCCCGAACTGACCGTGTCTGGTGAGGACTGAGGACCTGTGTCAAGCGATACGTGAGAGCCTCTCCAGCCACTCCTCAAAGAGGGGTCTTACCGCCGCTATTACAGCGTGCCCAACCCTGGGTTGCGACAGTCGCTGTCTCCATTCCGTCATGATCAAGATCTCGCCGGAGCTCTGTGCACCGCGCCTCAATCGGCTGCGGCAGCGGGACTTCGCCCTGGCGTTGCACTTCCATGCGTCACTGGTACGTGTGTGCAAGGACTGTTGCCTCCAGATCTTACGGCGGGATGGCCGGCAAGGAGGTTCGCCGCCTCGCAGGAAATCGTGCGGTATCCCCGCACCATCCGAATGGCCATGACTCTCCGGGACGCCCTCAGAAGCCGGGCCGTATCCAAATTGGGCGCCCACACCGGAGCCCCGTAGAAAGCCATAGACCGCACGATCCCCGCGTAGAGCCTCCGGCAGGAGGCGTTGGGACCACCCAGATTGGGCAGGAGCCGCTTGAGGACAGCCCCATTCCTCGCCAGTTTGGGGGCCAAACGTCGAAAATGCTCATTTAAAATTGCACCATTTGCATCCGAGTTTCCGTTTGTTGTACTGTTAGTATTCCATTTTGACCCCGCTCCTACTAGACTAGAGGGCGCCAGGGTACTGGTTGCACACGGGCGCCACAAGGGCTAGAGACGCCTCTGGATATAAATAAGTGTACCTAATTCCGACCTCTATTTATCTCGGTCACACTCATTGACGAAGGGAAGAATGTCTTAAGTACTTTTACAATAACTGCCGTACTCAAAATCGTTATGTAATTAACTTGAGTGGTTATATTGAAACTGAATTCCGATTCAACAGATTCGGAAGCGGAGTTTATAATTTGGTTTATCGGAATCGGAACTTCCGATTCCGATAAACCAAATTAAAAAACCGAAATCAGACTATCTGAAACAGTTTATCTATAACATTTAACATTAAAATCATGAACTTTTACTGTTGATATCAACGTTCAATCCAAACCGCTGGTCCTAGAGACATGAAACTTGGAGCGTATGTTCTCTGTCAATATTGCTGTCAATGATAAAGAGTTGAAGTTGAAGTCATTTGTCTCTGTGGAAAGTGAGTATCCGTTAAAAAAGGGTTTTTGGAAATTCCAACCATAGAGGGATAAAATGGACGGACAACAAGACAACCATGCAATTGTTACAAAGAAATGTTGATTACTAAAATCAAATCGTAACAAAATCGAGCGTCATGTTCGCATAACGCGGTTTAAAAAAATCGGAATCGAAAGTGCAAAATCGTCGTCCGTATTATATAGTTCCGAATAACTTACGGAATCGGAATCAAACCTCCGTAGGTGTCAATCTTCTTCTTCTTCTTCTTCAGCCTATGTTTGTCCATTGCTGAACGTAGGCCTCTTCCATATCCTTCCACTTCCGGCGGTCTTGTGCCCTCTGCATCCAATCCTGGCCTGCGTGTCCTCTGATGTCATCCACTCAACGCATTGGTGGACGTCCGGGCGGTCTGGTGTTTGGGCGCGGTCTCCATTCTATCAGATGTCTAGTCCACGGACTGGGTTCCATGCGCGCAATGTGTCCTGCCCATCTCCACTTTTTCCGGGCAATGATAGATATAATATCCTTGAGTCTTGTTTTGTTTCTGATCCACTCATTGGTTTTATGGTCCCGTAGACTGATTTTGAGCATCGCTCTTTCCATCGCTCTTTGCGCTATCCGAAACTTTTCTGCCGACTTTTTGGTGAATGTTATAGTCTCGGCCCCGTAAGTAAAGACAGGCATGACGCACTGTTCGAAGACTTTGATTTTGTACTTTTTCTGTACTTTTCCTCGCAGAATCTGAGTATTGGCTCCAAAAGCTGCCCATGCCTGGGTTATACGTCGGTCGACTTCTGCTGTCTGGTTCTGCATATCCAGGGTGATCTTATGGCCTAGGTAGATGTAGTCACGGTCTCTACGGGTAACTGATAGTCCGCGGTATTTGGCATGTTGGTTAAGATCTTAGTCTTCGAAGTGTTCATCTTAAGGCCCACCTGAAGTGATGCAGATTTGAGCTCCTCGTTCATCATCAGCATATCCTCGACATTGTCGGAAAGTAAAGCCAGGTCGTCGGCAAATCGTAGATGCGATAGGTACTCTCCGTCTACCCTAATACCCTTGTTATCCCAATTCAGTTTCTTAAATATGTTCTCCAAGGCTGCGTTGAATAGTTTAGGTGAGATGGTGTCGCCTTGCCGTACTCCTCTGTTTAATGCAAAGCAGTCTGTCTTCTTGTGCAAGTTAACACAGGCTGTTGCGTGTGCTTGTAGATGTTTAAGCACGCTTATGTACCGTTCGTCAATCCTGCTGTCTGCCAGAACTTCTTCAATAGCCCACGCTTCTATTGAATCGAAAGCCTTTTCGTAGTCAACAAATGTTATTATTATTGGCTTCTTGTATTCATGGCATTTTTCGATGACAGTTTTTATTGTTTGAAGGTCGCAAGTGCTGTAGCCTGATCTGAATCCAGCTTGTTCACGTGGTTGGTATGCATCCAGTTTGTTGCGGAGTCTATTCATTATTACTCTTGTGAAGAGTTTATAAACATGTGATAAGAGACTGATTGGTCTGTAGTTGTCGAGCTTTCTTTTGTCCCCTTTTTTTAAAAGTAGTGTGATGACAGCATTCTTCCATTTTGTTGGAGTTGTACTTTCTAGGATGCACTTGGTGAACAGCTTAGCTAGGGCCTTCTTAAACTGCTCTCCCGTGTATTTTAACATCTCTGGTATGACACTGTCTTCGCCTGGGGCTTAATTGCCTTAATGCTGATTCAATTTCCTCAATGCTGACATCAGGTATTTCCTCAGAACCCACATTTTGTATTGGTGGTCTGTTCACACAGTCCGGGTTTCCTACAGACTTTGGATTTTGGAACTTGCTGCTATATAGGTCTTTGTAGTATTGGCGTGTTAGAGTTAGTAGTTCTTCTCTGTTAGTTTTACCTCTAGTATTACTACCCTTTAGTATTACCTCTCCATTTGGATCGAGTAGTTTAAATATTTGCTTTCTGCCAATGCTCATTTGTAATTTCAGGCTTCTACGACTGCTGTTCTTTTCGATGGCTTTTTCAATTAAGTTCTCTTCATATGTCTCTAAATCCTTTTGGATACTTGTCCGTATACTCTTTTGAAGTTTTGAGTACTGGTTAGAAGAGTGGTCTGTTTCACGCCTTTGGTTTATTAATTGTATGGTGTTTAGTGACAACTTGTTTGGTTTTGTGGGGGGAGAGGTTGGTAGTATGAGTTGCAGTGCAGAATTCATGGCTTCAGTTAGATGGCGATTTATGTCTTCAATAGACATTCTATCCAGTTCGTCATCTGGAGCAAGATTATTTTCAATGTGATCTTGATAAATATCTTGATTGCATTTGAGGAATTCTATTTTAAGGTCGTTCTGGACAAACCCTTTGTCTTTGGCGATAAGGTTACGTCTTTCTTTGTGTATGTTGAGGACACATCTTGCTCGTACAAGTCTGTGGTCACTACCTGTTTTGAATCGGTTAAGTACTGCCACGTCCTTAATCGTATCTTTCCTATTGGTGATGATATAATAATTCTCTCTTACCCAGCTTAGCATTGAAATCCCCGATAAGATACGTGTAATGAAACTTCAGTTTAGGTGGAGATTTCATCTTAGAATTTTTTAACTTCTTCGTCTTTATGGCTAGTGGTGGGTGCGTATGCCTGTACGATCTTTATTCTGTACATATTGGTAATTTTAAGTACTAAGTATGCTACCCTACCTGACACAGAGTTTACATCAATTATACGATGCTCATATCTCTTGTTAATAATAAATCCTATTCCTCCCAGACCTTGTTTTGGCCCTTCTCAAAAGTAGAGTATGTTTCCTGATTTCAGCGTGATTGTCTCCTCTCCTTTTCTCCTGACTTCACACAGACCTAATACGTCCCATTTAATGTTGTCCAGTTCGGTTTCCAATTCTAGGAGTCTATCATCAGAGGACATCGATTGGATGTTATATGTTGCTATTTAAAATGTATTTTTGCAGTAGGTCAACTCCCAGGGATTACTTGTCGCACCCCTGCCCCATGTCACCCGGCTACTGCTGGAGCCGGGGAGTGACGAAGCGCTGGGAACTCGGGGTCGATGTTGTATTGTGTCGGTCATGTTTGGGTTTATGGAAGGGATTGTAGCTATAATCACCACGACAGCAACGACGTGTTGGTGATCGCAGTACTGAGCTGGTTACGAGGAGTCAATCAATGCATGTTAATTTTTTTCAATGCACAGGTCTGTTCCTACGCTTTTATAGAATAACAAATTAAATTATACAGTAGATCATTTGGCCGTATTTCATTATATCAGCTATTACAAGTTTCGATCATGCATTTGCTAAGTAATTACCAAAACGCCCAGAAGGTGTTATAATAAACAAATTTAATCCAACACACATTATTCAGCATAATTTCAATTTGGACAAAATTGATCAAATCACTGACAACATTAAGGTCACGCAGGAGTCAAACGAGGATGTCTTCCAGAGGCGTCTCTAGCCCTTGTGGCGCCCGTGTGCAACCAGTACCCTGGCGCCCTTTAGTCTAGTAGAAGCGGGGTCAAAATGGGATACTAACAGTTATATTTTCAAAAGGAAATTCGGATGCAAATGGTGCAATTATAAATGATGTCGGGAAGCCAAAAGTTTTTTAGAAAGAATAGCCGATTTACTTCATGTTTATTCAAAGAAAACACTTATTGCCATTGTATAAAGGCTTATTTACACTACGGTGTAGCGGTAAAAAAAAAATTAAGGCACGCGTACACAAGCCTTTGGAAATGACCGCCGCACGTCCCTGGGAATTGCAATTTGAACTTTATAGCATTCTAAAACAGCCGAGCGAGCTAGCAACGATTGTCGGCGTGTTGTCAAACGAATCAAAACAAACAGGTGCCGATGCCGGCACGCATCTTTGGTAGCGAATGTAGCGATGCGACATTACGCCAATTTCCAGGCGGGCGGCCGATTCCGGTCGGCGGCCGAACCCAGGCGGCGCCGATGGCCGAATTGATGTCACGATAGTCGTGGACAGGATCAGCAGCTGGGACTCGAGGTGGCCCTGCACATGTCCGAGGCTATGTGTATTCATGGCCGTCGGCACCGGCCACCTCCGGAGTCTCAGATAACGATGGAAGGGGTTCACATCGGTGTCGAGTCGACGATGAAGTACTTGAGACTTGTCCTCGACAACAGATGGAACCTCAAGGAGCATTTCCGACGTTTGGCCCCTAACTGGCGAGGAATGGGGCTTCAAGCGACTTCTGCTTAATCTGGGTGGTCGAAACTCCTCCTGCCGGAGGCTCTATGCTGGGATCGTGAGGTCCATGGCCTTCTACGGGGCTCCGGTGTGGGCGCCCAATGTGGCTCCGGCCCGGCTTCTGAGGGCGTCCCGGAGAGTCATAGCCATTCGGATGGTGCGGGGATACCGCACGAGTTCCTGCGAGGCAGCGAGCCTCCTTGCCGGCATCCCGCCGTGAGATCTGGAGGCAACAGTCCTTGCACACACGTACCAGTGGCGCGTGGAAATGTAACGCCGGGGCGAAGTCCCGCTGCCGCAGCTGATCGCGGCGCGGTGCACAGAGCTCCGGCGAGATCTCATGATGGAATGGAGACAGCTGGAGACCCAGGGCTGGGCACGCCGTTATAGCGGCGGTAAGACCCCTCATTGAGGAGTGGCTGGAGAGGCGCCACGGGGCTCTTACGTTTCGCTTGACATAGGTCCTCACCGGTCACGATCAGTTCGGGAGGTTCCTGAGTCGGATTCGGGTGGAAGCGACGCCTGGGTGTCACCACTGCAGCAGCGGTCGCCTGGAGGATACGGTCAAGCACACGGTGGTGCGCACATGGGCGGACCATCGACATGACCTCGCAGAGGTGATCGGCGGCCGTGAGCTCTCGAGCCCGGCGATGGTTTAGGCCATGCTCCGGGGCGAGACTGAATGGGAAGCCGTCGCCTCCTTCTGCGAAGCAGTTAAGCTGGTGAAGGGAGCGGCTGCGCGCGCGAGGCAGCGTCTAGCCTCGCGCCCCGGACAGGGACCCAGGCTTAGACGTCGAGAGTCGCAAGGCGACTACCGGCCACCGTAGGCGCGGGTCTGCGGACGGTCTGCGCGGGGTAGCTCGCCGTCCGGCTAGGACCAGGCCCGCGTCGACGACGCGTTAGTGTTCCAGGCGCGCCTCTAGGAGCAGACAGCACGAGAAGGGGCCCAATAGGGCTAACGCCTGCCGGGGTTGCGGAATAGTTATAATAGTTACCGTGACCCCGGAACATACTGGGCAACCGAAGGAATATTTTAGTCAGTAAAAGTCTGACACGCCCTTTCGCTTGGCCGACGGGAGAAGTCATTTGATGTTTCTCCACTCATAAAAAAACGCTAATCTAATCTTTAAATATCTGTTTTAAGACAGATTTCACGTTGAAACAAAAGTTATTGTGTAAGATTAAATAGAGTAGGAAAAGGAGCAGCCTTGCATTGTTACCGCGTGCTCGGCGCCGTCTTAGGCCATAACACGAGCGCAGGGTCTTTGAGAGCGCCGGCATCGACGCATCTTTGGAGGTGTCATATTAGAGAGCGCTCGGCGCCCCCTTAGACCTGGCGCCCGTGTGCGCCGCACACCCTGCACTATAGGTAAAGACGGCTCTGATGTCTTCTGTCACCCTAGCTTTTCCTAGTCATTCTGAATGGTGTATAAGGCATCGGATAAACGGCGGCAAGCGAAAAGGGACATTGTGGGGGCTAACCAGCCAGCTGGATGGCCTGAACTACGCTGACAACTTGTGCTTATAAAACAAGCTGTGCACAATGACATGAGGGGTTATGTCAACGTGCAAGACAAGCTAAATCTTCAGTTCCTTTAAGGCAACGCTGGGAAGACTCTTGATGTTCTACACTGGGGAAGTAACTCTCTGCTACTCACGCTAGGTGTGAACCGAGTAAGTAGAGAGCATCCAGCAGTTTGCCTATCTTGTCAGTGTCGTGTCGAAAGCTGGAGGGACAAAACATTTATAATACTTCTTTGATAACCAAAGCTCGGGCAACCTTCGCACAATTTCGAACTACTATCTATTTGGCGGTCTAAGAAACTGAACAGACGAGTGAAGGTCAAAATCTTCAAACGCTCGAATGCTCAAACATAAAAAACTGTCTTTGGGGTGCGAAACATGGAGGGTTACTAAAAATATGAGACGTTGGATCCATCCAGGTGTTCATTAACCACCCCCGTCAGCTTCTCGGTATTTTCTGGTCCGAAATACCGATCGGACAACAGATCTCTCGAAGAAATGGTTCAAAGCTTTACAATAGGGTATTACACTGTATAAGAGAAATAATCTAAAAATATATTATTGAGATAGCTTATGCAAAAAGCAGCCGAACAGTGTTAGTTTTAGTTCATAAAACTAGAAAATATTTTTTTAAATTCAATTCAAAGTTTTCAGTTTTTTTTATCTGTTCTTGAACACACCGAAATACAAGACCACAGACAGTGACAGCTGTCGACTGTCAACAGCGTCAACTAGACGTCACTATTTGTTTTATTTATAACCTCCTAATACGATCTTTATTATAAAAATATACTTTTCATGGAAGTTATTGTGAAAGATATTTTAGATGGCTAAAGCACATAGGTACTTACATCAAAGTGATATTTACTAAAGTACAAACGGGTTTTTAAGGTGTAATAGTTGGAATACTCTTCCCACAACTTTTAACTAAGTTTTTCTTAAATTTGAATCAGTTAACACTAGATTCACAATTATTCCGATGTTTTCACACTTGTGTTCTTGCATTCCGGAACGCACACCAACGGTACATAAGTCGAACAGTAACTAATTTTTTAGATAAAAACAATAATAATGATGTAAAATATCACAGCGCATTTGTTTATTTACACGACGTGAGGACGTCATATCGCCAAAGCTAAACCACGCCCACGGCGTTTTCCGTTTTTGGAAATTTCCGCGCGAAACTTGAAAATACAATTTTTAAAAGCGTTTTTAGGGTACTTAGCGTTTAAATAAAAATTTAGGATTTTTTTTAGTGGTTTCTTAGTACTGTAGGAGTTATTTGAACAACTTAAAAAAAAAGAGTGTAATACCCTATTATTACATAGTAGAGAAAACCGGGCAAACGTGACCGGAGGTGAATCGCGTAGCCTAAGACAGAACGCGATGGCGCAGCAATTTGGATGCTCTATGCTCTCCGGGGCTACACCTGTATGATGCTTTGAATAATCTTTACACATGAAATGTTTCTGAACGAATTATATTAAAATTTGCAACACTGAACAAATAACGTCAAAGGCAGCTGAGCTGATGTCAAGCATATGTCAAGTAAAGTCAAGTTGTCAACGCAATCAAATCATCTGTCACACAGTCACACATTAATAATAATAATAATCATTCGTATTTCGTAAATAAAAATACACTATTAAATAACGTGGAGTTTGTTGTTGACCTCATAAATACAGATAATTTTAAATTATTCCTATATTCAGTGACTTACATCTTTTTAAGCTAAACATTACGAAATATACAAGTCGTAATAGCCTAGGCTAAAGAAGTTAACGAGTGTACGAAAATAAAACATACCAGTATGCTATCTTCACTAATAAAGGAACACCAAGTAAAACAAGCTTCAAAAAGAGTTATACAAGGTAAATATTTTTAGAGAACATAATAAAATAATATACTTACTACAAATAAGTTTCCGCTTAACGTAAATGAATCGCTTTCCACTTTCAGAACAAAAACGCAAAGAATGCATAGCTGCAGCTAATGATTTGACTCAGGCACTCGTCGATCACCTTAACGTTGGGTTTGTAAATTACTTTATCTATAAGCTCTTATAGCAATCATACAAAAATATACTACAGTAATTTGGATACAAGTCTGCTAAGGTTTACCAATAGAAAATATTTTATAAATAAATAAACAACTTCATCACATGTGAATTATCATTATAATAACATTTTATTTCCATTTAATTCTTTAAGTGTGTTAATCAAATACTGCTGATTACAAGAATTTAATCTGCATTGGCCTAATATTTACCAAATATTTCAGTCCTGTGTAATTTTATTACCTACCTATGCAAGTATTGATAAGGAAAACATTATTATGTACTGTTGATTGTTACAACTAAAATTACAACCTGTATTTTATGTTTTCAGGGTGGCTCAGGCTTACCTAAACCAAAAGAAATTGGATGCTGAAGCAAAACTCTTGCATCAAGGAGCCATAAATTTTGCCAAACAGACACAACAATGGCTTGCTCTTGTTGAAAACTTCAGTAGTGCACTAAAAGAAATTGGAGATGTAGAAAACTGGGCCAGAAGTATTGAAAATGATATGAAAATCATCACCGATACATTAGAAAGAGCATATGAAATGACACAAGAACAACCAACCAATGCGAGTAGTGCTACTAATCAATAAATATTAATGCCAGTAATATTTTCTAGTTTTATTAAAATCTGGATTATGTATAGTGTCACAAACTTATTAGACCTCAATCTGAAAATGGAGCCAATGAAATCTCCATGAAATCACTGAAAGTGACAATACCTCCTTTGTCTGCAACTGGAATGATGGGCTTTCTCACCAAGAACACTAATAGGGGTATTAATACAATGTCATTATTGGTTAAAAAATAACTTTAAGCCCCTTCAATTACCTATTAAATCAGATTTCCAGTTGCATTGATATCAAGAAATAAATAATTAAGTCAACAAATCTGTGACGAGGCCAAAGCTTTAGAAAATTGGAAAATCTCGTATTTTCGAGACAGATCATAAAAAATATTAGTATTGATTGGTTGTGAAGAATTGAAGATGAAACTATGAAAGATAAACAACAACTGTGCCAGTGGTCTCGAACGTCATAGAGCGAGATCGGTAGAATTGCCAGCTAAAATCGGTATATTTGTACCCAAAATCGGTATTTGACAAAAGAAAAATACAATATTCAATAAAATTCGTTTATTTATTAAAAAAAAACTTACAGACTAATTTGCAACAATCATAATTATTTTTTATACCAATATTCTTTGGCCATAGCCGCGGTCATCTTCGAATTAATTTCAAAATCGTAACAATTAGCTGTATTAAAGAGTCGTTTTGAATGTAATAGACCAGTGATTGATTCAGTAGACAACCTATTTCGCTGCTTTGTTTTTAAAAGATTAATATGTGAAAATATGCGTTCAACGTTAGCGGATGAATGGGGAAGTGATAAAATATTAAAGATGAAATTAGACAACAATGGAAACATTTGAGTTTCATCGCCACGCTTTAATAAACTTACTTCATCCCAAAATAGTTCTACATCATCAGGAAATGTTTTGATTTGTTCACAATTTCTTAAAATGCGCCACTCTGTATCAATTTCCTGGAAATCATTGCTGTGAACAATATTGGGAAAGAGCCTACTCACAGGAACTATCGAAGCAGTTTTGCCAATTTTAACATTTTTTGGATCAATTATGTCTAAACCTTTTATTGGGTTATTTTTCAATGGAAACCGCGTGGTTATTTGCTTACAAGCTTCGATATAAAAATCTAGGCATCTGCATTTAAACAAATTTACTTGATCTGAGTTTAGATTTTCTGAACTACTTAGTAGTGTATTAGACGCAGCAGCACCATAGTATACGTCATCAATATCCATAAAATTTCTGGGATTCTTAAAATCAACATTTTCGATTGGAGTGCTAGTTAAATATTCTCTTTTTAAAAAACAATCAAAAATAGTTTTTAATGTTCCAGTTATTTTTTCATATAAATTATGAATTTTCGGGTGTTCTGCTTGCATTTCTTTATTTAAATCGGTAAATAATGGTAATACAAAATCTAAAAATTCCAAAAATAATATCGTAGTAGGATCTTGGAGCTTCTGTAATATATGTTCTGCAGCTAAAAGATGATCATTGTTAGATATTTGGTCTATAAAAAATAGTATAAGAGCAGAGAGTTGTTCCAATATTCTCTTCACTGCTGCATGTACTGATAACCAGCGTGTTTGAGAGGGGTGAAGTATTTTATGTACTTTTAAGTCGCAAAACATTTGAAAGTTTTTAAACTCTGCCACTCTTTTTGGGCTAGAAGAAAAGTAGTTGTAAATGTCTCTTACAAGATCCTCTATAAAACGTGGCAATTTGGTACAAGCATATGACGCGCAAAGGTGAAACGAATGGCAGGCGCATTTAAGTATAAAAATGTTAGGAATTTCATTTTGCAGCAATGTTACAACAGAATTATTACGTCCCATCATTACGTTTGCCCCGTCAGATGCAAAACCTATTAGATTATCTTTATATGGAATATTATTGCTTCTAAAAAAATTTACAATGTGTTCAAATAAGGTTGCTGCATTAGCTTCTTCTAATGGAATAAGAGCTAAAAAACAATCTTTAATACGATTCATTTTCGCATATCTCACAACTAAGCACAAGTGTTTGGTCGTACTAAGATCAGTGGACTCGTCAATAATAAGCGAAAACTTAGTTTGCCCTAGATCTTCACATAAATTATTGAAACTTTCTTTACCTATAATATGATCAATTATGTCATGAGTTTTGGTTGAAGAGCATTTTATTTCTTTTGCTATTTTTGAATCAGGACAAATGGCTTGCATCAACTGCGGTAGGTGCTCCATAATAGTGAATGGTAGATTGTGTTCAGCAACAAACGAAGCTAATCTTATTTCACCTGAAATTAAAAATAAAGAATTAAAATTACGTAGGTATATCAGTATGTCTAGTAGCGATTAGGGTATAATTATATCCACTGCTTCTATAAACCGATAAGTAGAAAACCAAATAATATAACAATGTAAATAGTAAAATAAATAACTAAAAAAATTACCTTGCTTAACCAGTATATCAGATTTATGAGTTTTGGTCACAGTAAATGATGATATCTTCGGTTGTGATTTTATATTCTTTGATGATATTGAGTGTGCTTGTGAAGAACTATGTTTCTTTATAGCGTCTTTTCCTGATGTGATGTTGATATCTTTATTACAACTTTTACAATAGGCATAGCTTTCGCCTTTACGACTATCTTGCAGCCAACCTGGAAATTCTTCTTCCCATTCTTTTCTATAATATTGTAGATATTTTTTTCTTCTTACACTCGCACTTGTGCTTGGCTCCTCGTCAGACGACATTTTAACTTAATTATCTGATTTTGTAGGGACTCTTTCGGTTAGGTACTCACTCTTCAAAGTTAAGAAAATTAATGAAAAAATAAAACTGAATTACTGTTTATATATACTAGACAGGTAAATTCCCGAGCGGGAAGCCCCTTATAACATCGAATTGCAGGACACAAGGGTGTCAAGGGTATTCCCCAAAATATATGAACTACATTCTGCACTAGGTCCATACTATTGAGGGCTTCCCCGTAACATTAAACATAAATGAAAAGGGTTGCCAACTTAAAAGTGTAAAATCGGTAGAAAAATCGGTAGAATTTCCATGTATACTGTGAAATCGTAGAAAAGTCGTTATATTTCGGTATATCGGTAGAACAGAGCCCATATCGGTAGAAATACCGAAAAATCGGTAGGTTCGAGACCACTGAACTGTGCGAACTGACGGAAAAGCGCTATTCAATGTTGCCAATTTGCCAATGCTTAAGCATACTTATTACCACTGGTAATATAACATTTAGCTGTCACATTGACAATGACAAAATGACATTAAATTAACTTGCTTGACTTGACTGACGGACGAGTGACGGACGATCGTCTGTCTCATGAAAAGATGAAAGAAGTGCGATTCATATCATATTTATTATCATATTGTCTTTCTAAGATATATATATAAACGGGCGCTTGAATCTAAGTTAGTTGCCTTCAGTCTCTTGGCGAGATTAGTTCCGTGTATACTGCTTAAAAAAATTCAAGAACAGTCAGTGTGTGCTTGTGATTATTTCCATTTCAAGAATGTCCTCGGATACCCCAAGAGTGCTGTCTATTCAGAGCCATGTGGTACACGGATATGTTGGAAATAAAAGTGCTGTTTTTCCACTGCAGGTAACCTTATTTAATTTACTGATAAAGAACATTTTGCATGCTGTATGTAAAGTAAACAACAATAAGGTTATGGTTTTATGTTTTGAATAACAGTAAGTCTCTAGTCTCAATTGAAATTTAAATATATTTAGAAAAATTAAAAAAAAAAATGAAGTGTAATTTGAATTGGGTGGGTAGTTAGTCTCTTTCTGTGTTTGATAAGGTAAGGATAAGAATAACTTATTTGTTAAATAAAGGCACTTAAATTAAAAGATCTTCAAAAATTTTGTGTAAGTACATATCTAGAAGTATTTATTTTGAAAATAACAAAATTGAAAATAAGTTGTATTTTCACAATTTTTGTACAAGTTGTATTTTCATTGATAATATAACTGTCTTGAATAGGTTCAATAACACAACCTTGACCTCCTTAGCATTTTTTGTTTAATTCTAGTAATATTATGTTGCCCTTGTTCTTAATTATTTTGTCATTATTTTTGTGATAATATTTTTAGTACCTAGAAATTATCAGTTTAAAAATCGAGATTAATGTTTATAAATGGTTTTAAATACTTTATAATATTCTTAAACTTTGGTTTAACTTTTTGGTAGACCATTTTGTTAGTTTCTGTCTATTGAGAATTAGATATGAAAAAGGTTCTATGTTTTTGTTGCTAACTGTACAAAGCATGCATGTTTGAAATATTGCGTCATCAGTGTAATATGACCTTTTGAATGTAATAATATATTTAAGTAGGTGTAATATTATTGCTACCTACCCTTAAAATACTTGAATTTCTTCAAAGATCAATTTGAAAATTATGGCAATTTTCATGCACACATAATGACTCAATACAATTTTTTCCTGTTTGTAACAAGCTTGATGGGTTTATAGGGAAAATAATTATGTACTCACTTCAATTATGTTAATGGACATAATTTAACAAATCAAAACAACAAGCTTTAAAAATAAGTAGTGTTTTATGTATTTACACATTACAGTATTTATAAACTATTTATAATTGTTTCGCTGTTGTATGATAAATATGTAAAGACTCCTCCAAAAACAGGATAAAAAAACATGTTAAATAAAATGTTTTAGTATCAAGTCTGTTACAAAGTGTTCCTGCTATCCATATCAAAGGCCTTGGTAGATTTTAGTAATTAGTGTAAATATGTACACAGACATTTTATATACTTGATAACATAATAAATAATTATTCTTTCAGGTATTAGGTTTTGAAGTAGACTCCATAAACACTGTTCAGTTCTCAACCCACACAGCATACAAACATATTAAAGGGAACATATTAAAAAATGAAGAATTGGATGAGCTGATAGAAGGACTTGAATTAAATGATGTAGACTATTACACACACTTCCTGACGGGATACTCCAGATCCCCAGACTCTTTGAAAAAGATAGCAGAACTTCTTAAAAAGTTGAGAAAAAAGAATCCTCGACTAACCTATGGTAAGTCTACTTGTATTACCTACCTAATATTCAGGTTGGGTGATGGTTCAACTTTGAGTGGCCAGTATCAGTAGGGGGAACTACCGTAATTGTTGCAGCTACATGAAAATGTTTTTTTAATCTGTGATCAAAAATATGTCGTAAACAGTTATGAATAGTCTCCCAAGACAATTTTCCTGTAGCTGCAATAGTTAAGGTAGTTCCCCTTGCTCCCCACTCAAGGTTTCCAACCTGTATAAACACACTACATCACCTTTCATCATCATCATCATCATCTCCTTAGCCTTTTTCCCAATCGTGTTGGGGTCGGCTGCCAGCCTAACCGGATTCAGCTGGATACCGGTGTTTTACGTGGAGCGACTGCCTACCTGACCTCCACAACCCAGTAACTGGGCGACACGATACCTCTTGGTTAGACTGGTCATAGTTTCTGGCTAACCAGTAACGACTGTCAAAGTTCTACGAATGACAACCGGGACCAACGGCTTTACGTGCTTTCCGAGGCACGGGATGTCAGTGATGTCTAAGATAAACTTAAGAAAGTACATATGAATTGAAAAAGTCACATTGGTACTTGCCCGGATTCGAACCCATAACCTCTTACACGAGAGGCGGGCGCCTTATCCACTGGGCCATCACGACTCCCTACACTACATCACCTTTGCGCGGGTTTTTACAAGGAGGAACGCGCACACCACTGGGACACACCATATGATATCTAAAACAAGCACTAAGCAGTTTAAGTAAAAAAAAAAAAAAAAAAAAAAAATCAGCGCCAGGTGTTTTAAATCCAAGAACGCGAAACTTTACGGCCGCTGAAAACTTACCGACTAGCAAAAAGTACAGTCGCAAATACGACGTGAGTGTTTTGTTGCAACTTGATTTTAGGAACCAAGAAGCGTTTTTGTGTAACATTTTACCGACTAAACGCACGCACGAGCGCTGAGGACAGGCAACTTGTAGTTCTGGACATTTCCACTAAGAGTGATCGCAAGGCAGCTAAATTATCCACCCGGCGGCGGCGTTGCGGAATGGTCCTGCCGGGGTTGCGGAATAGTTCTAATAGCTACCTCGGCCCCGGAACATAAAGAGCAACCGAAGGAACATGGGTGGCGTTATTATTCTAAGATGGGTGGGTTTTAGTCAGTAAAAGTCTGAAACGCCCAGAGCGGGAGAAGTCATTTGATGATTTCCCACCCACCAAAAGAAAAGGCAGAAATAATTTGGATGATTCGCCGTGAGCATTACTCCAAACAGAACGTCGAGCATTCGCACTATAAATGTCACATTACATGAATGATAACTACCATACTCAAAAACGTTACATTACAATGTATTGGTCGCGCAAGTGCTCAAGTGTAAAGTGCGATCATGGCTATCACGAAAAAGATGCCTTTAGTTCCTGTCACATTTTAGTTTTTATTGCACATACGGAGAGTTTAAAATCCAGTGCACCTTAACGTAAGGTCATAAAACCGTTGCCTAATCTTAGTCTATAAGTTACTAAGGCCATTTTCAATTGAGTACGGAAATGTGAAACAACAACAAAAGCCCATGATAAATCAACGGCGACGTTGTACACATTATGAACTGTTACGTCACAATGAGACTTATTTGTTCAAACTTCAAAGGCTCAGATAACTAACTATTGTGCCAGAGCATGATCTACTGATAAGCGAATACTCATATTATATACATTATATAATATTAGAACTATGTACTTATTTGTTGTTCATGTTCACCGTGATGGAAAAAAACCAAGAAATTATGCGACTCGCTCTATTAAAGCAGAAAAATATATTAAAGACTAGCTTCTGCCCGCGGCTTCGCTCGCGTTCGTTAGAAAGAGACAAAAAGTAGCCTATGTTACTCTCCATCCCTTCAATTATCTCCACTTAAAAATACACGTCAATCCGTCGCTCCGTTTTGACGTGAAAGAAAGACAAACAGACAGACAGACACACTTTCCCATTTATAATATTAGTATGGATGGATTAAACACCTTTTGCTCACAATAAGATACCGTTGTGTAAGAATGTTGCCGTCTCGGCAACCAGGACAAAACGTGTGAAAACTCCGGACCGGTTAAACGCGGCGTGCCGTCACAAAACCCTCCCGAAAGCCCGGGCTGCACGATCCCCGGATGCCCTCTAAACTTGGGAAACCAGCACGGCTGGCAACACTAGTGGTAGGCAGTGGTAGGGATTTAATAGTCTGTCATAAAATCGCGATCAAATCGTGATACCTAGATGGTAAAATGATACTGGGTTTAAAAACAAATATTCTTCCCAAGAAGAGTTTATAAACTACGAAAATGAAAATATTTGCAAGATCGTTGGTAATCTGAAATATCAGATTGCATGAAAGTGAATAAAATTCCAAACAATGGGAATAATCAATAACAGCTTGTGTGCCTATTCGATTACGATTACTTACTTACTTATTATCGACCTTGTTAGGTTTAGTATGGTTTCAGCTTACTAAACGATTATTCTATCAATTACTTATACTATATACCTATATACTTTTGTTTAGCAAGGCAAATCATCCGCTATTAAGGATATATAAGTCCATTTTAGTTGCAGTCGTCTATCCTTTTAACGACCGAGCGACAGCCGGCTATCGCGCTGCTATTTATTGTCTTTCTATTGCGTCTCGAATCACGTGTGTTCGAAGGTTTAAAGTTTTAGGTACCTAGGCGGAGTAAATAAAGTTATATAAACCTATTTATACCTAATCAATTTTATTTATTTATTTATTTATTACTTTTCAGTATGCGACCCAGTCATGGGTGACAACGGTAAAATGTACGTGCCAGATGACATTCTCCCCGTCTACCGTGACATCTTGGTCCCCCTAGCTGACGTCATCACCCCTAACCAGTTCGAGGCTGAGCAGATGACAGGGTTGAAAGTCAATGACCTTGACGACGCTCTGAAAGTCATCAACGCTCTCCACGAAAAGGGAGTGAAGACTGTTGTCCTGTCGAGTACTGATCTGGGAGACGAAAATCATATGATCGGCATTGCGAGTACAGCAGGTAATTAAGCACAGTAAACATTGTTTTACAACACTATTGCCACATTGTAGACAACTATTAAGTTTTTGGCCGCCACAGATCTCGCCTTGACAATAGATTAAACCATTGAATTGGTTGAAACTAGTGTTAAGTCCCTAACAATGCCGTAGACATTTACTTCGGGCGGACCAATTCTAAACCAAACGTGCCTTGGCTAGTTTTCACCGTTTAATATCTTTTACCAATGGACAACTTGTCATTAAGGATGGTTGGGTGCACATTTCATTAAAGTTTTGTCCAAATTTGATCCACGATTGAAAGAAGCATTGGAAAAGAAAAAACATGCTGGCCGGGAGTTTTACAGGCACGTTGCGTAATCTTTCTTTAGAGTTCTACGAAACTATTCGTTTTAAAAAGACCTAGGCTATAACACTTTAGCATCTTTATATCTATTTTATTTAGTATACTTCGTAAATCGAACAGTCGTTACGGGTAGTCAGAAGCCAGAAAGTCTGACCAGCCTTAACCAAGAGGTATCGTGTCGCCCAGTTACTGGGTTGTGGAGGTCAGATAGGCAGTCGCTTCACGTAAAACACTGGTATCCAGCTGAATCCGTTTAGGCTGAAAGCCGACCCCAACATAGTTGGGAAAAAGGCTAGGGAGATGATGATACTTCGTAAATCGAACCCCTGAAGCAGTAAATTGGTAGTTATCAAAGCGTTAAATGAAAACCAGTTATTTATACTTAAATGAAGATTAAAGTTTATTACTACTTCGGTACACCAATCGCCACTATATATCTTCTATAACCTAGTTTAAAAGTCTTTATTTAAATTAGAATTAGGATTATTTACTATTATTACCGCACGGGCGGCTGTGGAACTACGAATTTAAGAGACTAGACGGAGACAGGGGACACAGTTATTTTTTGTCAGACCTACGAAATTTACGAATAACGAGTCTAGCGCCCAATAACTCTAATAATCCTTTATTATATTTATTTATCAGGGGCGTGCTACCAGATTTCGATTCCGAAAGTGGATGCCACATTCACTGGAACGGGAGACCTATTTGCTGCTCTATTCTTGGCGTGGTGGCATAAGACAAACAATCATTTGAAGTTGACGCTGGAAAACACGATTTCTACACTTCAAAATATTGTGCAAGATACTTACCAAAGTGCTAGAGGTAAGATAATTAGTTAATTAAAAAGATTATGAGAATAATTTACAAATTGTAGATTACTTTTTTTTTATTATTATTATGGGCTTGCTCTTGGTCCCAGACTAGCCCGAGGGCATAACTGTAGTTGTCCTAATAATAATCAGTAAAAAAAATACTGCAGTCGATGTATATGCTGTAAAAATTACCTATTAAACAGTTAGTTCTTTTTTTTCAGCTATTCAACCAACAGGCAAGATTCCGCCGAAACTGAGAGAGCTTAGACTTATCCAGAATAAAAATCTAATTGAGAACCCAAAAATTACCATTCCTGCTCAAGAGTATAGCTCCAAGAATGTTTGATGAAGGCTTTTAATGTTGTATATAAGAATATAGCATATTTATATAGATGTATTTATGCATTGTGCTCGTGTACCTACTTAAAAGACAATAAAGTAGAATAATGCTGTGTTCGTTATGTGCTGTTGAAATGATAAATAATGACTATAAATGGATGTTTGTATAGGTGATAGAAAACATTTGTTTCTGTAAGATTAATAATATCAACACTGTAATATCGTTATTTAATAGCATTTTGACCAATGTCTGATGTCTTCCATAGCGAAGTTAAGTTTTTTAGATTTACATATCTGTGATAACACATAATATTATCATTTGTTTTCATTATGTTTTTGTTGACTATGTAAGCGTCGTTACTATTTTTAAGTGGTTTTGCCTTGTCGTGCAATATGTGCTTTTTATTCTATCTCTGTTTTATAATTATATACCTATTGGAGATGTATTAATAAATGTTATTGATTGAAAATTACTTGTTTTACCTATAGACTAAAATAAAGCTGATGTTGCGCTAATGTCGGGATACCAGTCGACTGACGAGTGCAATAAGCCATTTCTGTATGAGATTGCCATTATTATGAGAAATATATAACATCACGCGGGAATAATTATGTACGATTGGTAAACTTTCGTTGTTTATTTGAGTCAAGGATGTCGTTTCTTGTGTGCTTGCTTATATTGTTTACAAAGCAAGTTAATGAACATTTTTAATCTTTAGTCGTATGTAATGTTTTAGTAATAGTCGTTTTTATAAGTAGGAACATATATAAAAAAAAAACCGGCCAAGAGCGTGGCAACGCTCAATGTAGGGTTCCGTAGTTTCCCGTCCGTCACAATAAGTGTTCCCACTTATAAGTTTAAGAAAAGGCTTTTGTTACGTTGGCATACTAAGTACGCAGAAATTATTTTGTACAACCTTTTTGTTTTTTTTGTACAAAAACTGTTCTTTCTATCAAGTTCAAAATATTTTTTCTAGAAAGTCCTTATAAAGTTCCACTTTCCAGATTTTTTTCATATTTTTTAAACCTACGGGTCAAAAGTTAGAGGGGGGGGGACGCTTTGATTTTTCCTTTTGGAGCGATTATTTCCGAAATTATTGACATTATCAAAAAATGATTTTAGTAAACCCCTATTCATTTTTCAATACCTATCTAACAATATATCACACGTCAGGATTAAAATTAAAAAAAAATCACTTCCCTCTTTACATATAGGGGGGCTACCCTAATAAAACATTTTTTTCCAATTTTTATTTTACCACTTTGTCGGCGTGATTGATATAGATATTGGTACCAAATTTCAGCTTTCTAGTGCTAACGGTCACAGAGATTAAGCGAGGACGGACGGACAGACAGACAGACACACGGTGGGCTGAAAATCGGCTTTCATAGACTTAGGGATTTCAATTTGCAAGTGCTTGTTTTTATGCCGGATATCGCTTCTATTAGTCATTACTATGTACAAAAATGACACCCGAGTTAATTCTACCCAAAAACGAAGGAAATATAATTTTTTTACGAAAAATTTGTATGAAGCTAGTATGAAAAATCGAATTATCTCCTAAACGGCATGTTTAACCGTAATATCCTTGGAGATGGTCATAGTGCTAATTATTTATGATTTTTTTGTTGGCAATTGGACGAAAAATTTAATGCCGTTTTTTTTTTTAAAAATCGTCAAAATATTTTTATTTGTTTTTACGTATGAAACGATTCCTTTTGGTGTTTATGTTGAAGAACACGGACTTTTAACTACACATAACATAAAATAGCATCACTCCTATATTTCCGAAGGAGTTGGCAGAGGTTTATAGTACACCCACACGTAGCCAACTATGTTTGAGCTAGATATTTATCAGCACAAAATGAGTTTTAAAACTTTTCATACAACCAAATTACCAATTGTCTTCTAATGAGTCCAAAAAGAAGTGATTAAGTAACTACACTGATTAGGTCTTCTAATGAGTCTTAATAGGTGATTTAATGATTTTCAATATCTCACGACAATGGATTATATTTAACATTTCCTGATAAGTAAGCTAATTTGTTAATTAGCAGTGCTATGAGTTCTAAGAATAGTTAGTGACAATTATAGATTTTCATTAGCTAATGAGGAGATAACTAATGAGGGTAGTTACCTAATTATTGTCGTTTTGCAATAAAAGGGCTAAAGTTTTGTTTTATAATTTAATTTGTTCACAACTGTGTAACTGCTAACACTAAATCTGCGACTATAAAATCTTAAAATGGAAAGTTTAATCACCAATTTAGACTTGTTTGTTCTTCTACGAAGTGAGAGTACTTCATTTGATCATGAAGTATTGTTTAGTGCAGTTGTATCCCGCATAGGCGATTGCCTGTCTGACGAAGATTATGTTGTTCTCAAAGAATTTTGTCGGAGATTTACGCGAGCCGCTTTACAAAGGTGGGGGAAATCCAACCGATTCCTTGATAATTTCAGGAGAAAGTACGAGAATTGGTTGGGAGCAAATATTGATTGGCCGAGTTTTGTGCAAACTTTAGTTAATCAAGAACCAAGTGTTGATGAGATACCAAGAGCGCCCTCAGTCTCTCCAGAACCGTCGACATCAACGTCCATTGGAACAATGACGAAAAGATCCCGTAAACCATTCGAAGACCTGGGAAGTAAACAAAAAAAGAGAAGATCTGATGAACACACAGGCGAAGGTTCCAGTGAATTGGCATATGCAGCTGCAGCACGTTTAAAAGAAGAAGGGCATGGAGATATCGCCTCTGTCATCGAATACATGATGAAAAATCCTGAAGCAGCCGCTAAATTAAATGAAACGCTTAAGAAACCAGCGAAAACAATCATATTTACGCCAGAAAAGGCGCTTGGATTGCTTCTTTCGCTAAAACTCTCAAAGTGGCAATATATTACGTTGCGTGAGGCTGCCATTCGAGAAGGTGCTAAAGATATTTATCCATCTTACTATAAAGTGCAACAAACTAAGCTTGATTGCTACCCTCCGAAGCAATCAGTGACAGTTACTGATTCATCGGCTAGGATTACACTTCAAGCTTTACTTGATATCACGGTTACAAGAATCCTTCAAAGCCTTTCTAACGAAGAGCATAACAAGCAGTTGAAGCTGATATCCAAGTGGGGATTTGACGGTGCTTCTAACCAAAGCCGATACAAGCAGAAAATTGAGGGTGAGGAAGATGATTCAAGCATTTTCATGACCTCCTTGGTGCCACTAAAACTGACAGATGGAGACAACATTTTATGGACGAACCCAAAACCATGCTCAGTTTTGTATTGTCGTCCAGTTCAGTTTACTTTTGTAAAGGAGAGTGAAGCAGTTGTCCTTGGGCTGAAAAAACAAATGGATGAAGAAATTGAGGCCCTTATCCCCACAGAGTGCAATAATAATAATAGGGTGACTCATCAACTAATGATGACGATGATCGACGCTAAAGTCTGTACTTACCTTTCTGAAGCCAGATCAAATGCATCGTGCTACCTGTGCTTAGCAAAGCCTACAGAAATGAACCGCTTAGATGCTGTAACATCAAAAATTGTGTGTTCGGACCTGTATGAGTTTGGCTTGTCATCCCTACACGCCCGTATAAATTGTATGGAATGTCTGTTACACATTGCATACAAACTGGACTTCAAACGGTGGGCAGCGAGAAGTGATGAGCACAAAGAAATGCTACAGACAAGAAAGAAAATAATTCAAAATAAATTCAAAGATGAGCTCAATCTGTTGATTGATATAGTAAAACAAGGCTCGGGAACCACCAATGACGGGAATACTGCAAGAAAATTCTTTGAGTTTTCTAATAAAACCGCAGCTATAACCGGTTTGGATGAAGACCTCATCAAAAGATTTGCTGTAATTTTACAAGCAATTACATCTGGAGAGCAGATCGATATAATAAAATTTAGAGATTATGCTCGCAAAACAGCAGAAAAGTACGTATTACTATACGACTGGTTCTACATGTCGTCAACCGTTCAATACTCAATACTCAATACTCAATACTTTATTGCTTTCCATTTGTACATAAAGGTCTTATAAAATATTGTCAAGATCATAATGGACCCTGTCGGGCACAGCAAAGTTAGGAGGAGTTAGGTTCATAAGTTACTAATCCATGGGGCTGACATAATCGAGAAAAATAATATTGTGCCGATTGGGACTCTCTCGGAAGAAGCCTCAGAGTCTCGAAACAAAGATTTTAGGAGGTTTCGAGAACATCATTCGCGGAAAAGAAGCAGGCAGGATTCCAATCAAGACATTTTAAATATGCTTGTTGTTTCTTCGGACCCTTTGCTAAGTGCACAAAGGCCTAAGTTAGATGCCAAGAAAAAGCAGAGCTTTTTTGCTGAAACTCTCGACTTAATTCAATTTCAGGAAACTGAGTTCGAATTTTTGGATATATCCAATCTGGATGCTGACTCAGAATTGGAGTCTGACAACGAGAGTGATAAGGAAAATTTGTAAAAAAGATATATATGTACATATTTGTAAATTTGTATTTGAGTGTGTTTGGGTTTTTTTTGTAATATTTAATGATATGTTTTATTTTTTTTATTTATTTTACTTTATTTTACGAATGCTTAGTATTAATTCCTTAAATTAACTTATTTTGTATAAAATATAACTTCATAATGTTACTTCAATATAAATCTTTTTTTATTTAAATTAATATAAATGTGTCAAAAACAGCAATTTTTTTATTTTATTTTTCTTGTTTCGTGTGTTCTTAATATTTGGGTTAATAACATATCGAACTTTTTAACTTAGACACTAAAAGGGATCGTTTTACATGTAAAAATAAATAAAAATATTTTGACGATTTTAAAAAAAAAAACGGCATTAAATTTTTCGTCCTATCGCCAACCAAAAAATCATAAATAATTAGCACTATGACCATCTCCAAGGATATTACGGTTAAACATGCCGTTTAGGAGATAATTCGATTTTTCATACTAGCTTCATACAAATTTTTCGTAAAAAAATTATATTTCCTTCGTTTTTGGGTAGAATTAACTCGGGTGTCATTTTTGTACATAGTAATGACTAATAGAAGCGATATCCGGCATAAAAACAAGCACTTGCAAATTGAAATCCCTAAGTCTATGAAAGCCGATTTTCAGCCCACCGTGAGACATGGCGAAACTATAAGGGTTCCTAGTAGACTACGGAACCCTAACAATAAAAAGGGACAAAAAAACTGATGCAAACACAATATATTATTGCAAAACAACAGTATTTCTTCTTCTCGATATAATTCGTTCTTTTTGGATTCCCACGGCTCCTATGATCAAACATAATAAAATCATATGGTACACCCAAAATATTGAGTTGTAGTAGCGAAGTACAACGGCTTGATCATTCAGAATAAAGCAAGGTGTAAGGTAGGTTAGACAGAACAGGCGCATGATTGAGAACCCGATGTTCCAAGGTACTTTCATCTGAAATGATAATAGTATATTATGATTGCGGTGAGCTAGTTAGATATTACGCTCGAAACGAGATACTTATCAGCGTAACCATAATAAAATGCTCACGAATGTTTTGCAAAATACTTGCGAGGAAATTTTAATAAAATGTAAGCAACAGTCCGAGCAATGCGGAACCCGCCGAGTCACTCCGTAAGCTAAAGGTGGCTCTTGTTAGAGCGTCCGAAGAAACGGCTCAAGGGTACATAAAAAACAACATACTGTAGGTAATAGGTAAGTCACTCCAGAATGCATACAAGATTTTTTGTTCAAATTACCAAAAAAAATAAAAATTAATTTTATAGGTTTTAACCTAAAATATGGACTATAAATATATGACGTGTATTTAAAGTAACTACCATAATTGATTAGATAAATAAAAAATACCATAATATTTTTTTTTTTTGGTGAGTGGGAAATCATCCAATGACTGCTCCCGTCCTGAGTGCGGCGGGAGGGCGTGACAGACTCTTACTGACTAAAACCCACTCATGTTCCTTCGATTGCCCTTTATGTTCCAGGGTCACGGTAACTATTATAAACATTCCGCAACCCCGGCAGGCGTTGGCCCTGTTGGGCCCCTTCCTGTGCTGACTCCTTCTCTTTGAGGCGCGCGTGGAACACTAACGCGCCGTCGACGCGGTCCTGGTCCTAGCCGGGCGGCGAGCTACCCATCGCTCGCCATCCGCAGAACCGCGCCTGCCGGTGGCCGGTAGTCGTCTTGCGACTCTCGACGTCTTCGCCTGGGTCTTAGTCCGGGGCGAGAGGCTCGTCGTTGCCTCTGGCGCGCCGCCGCTTCCTTCACCAGCATAACTGCTTCGCAGAAAGAGGCGACGGCATCCCATTCCGTCTCGCCCCGAAGCATGGCCTGAACCAGCGCCGGGCGCGAGAGGTCACCGCCGCCGATCGCCTCTACAAGGACACGTCGATGCTCCGCCCATGCGCGACACACCTCAACTGTGTGCTCGACCGTGTCCTCCAGGCGACCGTTGCTGCAGTGGTGACACCCAAAATACCATTATTTCATTCTGGTCTACCTTTTTTGCCGTTTAAGTATATGGTGTAGAATGTTACCTACCGATCCCCTAGTGTCATACAATTCAGCATATTCATGTTCCAGATAGAGATGGACCCACAGCGTGCTTGCAATCACCAGTTGTTGAATAGTGAGACCGCCCCAAAGCGCAAACGCCAAGAACGATATCGCCCTTCTGCAATGTTATAATATGACGCTGAGATAGCCATGCAGTGAATGACTATCCTGTCTATTGTAAAATTGTACAAATTCTGCAGTAAAATGTCTGAATGTGCATTGAATGAGCCCTATTAGATATGCGTAACGTTCAGAGACTGTTCTTTTAATATGGATTTAGGCATTATCGTTTACATGAGCGCATAACAAAAAAAAATACATTTTATTGAGCTTAGATAGTTAAACATAGCTCACATTACGACACTGTTAGAACATAAAGACCCGTAGTAAATTAATCGAATGGGGTTTGGTGTGTCCTTGAATTCACGTTAGCATGCTCTACCTGACTAGGGGCTCGGTCTGGACCTGCAGGCTGGCTACCTCTCCTGTTAAGCCACAGCACCTACAAATTCTCAATAATTCAAATAATAATGCTGATGCTTCGGCATGCCGATGCACATATAGAGGTACGTCTGTGCTCATTACATTGAAATAAAAACAATAGCTCACGAAACCTGTAAATCGTTTGCCTTGCTGTGCCATCTAAGCGCAAGCGCAAGCCCTAATGACGTTAAAAGTATTATAGACAGATACCTACGTAGAACACAGACCTCACATCCTTATTCGCTATGACCATGTCTTTATATGTGTGTGTCCAAAACCAGTACCGAATAGACATGTCCCAGCCTCTCAGAGTATCTCTCATTCTTGGTCCCATCAGCACCTTCTCGTTTTCAAAAGATCTTATCACAGAGAAATTGTATTCTAGTTCTAAGGCCACGTCTTCCCTTGCTGAGCTGAAACGTTTAAAAGTACTTATAAGTATTTTTGCTCATATTTTTGCCCGACGGCTGAAAAAAAGGGTTATGTGTTTCTCTAGCTGGGATTGCGTTACTTTTATTATTTTACCGCGTATCTTTAACGGACTACTTACTGTAGTATCCTATTGTTTGATCACTTTCACCCTTCTCCACTTTAATGGTACCGGGGCCTACGTAGCTATACAGTTCTATTTTAGCCTAAGGGAGATCTTATAGTTATCAGGCTTCTTTTTATATACTTGGATAAGGATCTAAATCCATTTTCACAAGTGCGTTTTCATGATTCATGATCATTATAATTACGAGTATTTTAGATAAGATAGCCAGTATTTAAAGTTTGTTGTTTGAATTTTATAACGGGTGGGTAATAGCTGCTTATCTCATTATTAGTGTATTTACCACCTATGTTTAAAAATTATTGAACGTAATTAGGTAGGTATTTAGATTAAATCACGTTGCTAATCAATGAGACCTTCGCTATGTGTTGCTATGGACACATGATTATTTTGGTGGTCCTCTCGTACTTTTTCTTGTCAAGGCCTGACTATCTTAATTTAACATTTTGCTAACAATTAGCCGAGATTTTTTTTCAATTCGAACCATTATTTCTTCTGATTAGTGTTCAACCAAACAAACAAACCCTTCTGAATTATAAAAATTTACACCTTTTATCCGGCTCTGTGCGAGCTGTTCTTATAGGTACCTATAGGTTGGAAAGTTTTCATGGGCCCGGGAAGGAAACTTCCCTTAAATCGTTGAGATAGTTCGAAAATTCGCTTGTCACACTCGGGAATAAAATTCTTAAGACTTATGGTTTTTAACCGACTTCATTTCTAAGAAAAATTAATTACCTATGTTTGTTAGAGAGATTTAGTCCTTATAAATGTAACGTTTGATGTCATAAAAAAACAGAGTGTTACTTTTTCGGACTTTTGGCGGTGCGATTCCCGGGAGTGGCAAGCGAATTTTCGAAAATCTTTTATGCAGTTTTGTTTCTTTTTGAAAATAAAAGAATGTTTCTTTTAAAAAAAATATCTACTTAAACGATTTGAGGTAGTTTTCTTCCAGGGCCCATTGAAACTTTCCACCTTGTATACTCATGGATAATCCCTATATATAAGCCTAGGCTGCCCCAATAGGTAACAGTAAAACAATATTTTGACGTACTATTTAATTGTGTGTCCAAAACTCCGTACTTATACAAACTTTATAAAACTTATACCCCGTAAGTTATTGCAATTCTAAGCCGTGTAAAATATTCTTTATTAACTTACGCAATGTTTAGCAAGCTTAATCTTGTGGTGGGTCCAAAACCAGGCAACACCTGTGTCTTAACAGGGTAGATGCCGAATCCAGCCTCAGTGCAGACGCTTGTACACAACATCATGATAACCTGGTACTGAAGCACATACTTAAACATCTGAGGAATGTTGTACAAGTAACGGAAGTCGGTGCTGTGGCTAGTGTAGAAGTCGTTTTCATTATATATCTGTAATTAATAGTTACAGCTATTAGAACAAACACGAGTGGAACGTCAGCTAAAAAAAAATTGCCTGTTTGACCGTCTCGTTACTCGATCCTTTCCCACTTCTATAGTTCTATGTAGCGCCTCCCCTCTCCTCCCATTTTAAGCGATAACTCGTTTTCTCTCTCCAGGTATATAGGAATCCGTCGATTTCGTCCCCTCGTCTATTTAGCCTCGTTTAAGTTGAGCAGCCTTTTGAGGAGTTATCAAAAATATAGGTAATTCAATATGTCTATCATACCTGTACAGGAAATTTTGCTCTTAACAGTATGTATAGAACACTAAATATAAGAGCCTTTTTCAGTTTTTGTTCAGTTATCAATCTACAATCGCCTAGCTTGCCAAACGGTGTTTTAAAGTGTTCATTAAATACTTTCCACCTGTAATACGGTCCTGAAAAGCGATAAAAACGGTCACAGTATTGCGGCAAAAAACTAAAACATCCACAATTTTTTAAATTATGATTTTATACATGACGCGTGGATCAGCAATGGCTAGTCAATTGTGAAAAGTGTGTGTGGATCTTTCGTGGAACTGTCTTAACGGGAACTTAATAGTAATTACAACACATAAGTGCCACAAACCTTCAAACACACGTGATTCGAGACACGATAAAAAGAGAATAGCAGCGCGACAGCCGGCTGTCGCTTAGTCGTTGAAAGGTAGAGACTTTATTTTAATCTAGCATATCAATACTTACAACATAAGAGGTTCCAAGGGCTATAAGTACGCATTAAACTATATCTGTTACCTACTGAACTTATTAAGTAGGTACGGTGGTAATTATTACGACTAACTAACCTTTGTGCAAGCCAACAAAGTAATAGGCATATGAGATAATATCCAGAGCGCTGGGATCACATTCGTTGGCCAAATCTCCATTTGGTTTGGTAATTAAACTTTTCATGGTTAACTCGGGTCCCTGAACTGTTATATGAGACAGTCTGCGTCCCTTTTCTTGAACTCTTGTTATTGAAGAAATTGCTGGTTCTAATGTCTTTTGAGGTCTATACTTTTCTGCCAACGCTATTTCAAATGCCAGTCCTACCAGGCGTAGTGCTATCGCCTGGTGGACCCAAAACGTGTAGTCTGATAAGTCTGTATTGTAGCGCATGTATATTAGAAAGAGACATGTGTAAACTAAACTTAATTGATGCATGTATCTGAAAAGAGAACATTCATATTAGTTCCCTTTCCTTAGCTCACAAACTAAACATTTTTTGTGCTCCTTTTTCTTTCCATTTTTATCGGTCCCTGCATGCTTAGATCTTTAAAATTATGCAACGGAATGATGCGGTTCAAATAGGTTTATATGTAATCTGTAATCCATACTAATATTATAAATGGGAAAGTGTGTCTGTGTCTGTTTGTCTTTCTTTCACGGCAAAACGGAGCGACGAATTGACGTGTTTTTTTAATTGGAGATAGTTGAAGGGATGGAGAACTACTATGATGATGATGGGCTACTTTTTGTCTCTTTCTAATGCGAGCGAAGCCGCGGGCAGAAGCTAGTGTAATTATATTACAGTAAAGAAAAGCCGATATTTACAAAGACCTGTAACACTCGTCATCGTCATCGGCGGGTCGTTAGTACCTTCATACTTAAATTGGAGTTTTAGAGGATTTCCCTTAAAAGTATGTAGAATATGCCATTCTATTAAAGTCTGTTTTCACTTTTTACCCGACTGCCGAAAGGAGGGTTATGTTTTTCGAGCGTATGTATGTATGCCTCATTCTATGGCACGCTCTACAGATATTATTTTGTCTTTTATTTCTGCATCTATATTTTCTATCCCTCTATATTTCAATAACCGAATCCTAACAAATCTGGCTATTTACGAACACAAAAATCGGTTAACCCTGGTTATTCACCAGGCGCGTATACCGAGTTGCTGATGAAGACCATGATAAATCATTCAAACAAACTTACTTTTTATTGCAGCATTTTATAATTATAATGTTACCGCAAACCATCAAAAGGGAGTGTAACATAGAAGTTCCGCATATCACGAAAGTTATCAGTAGGCCGAGGCCAGTCCCATAACTGCGTTTTGTAACAGGATCGTCTATATTCTTGTAGAACCGTCCTAATGAGATGCATGCTAGTATAGAAGAAAAGAACACTAAGTCAGAAAACAAGAACATTTTATTCGTTGCCTAAAAGATAACATTTTCGATGTTTGTTGTGATTGTTTGTTATGTGTATTCTGTTATGGTTAAAATGACAGTGACAATAAATGACAACGCCGTGTTTATTTTTATTAGTGCTAACCACAGTTCTTTGTTCATGTAGTTTATCGGTAAGCCAGTAAGGTATCGGACTATTGAGGTTGGGCATTAACAGACTGACGGCATGTAGTTTTTCTGGCATCATACCTCAATATACTCGATTATCAAAGATTTCTAATCGATCCAATTCCAGCAGAATTGGCCCATTCATGCTCCGCTTGTGATTAGGCAGTGATAAAAATACGTTACTAGCTAACCCTTACAGAAACTATTATAGTATACAACTCATATTTGTGTTTAGTTTCTGTCAAGATTCAGAGATGGCGTAAAGTCATTTCATAGATTTCTTGAGCTTTTAAAACGTCTTACAAATTATTCTGGGAGACGATAAATCCGACTTATCAAAGATCATAAAAATCGGTGGCGCGGTTCTCGACTAATAAATGGTGTAAATAACCCGACTGCTTTATTTACATGAACACAGTGGGTTAGCTACGTATCCTGTCAACTTAACATCGTACCTGTATGTGAGATAAGGTTGGGACCACGGGACAGTGACTAGTGAGGGTAGTCTCGATATTACTGATAACTTTCTTTTGTTTATATAGACCCTGTCCAGAAAGGGCGAATTCGCCGCGATTCGACTCGCGCGAATTCACTCGCGCGTTGGCGAGATACTAGGCACCAATACATCGCGTCCACAAGCATCGGGAGACTAATAAATCGCGCATAATACGCGTGCAATTCGCCGGACTCTCGAAACGCGCGTGGCTGGCGCGTAATGCGCGCGAGTCGAGATACTAGGGCCGCCTTGTTGCGTCCAGATTTCGCGCGAATTTCAGAGCGAGTGCACGTATAAAAGAGAAAGAGAAGGAAATACTACTCGCGTGTAGGTACGCTCTATACGCGTTGGCTCTGGACGCAACACTCGCGCGTGATACGCGCGAGAGAATCGCGGCGAATTCGCCCTCCTGGACAGGGTCTTATAGCCTCCGACCACGAAGGTGACCAACTCAACCTAAGCATAAAACATGAATATTTTCATTTACGTCATGTGATTTGTGTGCATAACAAATTAGTACATACATCAAATAATGTATTTCTTTACTTTTGAGTGTCGGGTGAATAATATAAATCATCTCGATATTTGACAAAAAGTTGTTTAAACAAATTCACTGAGATATTTTGTCGTACGAGAAGAAAACAACCAAATGATTAAATAAACAATTTACTACACATAATGTAGGTTCACAATAAAAATATTTTCTAACAGAGGTATGTAACAGTTTGTCTGATGCAGACATAGCCGGTGCCTATCCACATTACAATTTAAACTTGTGTTAGCATAAATAAGCAATTTGTTAGCTCAATAAATGGGGCGAACTATATCGTGCGCAGTAAATAAATAAAAAAAACCTTTTTAAATGCATCATATTTACCACCATTATAATCTAATTTGGCATACCGGAATGTTGATTATCCCCGACTACTTTGGCCTTCAAATTGATAAAGGATTTTGCGAATGCTACTCAAGTTTTAGTTATTAAATGTGCTTACTAACACTACATCTCTTAGCCAATACCTCGTGCTTGTTGTGATAGCAATTGAATATTGTAAAGCGGCATTTCTTTACGCGCCAAACAGCGACTAAGCTCGTACAAGATACATTCGTATATAAAGAAAATATACCAGGAGGAAGATTACTACTGTCACAGTTACATCTATTCTATGCAAAGTTTGAAACATATCACAATAGAAAGATTTCATCAAGAAAACAACTAACCTATAATACTGTTTAGCTATAATAGCTATTACATTATACATATAAATTACTTATTTCCATTTAAAATCAATAAATGTAGTAAAATTGATTTGACTAGCATCTAAATTCTATAACAAAACGATGTAATATATAATTATTTACGGATTATTTCATAAATTTTAATATGCATCGCCCGCATGCTAAATCAATGCATATGTAAATAAAATATAAAAGAAGAAGTTTAATAAGAAGCAAAGCAATGCTAAAGAAAACAATTTATAATATACCAGTAATTTGGTACGAAATGTCAATTAATTTATTATTGGATACTTCAGACAGATCCGCAGAGTAGGTATAAATTAAAATAAAAACACAATTACAAGTTGAAAATTACATTTCACCCTGTGAACCACGTTCTTAGTATTGCTCGGCTTCTTATGCAAGCCTCACACGTAACGGTATTCTTCAGCAAATATTGACGTACACAAGCTTGCACTTACGATAGTAGGATACGTTAGCGCAAGTATCAAAGACATTTGTGGGCACAACGGAGTCTGACTTGTGCAAGTTTCAATTTGCGCAAAAATATTGCAACGTGTGTGGCTACCGTTATGTCGAAGTCAATCTCTGACTTTCTATCATAGATATGGAAAATCATAAGATACAAACATTATACATAAAAGCCTATAAAACAATCATGGCAACGAATGTAACACCAACATGATTATAAAATTAACTAAATCTGCATCAGACTCAAAACAATTAAGAACTAAAATTTGCATTGCTATACAATTATTATAAAACATACACAACATACAAATGTCATCGTGGCCAGGCCATAATAAATCATCTATGGAATAATTAATATTAACTAAAATGATTCCCACATAAATTCATGGACATTGAACATGCTTTTATTATTATATTTTCATCTAAATATTGCCTTTACAACTATTGTTATTAATCACACCTAAATGTTGTTAGAAAAGTATTGCCTCTAAACATTATATATGAAAAAGAGATTTTTATTAGATCTACTTACATTTTTTCTATTTATATAAATAATGTTGAAACTTAATATGAACAGTTGGTTCCGAACACAACAGACAAGTGTTATATTTAAGTACCATTATAATAAATAAAGAAATTGTTCCGCATTACGTTATATTTAAAGGAACTATTTGCAACAGTTAACTTAGACAAGTTCGCGTAAGAGAGCAACCGGAGACATCTCCGCTGTGTGCAATTATATTATCAGAGTCGTAACCAAAGTGCTAGAATTTCTAATTACGATATAAATCGATTAATTTGAAGCTTCTATATTATACGCACAACGAACAATTCAATTGCATTAAAATTGTCAAGACTTTCACTAATTTTAATTTTAACCGACTCGACCGATTACTCGTTACGTTTTATTACTTTATTTTATATATTTTTGATCTATTGCACAAACACATATAGGTAGTCGCTATGCTTATCTACTCGAATTATAAGTTATTAAATTTTTACAATACCTACCACAGAGTTAAATACGACATCCAGAACGTTACGTTAATAATTACAAAATTCAATCGGTGCAAACGATTACAAAAGTTACTATTTATCCACAATCGAAATTCACTGGAGGTAAACGAAATATATATTTATATATCGTACTTTTAATTTGATCGGTCCTATCACATTAATTCGTACAACAATAAAATGCGTTTAGCATTCATTTATTAATAATTGGCAGTCCTAAAGAGTCACTAAGAGTTCATCGCGCGCGGTGCGGCGCGGGGTCGCGTAACTGTGTGAGCGCTGCGAGCGGTCCGAGCGACGCGAGCGCTGCGAGCGGTACGAGCACCTCGAGCGGTGCGGCCGCGCTCGCTCACTTGATAAGTTGCGCCGCGCTCTTGGAGCGGCGGAACATCTTCGCGCCCTTGTTGGGCGCGGGAAGCTCATGCTAGTTGGAGCCGTTGGGCGCGGGCGAGGGCTGCGGCGCGGGCGGCCGCACGAGCGACATGGCGTCCTTGGCGCCGTCGGTGCCGTAGATCTTGCCCGCCTTGCGCGCCATGGACGCCAGCAGCTCCTGCGAGCACTTGTGCGCCGACCGCAGCGACAGCGCCCACTCCTTCAGCCCTATTTCATCCTACAAACCAAAACAAACAAGACAATACAAAATGTTCAATGCTGCAGTAAAAAATACTGATCGTAACGTAACCTTTTGTCTATGAAATGTGTTTTCTAAAGCTTGACAATACGGCTACAATTGGGTGTTTTACATCATTAACCAATAAACGTAAGACAGAATTACTATAAAACCTCTTTTAATTTTAGCTCAAGAAATGCGTTTCATTTTCAATTTACTGTAAAATTCGATTTTTAGTTGCTTTTAAATCAATAAATTGTTAGTCAAGTGAGATGTTAAAATAGTGACGTCTTAAGGTGAAATTTTTATACGAAATCTAGGCGAGAATCGCGTTTTGACAGCTCATAAAAAGTACGTTAATTGATGATGGTGTAAAATAGCGTATTATATGGGTAAAAAAACGAACTAAACAGGGAAAAATGAATAATAGTAGTCTAGTAACTCTTACAGTATTTGTGAGCACAATCTTCGTGTCGTTTCTGGTTCTGAGCACAATGCACTGTTCGCCCTTGACAGACACGAGGTCTGAGGACACGTCCTCGACAGAGTCCAGTAATATCATCTCCGGTTTAGCGCTGTTCTCAAGGTGGAGCTCCAACCGGTTGGGGTACAACTTCGCGTAGCGCGTCTGCCAGGCGCTCGCGAACGGTCCGCCCAGCTTCTTTATGTAGCCGTGCAGTATGCAGTCCGATTCTGAAAAGTTTGCGTTACGTTATATATGTCGCAGTCATCTGGTTGAATCAGCTATTTGATTGTATGACTAGCGCGTTCATTGAATAGCAACATTTAATTGAATGACTAGGCCGAAAGCTGATTAAACAAGCGTCACTCAACGTCCAACTAGATAGCTGATTGAAGCATAGCACTTTGAACAGAGCGGACGTAATATCAGTCAGGTGATTGTAATTTAATTCATTTTTTTTCCACTGCGGCGTTAGTAGTCACCAAAACAAATATGGCGTAAAATAGCTCGCGCAGATAGCACTGTTTTGATATTATTTTTATTAAATTTACTTTAAAGTGACTTATTCTTGATAAAATAGTGTGCCTGCTGTGTGACAGCAAGGATTTACCTATTGATACTACTATTTTTTTTTAAATTAAAATAATAATAAAGTGTGTCATGTCATGTCCTCATTTTTGTGATGTAAAGGAAGTTAAGTTTTTAAGTTGCGAACTTATGGTCACCCTAAACAAACATTACAAAGTCGACTATATCCCATTAAACGACAATGCTAAATGACGTTCAGTCAAATCGTTGAACGTTACATTAAACAACTTGACGAGTTGTCGTTTAGTCATTCAATTAAATGTCGTCATTCAATAAACGCGCTAGTCATACAATCAAATAGCTGATTTAACCAGATGACTGCGACATATACAAGACAACACACGTCTCACACGGCAAAAAATTGTTAAATCCCGGTTCCGTGCTTGATATTCGCCACTAATTATCATTTTATTTTTTCCAAAAAAACAATACATCAACTTTATACGGATTAATATAATAATTGAGGTTTCACTTGCAATTTTGTCGATGCCTACATTTAATTGGTGTCAATATGTAGAAGTAGGTAAAGTTTTCACAACAACGAAAAAGCGCTGGCTTGCGATCCCGAAGTTTTCTCTGAACAAATTCGGAAACTTTTATTTTACGTTTTAGTAATAATACCTCAGAGGGCAAAATAGAAGAGGATGTCAGAATACTGGAATTGGAACAGAAACCATTAACATAAATTGCTAAGATTGGCCTAAACAAACCTTTCTCATCAGCATCGAACTTCTGTTTCTGCTTGGCCTTCTTCTTTTGCTCCATCTTGTCGGCCTCCTGGTTGATAGTTTCAAACACGGTTTCCGCCACCTCGGATTGCCAGCGCTCCGATATGACCAGCGGGAAGTCTTTGTACTGCATCTGATCAGCTTCTGTCAGCTAGAATATTAGAAAAGCGAGTTATAATTTTTGTTTTGATCATGTGCAATACCAACTTCTTGTAAGTACTACAGACGAACATGAGTAATTATTTACTTCAATATATACTTCGCCTATATTATTTCAAGAGACAAACGGGAATGCAGAATTATTCTTTAGAAATCTAACAAAATTAAGTATGGCTGTGAGGCGCCGAAGGGTGCTTTTCCTAAGCGCTCTCGATACTTAATCCAACCCTGATTAATAAAAAAAAATACCATTTCCTTTCTGGTAAATGAGAGTCTATCGGACCGACAAATTGTCTGGATCTTCAAGATCAATAAAATTCCATCGATCAATGCTACCAAGAATTTGAATATCTTAGTAAATTGTCTCTATTATTAGGTATAACGCAGCGAGGCAGGGCTCCCGCAAGATGGACCGATGATCTCATCAAGATCGCGGGGACCCGCTGGGGATTTTTGGAGAAGGCTTTTGTCCAGCAGTGGAGTCTATCGGATGATGATGATAATGACTATTAGGTTATATGTAGGTATACCTTGATGCCCTTAGTATCCTCCTCGTCAAAGCTGCCGATGTCGAACGCGTCGGCGGCGTTGACTTCGCCTCGCGGCGGGATCAACGGCGGCGTGTACTTCTGATGGTACACCTGTTGCCAGTCGATTCCCGCGAAGAATACGTGCTCTTTGACTTCGTCGGCTCTGAAACGGCGTAAAAGAAAATAATGTAAAAATGAAACGCCCTTAATAAGAAATCAGTAAATGATCCCTAAATGCAGGCTTAATTGACTTGACGAAAATAATACCACTAAGTTAAATAGATATTAACAATCATTTAATCATTCATCATTTGCATAATCTTACTATGCAACCGTAAAGAGGTGTGCTAAACAATTAAAAGGCAGTTGTGTGACTTTTATAAAGCAGTTGTATTTTTATTTTATGCAAAAGTCTTGTCTGGTAGAAAGTGTGAAAGCTGTCGGGTAACTACCAAGAAAACTTACACAAAAAACTAATTATTGTTTCGGCCACTCCGAGCACTGTGTTTAGATTGTTATAGCCCGGCTGTTCTAGACTGTTTAAAGTCCGGCTTATCTCTAATCGCAATAGTTTTAGTTCCAGGTTTGCCAGAGATAATCAAGCAATACTTATAAATACAACTGATTATTCGACATACCCTCGTCCCTTGCATCCAAGTCGCTTATTGATGTCTCTCTGCAGCAATCCTTCTAGCAAGCTCTTGAGGCTGGGACTGAACGACTCGGGCAGCTCCACATTCTGAAATACATCGTAATTCTATTGCAGACATGATTCCATCTTTTACTTTCAACATAGAAATTATGACAAATTGTCTTGTATTCTACTGGCTAAATGGCTGAACCCATTATATTTGGGAATAGCTTTATCTGCATTTGTGTATGGCAGCTTTAACACAAGTGCCAATTAGCATTTTCTAAAACTTTTTCGTATTTTGCTGTAAATGCCATGGGCGTCCTTCATTCTTATTAATGTTTTTTATTTATTTGAAAACATGGAATCAAGTCTAAAAATTGATTAATGAATGCCTCAAATCATAGTAATATGTAAGTATATAAATTATATAATTACCTCGAATTACGAGGTTAATAGATGTGTAAAGTTAAAACACAATTGGCAATAAGTATTATACTAAAAATATGTACATATACCACATTTCAGTTGAAACCACCATAAAGAAGGGATTAGAAAGAGAGAATCAGATTGGGAGAGTGAGAGAAATAGATTGCTACATTCTTGAATCTATCTAAATAGATACCTACACACAAGTTAATTTTAAGAGTTTTACCATCGTGAGCGTCATCCTGTCGATCTCGTGCTTGTCCTTAGTCTTGTGTTGGCGGAATGGCGAGTGGCCCTTCAGGAGCTTGTATAGCATGCAGCCGAAGCTGAACCAGTCAGCTGAGGAGTCATAACCAGTGCCTTTCGAGAGAACTTCGGGTGCCATGTAGCCGTGAGTACCCCTGCAATGAAATAAATACTGTTATTTTCATCTGAGTCTATTTATGGAAGACAATCCGATGTTATTTTTGATTTTAGCCCAATGCTTAAATTAGTTGCTTTTCAATTCAGGTCCTATTGTGCTTAGGCTTAGACATTGGGATAAAGATGCTACTCCTGGTGCTTTGGCTATAGGGATTTTACTGTCAACTGTCAATTTACGATAGCAAGGTAGAGAGGGCTTATTAACAATGATCTATCACAGCCTCAAATTGCATTGAGAAACAGTAAAGTCTCAAGTGATTTTACTTAGGTCATTTATTGTAACAAACAACAGTTAATTTTGTTTATGAATATAAAAACATGATTGAAAAAAAAATGTTTGGGTTTTTTTTTTTCACTTTTCCATGTTAACATATTTTATTACTCACGTTCACGTTAGTAGGTTTAAAAAAAACAATGTGTTAATTTTAGCATAAAATTAAGTCTCTTAAATTATTAGTATCCTAGGTTTACGGGAGTCCCTCAGTATTAATTGAGTAGTCAATCAAATAGGGGAAAACAATAAAAAATACATATTTTGAGGTAAAACCTAATCATATACGTCATGAACTTAACATTAATCACACTTAAACTTGGATTTCCGCTAAACCATTACGGAAATACCTCTAGTAAATAAAAGGTTATCATGATGCTGGATAATTGGACAAAATCTAACCATACTTTGGCAAAGAAAATCTAGATAACCCTACAACATTGTTTTACAAGAGCATTCCGACACAACAAAATATAATTCTGAAATACTTAATTTAACAAACCCATTTATTCTAATTCAAGGCAATTCGAATAATTACGATTACATAACGGCACGTAAAATGTCCAATTAAAACAATTAACATAGTGCATTACGTCAATTGATACCTAAACGAGAACTTTACTGCCGTTATAATGCCTATAAATAGTGATATTATCCTCAATTACTCCTTATCGATATTATGCAGCGGTCACGTGGGTTATATTTAAATAACAACATTAATACATTATGAAAACAAGGTCAAGTGACGACTGGATTTCGGTCTATGATCATCGATTTTGAACCATATTAGGACCGTCTGTCTAGTGTAGATCTTTCACAATCGCTTGTACAAGTAATCAGGGGCCCTAGTCTGCTATTACAATCGTGTCTCAATGACCAGTCATCGGCTTTGACAGTTTTTGTATGGGAAATGTGTCAAAATTTTGACGTCAAAAATCGATCATTGAGACACGATTGTAATAGCAGACTAGGGCCCCTGGACCTCGACAGACAGAAAACCAGGCTTACTCAAGAGTACTGCGTTCCACAGTTGCTCATTTGTGGTGGTCAGACAGGCAGTCGCTCAAAGTAAAATACTAGTATACAGATTAATCCTAAAGGTTTAGTTAAAAACCAGCGTACGGCAAAGTAGTTGTCTGTCATTTTTGCTGAACTGGACCTATTTGGCGCAGCCGCAGCAGTTTTCTCAATTATTGTTTAACGTGTGGTTTTCTGCACACAGTGTTTTTGGCCGAATATTCAAATGTCACTTAATTTTAAGACCCTCTTAAATCTTTTTTTTTATAACTTATGGGCTTGCTATTGGTCCCAGACTAGTCCGAGGGCATAGACGGGGCCTACGATGGAGCGAGCTCTCAAAAGATGTCTATGCACTCGTCTCTTGAATACATCAGGGTTATATGCTTTTGGAAACACAGACACCGGCAGAGAATTCCATTCTTTTGCGGTGCGCATAATGAAAGATTTCGAGAAACGCTGCGTGTGGATTCGAGGAATATCGACTAAGAAAGGGTGGTATCCTGCCGTACGTCTGGATGTCCGGTGGTAAAACGGAGATGGGGGAATGAGCTCGTGTAGCTCATGAGCACACTCACCGAAGTACCAAATCAAATCTGTTGCTGTCCTTACTATATCCCTTTGGATAGACAAAGACAGCAACAGATTTAAGAGCATAGCATCTTAAAATTAAGTGACGTTTTAGTATACCGTTATGTGTGCCAAATAAAAGATTTTTCTTTCTTTCTTTTGTTTATGAATCCAGTGTTTGAGGATCACCTTTCTCAACGGTGTAAGAATAGTCTAACCAAGCTATCTACAATATTTTTCACTTTTATTAACAAATAGAGTCGTCGTGACCAGACGACATTGGTATCTTGTTGCGAGACATCCGTAGCAGGATTAACCAGTTATTTTGGAGATTATGACTTAATTATTTAAATGCCATATTCATATAGCATGCTAATAATATATTGTTATTTCTTTAGACAGTTAATCTCTTTTGGGTGTTAATAAAACCGCTGCTTTAGTTATTTCTTATTTTTCATTATGATTTAATTTTAATACAAGTCTTTATTGTGGTAATAGACAGAACGAGTTTTGCGGGATTATAATCAACCTGATTGTTAAAAGCAGTTTTCTGCGACATTTTTACAAACTAGCCATTTGCAAAACAAGATATAGCTAACACGGTACAGTCATCATAACACAATGCAGGACTTGTAAAGTATGTTGCAAGATATTCGTTGTAAATGTGCAATTGTCGATGCCTCATAGGACTCACGCAAGCATTGCAGATCTCCATTATGAGATTAATCAAATTATAGACGCGACGGTTTAATTTTGTTTCTAAAATTGGCAGCGTAGCCAGAAATAGACCTTCTAGGTTGAATAAGTCAATCATGATTCTAAGCCCGTTACAATACATCAGTACACAATCCATACTAATATTGTAAATGCTAAAGTAACTCTGTCTGTCTCGCACTCTCGCTTTCACGCAAAAACTGCTGAACCAATTTAAACGAAATTTGGTAAAGAGATAGTTCATAGATTTAGAAAGGACATGGTATAGATTTTGTCCCATAAAATCTACGGAAACGGGAACTACGCGGGTAAAACTACGCGGTACTGTTAGTCATAACATAGTATAAAACAAAGTCGCTTTCTGCTGTCTGTACCTATGTACGCTTAGATCTTTAAAACTACGCAACGGATTTTGATACGTTTTTAATAAATTGAGTAATTTAAATGAATAATACATGCATATTACAGTAAACAAAATTCAAGATTGTAAGATTTGTAATACCCATGCGAATCTGGGCCGGGTCGCTAGTACATAATATAATGAATAAGGACACTTACACACTAGCGTGCGGTTTCTTTTTGGAGAAGTCGCAAGCAAGTCCGAGATCGGATATTCTGACGTGTCCGTGTTCGTCGAGGAGAATGTTCGCCGGCTTCAGATCTCTGTACACTATGTGACGCTTGTGCATGTGTTCCAAACCTGGAGAAAAACATAATTAATTAGTACAGTAAATTAGGCTACAGGAACGTTAGCCGAGGATTGCGGAAGTTCCCGGAATCCTTGTCGTAGGTGGGAGACGGAACACCGGGATGGTTTTTTGTCAGTAAGAGCCTGACAGACCCCTTTGCCGCGGAGCGGAGAACATCCAGGGTTTTGGACCTCGAATAAAAAAAATATCCAAACCATAGTAGAGCACGCTTAGGACAGGTTTTTTGTCTTTTTCTGATATGAGCATACGCAATTAATAACTCATAATGCAGTACATTAATCGCCTGATTAAATACGTCATTATTTACCAATCAAATGATCTATCGTCATTAATTTATTGACTTGCGTCATTTTTTAAATACAGTACACTAAGTCTAAAATTATTTCCGATGATATTGCAGAGATTATTTATAGGTGCTCAAATTATGACTCACATTGATATACGACTGCAATAACAATATTAACAAGTAGCTTTAGGCTGGTTTCACTTGAACGGCCTTCGGATAGTATAATGTTCCGCAATTGAATCTACAATAATCATGACGCGATAATTCTTTTATGTAGGGTAACATTATAAAATGAAATAAATATTTTCCGATTTAGTGCAATGGACAGTAATGGTAAGTGTAAGAAAGGGTCAAATGTTGATCTGATATCGTATCAAAAAAACTTAAACACGACGATAATTATATCATTTTACTCTGTTTTTTGCTTTATAATTATCTCTGCAATGAATAAAAGAAATGCCTCTGGCATTAAGTCCGTCCTCGTACATTTGTGCCTGAAGTTTAAATAAATAAATAAACGATAGGCCAATTGCAATAAATGGTCTTAATATTGAAAAATTGAGCGCTCCACGAGCTACAACAGTTAAGCCAAAAAAATACCAATTAAACGGTTAAACACTCCTTTATTTGACATAATGAGCTTAACTGCTCATCATGTCGTTTTAACTATCTAGACAATTTCCTGTTTTCACGCCACCACGCTTGGACAAAAACATGAACTACACACATCAAAAGTGTCTAGGAATCAAGCATTTTTATGCGGATTTCTTGAGATTGAGATGTGGCTTTGTAATAAATTTATGATTTTATAAATTTATATGGATCCTTTTTGGTGCATTTCATAATTTGAATCAGGAACTGTGAATCAAATTCGAATAAAAGATGAAAATCAGCTGACAATATTTTCCCTATAAAAACATACAACGCATTGAAGACATTATTAGTGCTACTGTTTCCCTACTATTGATTAAAATCAACGTTATTATGGAGCGGCGACGTCATTTAAGCAGGGAAGAAATGCTCAGAGCCGTGGGAATGATAGAAGCTGGTTCCCGGCAACGTACTGTGGCTTTAGCTCTGAATACAAGTCAGAGTGTTATCAGTCGACTTTGGACACGTTACCGAAGCACTGGTACCGTGGCTGAGCGCCATGGAGGACGGTATCGCTGCACCACACGGAGACAAGACCGATACATTCAAATCTTAACTCGAAGAGCTCCAACAATAACCGCCATGATGTTAGCCGTGAGGCTTCATCACTCTTCAGGGAACTTAATTAGCGACCAAACAGTCAGAAACCGCTTGCATGAAGTGAACCTTCATTCCCGAAGACCGCTACGGGTACCACCTATAGCAATGCACAATCGTGGGATTCGATATCAATGGGCTCTTGAACACAGAAATTGGGCAGAAGAACAATGGCGTTTCGTGTGCTTTTCTGATGAGTCTCGTTTTGGTATGAGACCGGATACAAGACGTATACGACACTGGAGAACCCCTGGACGCCAACAGCGATTAAAATCCTGCCAGGAAGTCCATCCTTATAGTGGTGGAACCATCATGGTATGGGCGGGTATTTGGATCGGCGGAAGAACTGAGTTGATTTGGATCAGAGGCAACCTCAACGCTCAAATTTATGCTGAGACGATTGTATCAGACGTCATCGTTCCTCTCCAAGTGCAAATCGGTCCCTTATTTCAGTTAATGCATGATAATGCACGACCGCACACCGCAAGAGTTGTAAGACAGACTCTCGCCGCAGCTAACATCAATGTCCTGCCCTGGCCTGCTCAGTCGCCAGAATTGAACCCGATTGAGCATGCATGGGATATGCTACAGAGAAGAGCTCTGCCGAATATGGAGGGTATCCAGTCGCAAGAAGACCTTTTTTTGTTGTTGCAACGAACATGGGCGGCCATTCCACAGCGTGATTTGGATGAACTCATTTTGAGTATGCCAAACCGATGTTCTTGTGTTGTTAGTGTTCGCGGTAGAAACACGGATTATTAATTTAAAAAAAAAAAAAAAAAAAAAAGATATTTATTACCTCTGGTTTGAACATAACATGTTAGTATTAATCAACTTAACTTACAACAACGCAAATATTTTAGATAAACTCTGGCACCCAATTTAAGATTTAACTTGTGTTTAGGGTGCCAGGGTCCTCGCCTTTTATTTAAACTAAAAGTAACAGTAGTTGTTAGCCAAGCACAATATAAATTATCACTAAATAAATGAATGAAATGAAATTGTTAAGGTTACCCAATAAAAATTTAGAGAAAACTGTTATTTCAGTCTTTTTTTCGAACTCTTGTGTTAGTGGTTCAAATGTCAAAAATCCCTTTATTAGGATTTTAATAAATAAATGAAATTGTTAAGGTTACCCAATAAAAATTTAGAGAAAACTGTTATTTCAGTCTTTTTTTCGAACTTTTGTGTTAGTGGTTCAAATGTCAAAAATCCCTTTATTAGGAAAATGGCAAATTTCTTTATTAATGCAAAGGTGACTTGGTTTATCGTTACTGTGACAAACGAAAACACTTTATTTGATGAATCCTTAAAGAAAATTTTAATTAATATCAATCAGGAGAAAAGTTATTGCAAAAATATATGTTGATCCCTAGACACTTTTGATGTGTGTATTATTAAAAAGACCCAATTTTTACTTTTAAAGAGGTGTCATCGTGAATAAAAACAAATTTTAAATTACCTAATATAACTTCAGCAGCATAAAACTTCATCTCGGCCTCGTTGAAGACGCCATGTTGTGACAGATGATAGTGCAGGTCCCCGCCATTCATCAGGTCCAGGATGAAACACAGTTTGTCCGGCGTATGGAAGGCGTACGTCATACACACGATGAAAGGGCAGTCGACCTGGAGAATAAAGTTAAAAGTTATTTTTATGGAGTATTTCTGTTTGAGCACCGTTTATAAAGCACTTATCATATCAGTAATTGATGAATATATTTAGCATTTTAGGGTCGATTTCAAGCTTCGGTTTAGTATTATAATATGTACGTGATTTTCGTTATAAAATTCTCCGTAGCTACCCTGAGTCCTGATTCATGTATGCACTTGTTACGAAAAGGCGATCTCTCACAGGGAGCATTCAGGACTCGAATTGCTTTGGATGGTCAACAAAGTGACAGCCCACCTAGATGTAAGCTTGTTGTTGTAGTTTAAACCTCAGCCTTCCAAACATATCGCCCTTTGTTATCGTTAAAGGAATGTAGGTCAGTTCAGTAATTCATTTTATTGAATTAATTTATTGAATGCTCAATAATCTATACTATCACTGACTCATTACAACTAAGCTACATAAGCTTGTAATAATGAGTTTATGTCAAGGATACAACAGTTGGAGGACTTCTCAAAGTTCTCAGAGATCAGTAGTCTTATTTATATGGTTTCTTTCTCTTATGGTGACATTCGAGTCCAGGCAAGTACCAATGTGACTTTTTAAATTCATAATTATGTACTTTCTAAAGTTGATCTTGGACATCACTGACATCCCTACTTCCCTACTTGACGTATTCCATCAAAGCCTGCCGAAATTTGTCGCAGAAGCGCAAAGGCACATCGAAAGCGGGATTTAATTTTGGTAATTTAATGTTAATTTAGGATTTTATTTGCTATTTTAATTTAATATTATTGTTATTTTATTCATGATTTTATATATATTTTTTTATTTAATGTTTTTGTGATTTTGTTCCTTGATTTTATTTAATTTTTATTTAATGTTATTTTTGTATTGGATTAATGATTTTATTTTCTTTGTACTTTTTAATTAATTTTGATTTATTTGGGTGAATGTTGATTTTGGAGTTTTATGTTTTTTTTTATATTTATGACATGTGTAGTTAGTTTTATGTGTGTATAACATCGTCTTGGTAGAAAACTGTAAGGTGTTGTACTATAAGCTTTTTGCATAAATAAATAAAAATTAAATAAATAAATCCCGTGCCTCGGAATGCACGTAAAGCCGTTTGTCCTGGTTGTCATTCGTAGAACTTTGACAGTCGTCAAGGGTAGTCAGAAGCCAGAAAGTCTGACCAGTCTAACCAAGGGTATCCCTTGGTTAGACTGGTCTTGGACGACGACTGACGACGTTGTGGAGGACTGATAGGCAGTCGCTCCACGTAAAACACTGGTATCCAGCTGAATCCGGTTAGGCTAGAAGCCGACCCCAACATAGTTGGGAAAAGGCTAGGGAGATGATGATGATGTTTCTCTTATGGCGAGATAAATAGAAGTTACTAAGAACTGACTTTGGCTTAGCACTATACCTGTCATAGTTACACAACTGCCAAACGTCAAGTGTACGATAGAGACGAAATATGGCTATCCCGAAGTCAGTGCTTAGTAACGTCTATTTATCTCGCCATTAGTAAGTGTGAATAGTAGACCATATAATTTTAGACCACCCTACCGATACATAAAAAATTAAGATAAAGACAATCATCTTAGATACAACAATCAACTATGCTTTTAAAGCAGAGGGCCTAATGTGAGTTTCTATAAGTATGTACCAACTCGATCACGTTAATATAAATTTTAACATGTAGCTAAACTAAAAATACAGCTTACTGAAGTAGCGACAACAACGAAAAACACAATTATTTGCTGAGAATTGTCAAAGGAACAAGATTTTGAAATCAATTCGATTTTTTAAACCTTAATGGTTGCATCTCTATCTATTAATAAAGTCAAACAGGGTCCTTGGATGAGTGCTTTTAAAGGTAAAACCACGTACAACCACCCAGAGATAGAGATTTCTTCAGTGCTTAGTAACGTCTATTTATCTCGCCATTAGTAAGTGTGAATAGTAGACCATATAATTTTAGACCACCCTACCGATACATAAAAAATTAAGATAAAGACAATCATCTTAGATACAACAATCAACTATGCTTTTAAAGCAGAGGGCCTAATGTGAGTTTCTATAAGTATGTACCAACTCGATCACGTTAATATAAATTTTAACATGTAGCTAAACTAAAAATACAGCTTACTGAAGTAGCGACAACAACGAAAAACACAATTATTTGCTGAGAATTGTCAAAGGAACAAGATTTTGAAATCAATTCGATTTTTTAAACCTTAATGGTTGCATCTCTATCTATTAATAAAGTCAAACAGGGTCCTTGGATGAGTGCTTTTAAAGGTAAAACCACGTACAACCACCCAGAGATAGAGATTTCTTCAGTCCTATAAGTAGTTTGAAACTACTTTGGGCTTATTCCTCGGTACTTTAAGCTCGTGACGTCACCAGCGCTGACGTTGGTCGTGCCAATAAGATTAGACCCAGTGAGGCAATCAATGAAGCTGGAAGGCATTTGGAAATTCAGATGTATGAAGTAATGTTTGATTTATTAATCTTTACTCTTGGTTTCGGAATGATATATCGCTAAACACTCCTAGCACGTGAAACACATTGTTTTGCTTACAATCAGAAATGGACTGTTTTCCTTTTGGAGAATTGCGTAGAATAGTGAGTAAAGGTGAAAATTCAAAGGATTTTTTTTTTATTTTGGTAAAAAGGTCTATACCGAACAAAGGCGTGTTACAAATGGTTTAATTAATTCATTTACAGAGTACATACGACCTCCATTTAAAAAAAGACATGACCTGCGTGTGGCACCGCTTCGTTATTATTATTAATTATGCAGTTTACTACGTACTGCCTTTGGGAACAGGAAATATTACAAACTTTTATAATATTTCACTAAATTCTGGTACGTAGTCAAAATAATTGAACATATGCATTCTCATAAAAAAACTATAAATAGAAAAATTGCATAATCGTTTGAAGGTTTGTGACAAATATAACTTGGGTGTTAGGTAGTAGGAAGTGTTAGTCATACGGAATGTAAAATAGCATTAAGGCTATAAACCACAGTGGAAATGCTACGATATTATTGGAGACGGAAATATTTAAGTATACATAATATTGTGATGAATGCACTCCTTTGTTTGTCCGGGTGGTGCGCGGTGGCTGTGCGGTTTCAACATTCAGAAACTTATTGATTGCAGTGGCGGGCGGCAAGACACGAACTACTTAAGTTTTATATTAACAACATTCATCTTTTTATTACAAAACAATATATTAAGTTGGTCACCAGTAAACAAGTTTATTTAATGTTCTATTTATTGCTTCTAAATATAATAAATAACATAGCATCATCTCAACGGAGGTTTTATCTTGTTGGAACAGAACCAAAAAAGTTGGAGCGTCAGGTTTGTTTCCAGTACTCTGGACTGATAACGGTCACGTTTGTTACTTTTACAGAGAAAAAGGGCGTCACGAAGCTGCTCCTAAGAACTCCGAAACCGTTAGTTACGACACGGACAGACGGAGCGGCGCCGCCCAACGACACCAGACGAACGCTCATAAATGATAAACTAACCCGTATAAAGTAACATTACCGTGTGGTCTCGCAGACCACCCGTCACTTACCGCGACTGACGTAAGAGGCGAGTAGGGATTATATCTGGAAGATGAATGGCCAACAGCAACTATGTATTTATAATATTAACAGGAACGCTGCCAAATACATTGATATTCAATGTTTGTTAAATGTGATTAATGAAATTATAATTCCATCAACTGAATTATAATTTCATTTATTTCATGTAAGCCCACCGGCATCGGGAACAGCATCCAAGCAACCGGTGTTCAGAACTCCAGAAAGAGTAACCACCGGACATTGCTGGACGGGCCTGTTAGTCTAGTGGTAAGTGACCCTGACTGCTAAGCCGGAGGTCGTTTTCGATTCCCACCCAGGACAAACTTTATGTGATGAATTGATGATTGTTTGTTCTGTGTCTGGGTGTAATTTATCAATAACCATCTGTCCGCGGTTTCACCCGCGTTATATGGTCCTAAGCTACCTCCCCACCAATTTTCAGCCAAATCTGTTCTGCCGTTCTTGAGTTATAAAATGTGTAACTAACACAACTTTGTTATATAGATATGCATGTATTTATAAATTATACAAGTACTATCTTTTGCCCGCGGCTTCGCTCGCGTTAGAAAGAGACAAAAAGTAGCCTATGTTACTCTCCATCCGTTCAACTATCTCCACTAAAAAAATCACGTCAATTCGTCGCTCCGTTTCGCCGTGAAAGAAAAAAATGGTTGCCTGTAAAGTCGGTTTTACGGGCGAAGATTTTACGTGACAACGTCTTTTACCGATCATAGTTGAGTGGGAGAGAGACGCAAGGCATTCGGCGGGCCTCTCTCTCGTTCGGTGACTCATCGTAACGTTACCGAGCGTTACACTTTTTCATAAGTGACTCCCAGCCGCAACCTAATTTAAGACGTTGTCACGTCAAAAACAAATATACAGACAGACAGACACACTTTACCGTTTATAATATCTATTAGTATATTAGTATTAGTACTATTAGTAAGTATATGGATGTTTATCAGTTTGGGATCAGATGACCAAATGTGAGTTGTCCCGAGATATTTATTTATTTTATTGCGCGCTGTGTCCAGGAGTACCGCTTTCTATCAGATCTTTGATTGATCCTGTTGCTCAGCGAGAGCCTCTCAATTATTATGACTGTGAGTTGTGACTAAATCGGAAAGAGGCGTGTTCAAATTTCAATATGTAATTATATCTGAGTGAGCGGATGACAAAGCCTTCCCAGTGCGCCGCCTTTTCCACGTGAACGCCATTTCGTTCGCTTACATACATTGGCTCCGCAAAACATGCGATGTACAGGGAGAACATAAATGAATATAATAATATGTATTTATTTATGAATAATAAAACTGATTTTTCCTACACGCTGAAACATTAAACAATTCTGCCATTTAACAAACGTTTATTTTGATCACAATAACGATAGAGTAAGTCCCTGAAAATCGCAAGGTAAATGAATGGGTAACGCTTCATAAAATACTATGTAAGTTTTCAGATTAGAGAAATACTGAGAGGGACATGTATGATCGAACATCGACAAAATTTGTCATCCAGATCGGACCGTCCCGTCCTATAAACCAGAGTTTGCTTACTCGTAAACATAAAATAAAAACGTTTTATTACCGCACAGCATAAAGTTTTAAAACAAGGTCACAGTAAAAGAAAATTCATGTCGAAACTTGACTACATATAAATGTTGTAACAGAACGACTGACAGTTTCTCGTTTTATATAAACTTTGCTTAGGAAACCGACGGCCTTGTTAAACTTTGGGGAAGCCTTTTAGGTCACAAAGAATAAAATTGTACACATGTTACGCGAGGTATGTGTAGCTTAATGTACAAATTTAGCCTTGAATGTAAAATGGAAAACACTAATCGTCGGGATGAAACGGCGAAACAAAATGCAGCGGAAGCCGATTGTACTACGACGACAAATTGAGGGCGATCCAATTCGTTTCAGTCCAATTGGCTGGATATCGTTTATGTCCCCGATACCATATCACACATAAAACGTAGGTATATCACTGCTGTATTGCACCGAATCAAAGCAGTTTGCAATCGATAAGCAATCGGATATTATAGTCATTGATATACTAGCGCTTAGCATAAATTATGTGCACAATTGAGCATCTAATATCTTGTATCAAGACTAGCTTAGGACCACTAAACTATTTTAAAAACAATCTACAAAGAAAAGCCCGTTGTGTCACTAATGGCATAATGTAATGCCACTTCACTCGAAGCAATAGCGCGTGTAGGAAAATTTACTACATTTTCTTTTATTTCCAAATCAATAGATTCGATAGTATTTTCTCCTTCCTCTCTCACTCGAGAGCTTCGAGCACTGCAAAGTATCTTAGAACTTGTTCAACTAACGTGCGCCAATATAGTGCAGGGGTTTAAAGCTTTAAGCAGTGTTCTGAAAAAGAATCTTTGCCACTAACGTTTTATTTTTTAGTTTTTATTTTGTAAAAATAATAGGTCACACGTATCAGCTTAGTGGCTAAAAACCTACTCAGCTACAACATTCAACAAACCAAACATCTCTTATTTTGCAGGAGACGTTCGAAATAATTGTTCTTCAACTGTGTTCTTCGTGAAATGCTCAGTATAGATATAATATTTATTCCAAACTTACGTCGGAAAATAGCTATTTTATACATACAAAGTTGCCCTGTTTGCCCTATTTTATACATACAAGAGTCAAGTCCAATTTCTTGTTGAGCGTAAACTTATTGGCTGATAAAACCAAACGTTTCTTCAAATAAGAATGTGTACTTTGCTATGTTACTGTATGTTGCACTTGTTTGTAATTTTATTCTGTGCTATTACACATAGTTATACGAACATAATTTACATTACTACATCTTATACCTATGAGAGGAAGTTGATCAGGTTATTATGGTTAGAATAATAAATTAGATCAAAGCGAATCTACCGGTAATGGATTTACCGATCTTTTATAAATACACTTACATATTTCAGCTTAATCTGCAACAGATACCATTATTTCTGAAATATATCGTTTATTACCGTCCGTCTATTTTTCTAAGCAGATCGGCCTGAGATTACTTACTATTGAAATCACTGAGATGTCTATCCAACGCACACAATGGCAGCACAGAATAGTTCCAAGCATTGAATTGCGAGTTGCGCAAGAAAGTTGTCCTAGAATAGAATGTCATGTGAAAAAGCATTTCCTTAAAAAAGAAAACGCAACAAAAGACGACGCTGTTTAAGCGCTTTAACAAAAAGGAAAGTTACATGAAGATTACATACCTGCATTTGCAGAATAAACACAAGCTGCAATGGATTTCAATATTACAAGACTAAACGAGTATAAAAAACGACAATTGGAATCATTAGATAGTTTAATGCTGTAACATAGCAGATGTTTCAGATTTGTTGCGCTAAACAAGATGCTCGGTTTCACCTGGTCCATGTATTTTTAAACGCGTAACCTACTGTTTTTTGTGGATGATATCATCATCATTAAATGTATTCGCCAGCTTTTCCGTATTGCAAACATGTGTTCTTTTAATTTCCGTGAGAAAGTTGTCGGAATTGTTACCTATACTCGTTTCTTAACAATATTGTGGTGTTTTCGTAGAAGACGACAGCGGTCATAACGCAGTAAGCGGTAATTATTTGAGTTATTAAATTTTATCGCCAGAACAAGTACCTAATAAAGTGTGGAACTTAGACCATCGTCCGTTTTGTGGCGTCTATCACATTTATTGATAATTTGTAACACATTAGCCACTGATAACATAAACCAGCAATAAATCTGCGTATAAATTAACTATTTATAACAGCATTAATATAACGACGTATTTTAACGTGTTGTTTGCGCAGTACTTGGTAGTGTGATACTTAACAAACGTATGAGCTTGATACCGTCAACTGTGGCAACTTTACCGTATTTTTTACGTTTTTAACTATTTATCACAAAATGTAGCTAGATATTTAAGCTTTTATTGATTTATTTTGTACAAAATGTGTGTCCCTTTTGGTTAAACCAATGAATTCTACTAAATCTCACATAGAATTGCTAAAAAAACCAAGAATATGAGCGAGGTAAAATTGACACAAATTTGGCAACTTTACCTAGCGTACAGTTTTTATTGAATATGTGTTCCAAAGTGCATGCAATGCAAGGTTGCCAAAGGTCCAGGCGATAAAAAAGCGATGTATTTTGTTTTGAAGTTTTCATCTTTCTTGGAGTAACCACTACCAATACATAGGTAAAGTTGCCAACAGAAATTCAAAATTATCATAGAAATTGCCGCATGCCATCAGGGTTGTCGAAAAATAATACACATAATTTTTATTTTTTTATTAATAAACTTTTATTTTTGCATTACTTTGCGTCAAAAAATTAAGTTGGAACTTGGCGTAATTATAATCAAAACTATTCGTTAAAAAGTATGTATGCGAAAAAAAACTCACGACCAAAATAAATAATATTCTCTCCAAAATGAATAATCAAAACACCTAGGTAGGTTCATAAAAAATCACAATATATAAAAGTAATTCAGTCTCTTGCTAACGTAAAAATATTCGTAACAAAAAACAAAAACTTTTGTTTTGTTAAAAAGTTTTGTAAGTTAAATTTGACAACCCTAGCCATAGGTAAAGTTGCCTTCATGCTGAGTTTGGTAACTTTACCTAACCTCAAATAACATTACCTATTCGAATAACTCAGGAAATAGAAGATTCTTAGGATTTAATCACTGCGTTATACCAACATGACAATATACCAAATGCTATTTAATATACGCCACTTACTTGCACTTTGATTTACTGCAGGAAATACCAATCTTTATGCGAAGACGCCGCGCACGAAATTGACCGCATATAACGAAAAACCACTTTATCTTGACAGTTAACGAAGTTGCTAGCTTAAAAAACTTTTTGGGTTACCACAATTTATTACAAAATCGACCAATATGTGCAAAATAACATAAACTGCCACAGATGAAACAAAAATTAACTTGAACTAGTATAGGGTATGCTTAGGTAAAGATACCCACGGAAAGTAAAGATGCCACAGTTGACGGTACGTATAAAGAATTATAATATGTATGTTTGTCGCCAGTTGGTGATTTCATTATAACGAACGATGCTCACATCGCAATATACGATTGCACAGAAACAAACAACATCGTTATGCATGCCATTGATGTTTAACAACGATGGTGAGATCAATAGAAAATTCCGAATCATTGAAATGTTTCGTATCTATTGACTACATTACGCGCGTCGATTGCTTTTGAAATCATAAATTCATCATTTTATAATGCTCTGACTCTGAATGTATTTTTAGAAGCCAAATACATTTTGTATTTATTATTTGGGCAACACCCTTACAACAACAAAGGACTGATCCCATGACCCATCCCATTTATTTCATTACAATGAATAAATTCCTAAAATTTTTTGCTTGCGAGTTGTGGGTAAGAAAGGCAATAATAAAGAAATTTGCCGAATTACCCGGGCGGGGGCTGAAACTAATTAAAATTGATACGAGACTTTGGAGTATTTTGGAGGCGATCGCAATAGACGGAAGTATCTTTGCATGTAGCGTGGGTGACGTTAACATGCGGATATTAAATTCAGTTTAGTTCGGGAGCCCGTTAATTCACCGCTAACAAAGCTTTGTGAGAGCTAAACATGTTAAATGTGAATAAGAAGCTAGTTAGAAACTGCTAGGATTTGAAGACGTTGTTAGCACAAAGATACCTAGGATTATCTTAGTATACGGAAAATGGTTTATAGGGAAAATTACTCATGTTATTTAAAACGAATCATCCGTCTTAGCTATTAAAATATTTAGCGGATATATTCAGGGAAAATCATCACCATGGAAATGCAACACATTTTTACGACTAATATAGGTAGCTGATCGATTTTCTATTGAAGAAAGAAGTCTATGGTTTACATTCTATAGGAACGTAACAACCTAACCCGCTAAAGTTTCGGCAAAGATAGGTTAAATCTGAAAGAAATAAGTTACTTTTTAATCCTCTACTAGCCTAGCCTAGCCCGCTACAACCGACAACGTTCACGCAGACGAAGTCACGGGCTAAAGTTAGTTGTTTAATCAGGTTTCCCTAACCGGACGTTAATCGATCAACTACAGCGTATAATCAACATTTAATTTAATAAATCATGTATGTTTTAATACATTTACTGCCATACCGTTTATTTACGATTAAACTCCCGCTTTTAACTTCGCTATTTTCGTCCGCTCTATTTTCAGTTTTAGTTGATTCTGCTACAATGGCGCTTTGATGGGGAATGTCTCAAAGCATACACTTTAGAATCTAAAGTAAGCAAGGTGTAAGATCTAAAGTTTAGATCATACAAAACACAGCTTGCTCTATTCCAGTATCTAAAAACATTATCAGACGTATGCAGATGAGTGGGCGTTCCTCTGTATAGTATCGCATAATTATTATTATGCATCAAGAATATTTCATCTATCTATACTATATTGAATTATCATGTTGTTTATTCCTTATGGAGATGTGTTTGCCATTTCCTTCCCCCATATTAAAATCCTCTTTCCTTCAATACGTAATGGGAATACTATGTCAGTTTTAACAATCGTTATCGTTGTTGGAACACGTAGACGGAGACAGTTGATATTGCGGAAAATGACTGTTTGCCATGCCTCGTGCGGAAGGTAACAATAACAAGTGCATGTATGTCGCCATTATACATTATTATAGCGAGGATTTTATATACCGTAGGAAATTAAGTTTTACTGTTGACTGACTATAACTAAGCCCGAGGAGGTTAGTCCAGGGTTGGGTTGGTTTTTAGCCTATGAGGAGTGTACAGCCCTAGTCGCGAGTGGTAACAGAACAAGCTGTATGAAAATTTTCCACTAAGACATTTCAAAAGCAGTCCACCCACACCGTGATGTGGTACTTACAATTTGCCGAAACACATCCGTCACACAACTAAACTTCAAGAACACACAATCCGCCACGCAATAACTGCGACATGGCGACAAAGTCATAAACAAATACAAATGTAATAAAGCACTTACCCCAGTACTGACTAGAGAGAGCATAATCCTCTCGTTGAGGGCGAGAGTCTCCCCTTGCTTCATTTTTATACGCTTCTTGTCGAGGCACTTCATCGCATACATTTTGCCCGTATCCGCCTTCCGACACCCGTACACCTGTATACAAGATACATGTAAATAAGGTATTTATCTGTACGCGCCGTGAGCATAACGTGCCGTTGCCAAATTATACCTACGTGTAGATACTCTTAAAAGGTTGTGTTCGGGATGTCTGGTCGTTACATCATTGGATTGTGATATCATCGCGCAAACTTAACTCTGTATAAGCGTTAGGAAACCTAATTACGTCAAAGACAATCGTACAGCTTCTAAACTTCTCAGTCGGCATAAAAAGATTTGGAACTTTGGGGATTTTTTTAAACCTATAGCCGAGGAGTTTGGAGGAACATGGCATCTGCTTCCTAACTAAAAACATTTACTTAGAGTACAGAGTTACCTCTCATAAAGTCTTCTTGCGAGGGTATTATAGAAGCCTGACTATAAAAAAAATGAAATGAATGAAAATAATGAACATTTTCACCTACATAAGTGCAGAACTGAATAGGAAGTCGCGTGTGAACTCATTTATGACAAGCACTTCATTTCGCTTCCTGACATAAGTGCTCGAATTGATTCGTACAACACACGAAAACGTGTAGCTACAGTTTATTTTAAATATTATTCACACACATGCACGTGTTCGTGTTTACGGACTGTAAGAAAAAAAATGAATATATGAAACGTTCAGCATTTCTTTCTTAGAAATATAACTAATATAAGTAATCGGTTATGAAGCGTTAAATGGTTTAACGTCGATCAGAAAAGTCTAACTTAAGAGGTTTTATATTTGTGGCAGTATCCGCATTCAGAATAGAATATTTTGTGAAACGTGTACTAAATACATTATGAAGTAGGTAACCCACTCCACGGCTGAACGTAAACCCTTTTGAGGCTGCAACGTCAGCAAACGAACAGATATACCTATTTATGTTTGCAAAGGGATTACTGAGTGAAGACTGGTGTCATACCAACTTTAAAGTCCCACTTTTAGTACAATTTCGGTCACTTTTTTGCCTAAAAGAAGCTTTAACTTTTATAACACCAACAAATGGTTTTATTTTTCGGTAACCAAAGACCACCCGGCTTTTAATTTTAATACAATGTAAATTATGTAAAACACAACATATTTGAGTGATCACGTTGAACTTATAAAGTGTAAATATTAAAATACAGGCGTTAAAATCCATCACTATTCCAGTGGGGGAACAGGACGGCTTTATTACACCTACGTAGCGGCTTTCCGTTCGTCGAGATGAATATGAATAATAATATAGTAAACACGTTCACGGTGCAAGCCCAGAATGCTAATGATATTAGGTTTGGGACTTACATTGAGACTTGCGTAACGTTACTAACTTTATACTTTGAGTGTATTCGCGGTTAATTTTAATAGCCGTTCGTACTGACCTCTCCGAAGCCGCCTCGCCCAATGATGCGATGCACGCTGAAGTCGTTCATTGTGAGCTGAATGTTTAATTCTAAGTTTTTCCATTGACAAAACCTTGTGTATTTGTCACTGAAACAAAGGTACATGTCTCAATACAGTCGTAAAACATTAGAACAGAATTAATTTTAATGTTGCAATGTCGGTTGGGTTACATACCTTTCTAAGAACAATTTAAATGGTTCCCCTCGTAGATGTTGGAAGATTTCCTCAATGTAGGGCTAAAAAATTGATAGATTGTTAATAATTTTCAATTACCAAGTAGCTCAATGAAAAGCTATATTTGTTTGACAGAACATACCTCGAATAGATTCGGTGGTACTTCATGCTTCATTAAATATTTTTGTACATGCGCTACACACTCTTTGGAGTAATCCTGAAAAAATACACATATGATTTAAAAGTGAAATAAACAAATACGGTATCGAGGTTAGATATAAATAAATTATGTTACTGGAAATGTGTGCACATCACGCAGGCTGAGGAATAACGTATTAAACTTAAGTGTATAAATTGACGCTATTAATAATAAAATAACAACGCTAGAATGGTTTTTAAGAAGCTATTTCTGTATCCTTAATATTAACTTTAGATACTGTTTTGGCATTATTTAGAACCACCTAAGTATATTTAGACTAAATAGGTAAGTACCTAGTCAATATGAAAAATTAAGATAAGAACCTTTATAACGCCTATATTTAAATAGTTTATCTTAAAAGATATGTAAGTATGGTTTTAGGCTATCAGAAAACAACATCGATTTGTAATTACTCCGCTTTAGATCAACTTCTACTCCTAAACAATATCAGATAAGTAATCAGATCTACATATTTCCAGATAGACACTTTTCGCGGAATGGGTCACTAAAACTTTCAGGGCCTTTACAGACGTATACGAAACTGCATAATAATTATTATTTCCATTGTTTGGAAGTAATTCCTTTGAAATTCTCGACAGTGCTACTAAAAGCGAAAAGCATATTTTTATGACGCAGTAGAACTTTATAATGTATCCATAGTTATAATAAATATTATTTGCTAGCAAATATTGCGTGTACATACGAAGACCAAACGCAATAACCACGAGGTGATACAACCCAGTACATTGTGAAGCAGTTCAGACAGTTTCTCAACTAGTCTGATTAGAAATCAATAGAGACGCCATTGCTCATGAAATTGTTTTTTTATTGTCACCCGCTGAGAATGCGATCTCTAGCCGTAGCATATACTATTTAGCTTTCTTTTCTTCTCTGGTACACATTGATTTGAGAAGAGTATCGCTGGAGATTCCAAATATTGGAAACCACAAAGAGAGTCAACAATATATCAAATCGTAAAGGTAGTATCTAAGTTAGAATCAATAAATTTTTATAGTTGTCCTAAACTAAATGGACCCTAATATCGAATGGGTGAGTCATTATTCAATACACATGTTACGGGGTTAAAGGGTAACATTTCAGATAATTAGTGTCCAACGTTAAGCCATTTATCGGAGGTTCACGCGCTTGGGCAGTACGCCAACAGTCCATAATAAGCCTCATTATACAAACAACAGTCGTTCTCTAGCCGGATGCAAAGCTTACGGACCTCTTATTTCGCAGTTTCTATACCAACTTCATACAAATTTTGAATTGGAATAATTTTATTTAAAAATGCAAAACATTCTATTTGAAATGCAAACTGCAGCTTGGACGCAGACACAGAGCAACTTCTAAATGGGTGTTGTTTTTATTTTCGCTTGCACTAACCCCATTATAGTTTCATCAAAAACTTTGGCCACAAAAAGAGAAAACAGAAGCTTGTCGGAAAACATAACCGCCATATGCGGCGATGTTTGGCAACAAGAAGGTCCAATAACAAAGGCGCTGTCGGCTTGATGTATGTATAGGGACCCTACAAGTTATGTATCGTACATACAGAGATGTACGATTAGAAACTATTTGAAAACGAAAACCGCGACCATATCGCTGTATGGACCACGTAGATCGTATCACTTTGTACTCACTCATTTCATTGGGTTAAAAGCTTTTACATAATTGAAATATGGTTTACAAAGAGTAGTCGTTGGACTGAACATCACAGCGCCCAGGTAAGGTAAATCAAACCAATGTATTTTGTTGTCGGGAGTTTAGATGTTCGTCTCATTTATTTTAAGAGCAAAAATGCTTAATTATAATTTTATTTCAAATCGACATTAGTACATAAGAATATATTGCTAAAGAAAAAGAAATACTAAAAAAAGAAGAATAAAATCTGCAGAGCTAAGAAATAACCGGCGCGGTCCAATTGCTTCTGGTTATTATTACTCTATGCAACTGAACCGAATATTTGTTTTAGCTTCGGAATAAATCCACATAACGATAGTTATGCAAGTGAAGCTGAGTGCAAATCTCCTAGAACAACTGAGATAATCCCAAGAATTAAAACCGAACGGATGCCGAACGACCAAACTGTAGAGTTAGACGAAGCTCAGGAGCTCTTGGTTCCGTTCCGATGCGTCTAACAACAAACATAGCTGATGTAGGTTTCCGAGATTCATATTAAAGGTACTGATTTTGAACGTCACAATTCATATGAAACGAGAAGAACCCGAGCTGCTCTGTCGATTTGTATGAAATAAATTCAAGTTAACTTGAATATTGCAATTTAACTTCCCTCCAGCCGAACCAATTTCAGTGGTGAAAAGCTCAAACGAAAGAGCTTATTCCAACAAACAGCGAACCTCAAATAGAATCAGTTTTGATAACATTTTGAAAAAACTGCCTTTACAAATAATTTAACTTCAGATGACAATGTTATAACGGGGTGGAGTAGTGGGTACAGTAATATATGCAATTATGCATAAAAGAAGAGCAAGCATATGAAAAGAAACTACCCTGTATTGGTTTATCTGTTGATAAGCTTTATATAGTTAAAATATGCACATACTTATGTGCATATTTTAACTATATGCAAATCGCATCGTTTATCTAGGAAGACAAAACGATATGATCTAGTCTAAGCTGTCTGTTGAATATTGCGTCTTCAGATCAATTAAAAACAAACGCTGATCATAAATTTCCCTTTACTTACATGTGAATGTGCTAGAAGTTCTTTCATAATAAAATTGTCGTAAATATCTCTTGCGATCCGCCGTCTCTCTTCAATACATTCTTGCTTTTCGTATAATTTAATCTGCAAAAGAAAAATAAGCTGTAATACAAAAAAGCAATTTTAAATGAAAAAGACCAACCATAGCTCATATTTACCTCTTCATAAAATTTTAATTGTGGCACTGGTTCGTCAGAAGTCTGTTCACAAAATTCCTTAAATAATAAATAACCTGGAACAATACAGAAATATGTTTAAATTATGTTTATGTTTACGTAATACCTCAAAGGTTGGTTCACGCGTACTATTAACATGTGTATGTAAATTAATCCGTATGATGTCAATTGATTGTGTGGCATCTGCTAATTTGCTCATAAGTAGTGTACGTTACATGTTATAATTATTTAGTACGACAGCAGTCCATGTTTTGCGTCAAAATGGTATCGCCGGGTACAAGTTTATAAAATGGTAAATTGGTATTTTGGTACTGACACGACGGAATAACCAAAGAACATGTTGCGTAACGCTGGATGTAAACCGCTCTTCTCGTTACGTAATTTTTTCTAGGTACCTACTGCAATTGAGTTAGGTCCTAAGTAAATCAAGAATCCTATAAGATAGAAGTCGCTTTGAAGTATACAGAAAACTTTTGTGTTTGTAACATTGTCAACTTGAAGGCATTCTGTTCAAAATAGAGTATTAAAAAACATATTTTAGATACAGATTGTTCGCAGTTGATCTGTACTTAATAAATGATAAACTTACGAAGTCATTCATATTAATAAAAGATGTTACATAAGGGTTAAAGTAAACTAATATGGTCCTAGTTAAAGGCACATTAACAAATTATTTTTTAAAATTAAAATCTTCTTGGTCAATACCTATCAATAAGCTTTGAGTAATGTTTTCCCGACATCTATCAAAATTAATTTAGATCGTCTATAAATATGAACTCGGTTCGTTTTACATTCACAAGAAACAACTACAGACAAATATTTTTAAACGTATCTCGAACGCTATACATTAACGGCATGGAGAACTTGAAATTATTACTGAAAATACTTTAATCGTTGTAAATACGAACACCTAGTGTCTATAAGGGGACGACGGTCGAGGGTGGCGTGCCCCTGCAATGTCCAATCCAGTGCAGCCGATAAAGTTATTTGCTGCAAGTCGAAGTGGGGCCATCGTAAATTGCGTTTGTAACTTGTTCCCGGGAGCCCTGCTGCAATACAATATAGACCTCTCAAGCAACTATCAAGACTATCATTGAAATTACTGCAATTTCTAGAAAAGTGTGCCTTCAGACAAATGAAAAATAAATTGGCGAGGTCATTTCTGCTTGGATTACTTTTTTTATTGCAAGCTTAGGTCTGTCTACTTCGTATTTAACGGCTGTTATGTGATGAACGATTTAATACAAAGCTTGCTTTAAAAAATTTATTAGTAGGTATTACCGTCTCCGTTTTTCCACCGGACATCTAGACGTACGGCGGGATACCACCCTTTCTTGGTCGATATTCCTCGTATCCGCACGCAGCGTTTCTCGAATTCCTTTATTATGCGCACCGCAAAAGAATGGAATTCCCTGCCGGCGTCTGTGTTTCCAAATGCATATAACCCGGATGTATTCAAGAGACGAGTGCATAGGCATCTTTTGGGTGAGCTCGCTCCATGTAGGCCCCGTCTATGCCCTCGGGCTAGTCTGGGACCAAGAGCAAGCCCATATGTAGTAAAAAAAAAACTACAAAATTAAAATGTTAAAACTTTTAGTTATTGGGTCTAAGTCTTACTCTAATTTGGATCCATAGGCACGCAACTGCTAACTAGTATTGCTCTAAAAGATTGGATAAAAGACGAAAACTCATGGTTTGGTTTGATCTTAATGACGTGTGAGATGAAAAGTTGCAAAAATATGTTTAAAAGCAGAGCTACTAGGTATATGAAATGCAATTTAACTGAACAAAAAAGTCCAATCCAGTGAGTGGGTCGCAGAATAACTTAATAATATTATTAAAGCTATGTGAAACTTTCCAATGAAAAAACTGAAGCGAGGATGAACCAACTTCATCTCCGTGATAGTTTTTTTTTAGAGCCAAAGAGTTGCACGGTTAGTCATGATTTTATGAGAAATCAGAGCAGGAGAAAGGAGGAAGGTGGAAAACTCAGTGACAATGGGAGATGAGGAATAATTTGAACATCCTAGTCATCATCTGGCAAATTACCTCTTCTTGGGAATGAGACTATAATATAAAAAGATATAGAGAAAAACAAAGATTGACGACAAAGAAAAACGTGTGTGAAAATAAACTAGTCTTATTTTTCAAATCACACGTAAGTCAGGATAACGTTTTAATAGTTTATTACACTATTAAAAAATATTTCTGGATCTCGCCAATAATTACAACATTATATTATCATCATCTCGCTAGAAAAGTACGTAGGTAGTTACTGTTCAAATGTGGAAAGCGTAAGGGTCGGATGTGAAATAGTCAATACACGTAACTTCCAGTCAAACAAACATAATCTAAAGTCTTAACTAAACAGTGTTCAGAAGTAATGCTAAACTAAACGCAGTTCTTTGCTTACATTCTAGGATAATCGACTTTATTTCTTACGTAAATAAACTCACAACGCAACTGCTCATGTCTAGAGACTAGATAGTCTCCCGGCTTTCAGAAATGCCTCTCAATGGTATTGTCTTTTGCTGATCCGCGGTGGGTCACTGATATATAGGCCAGATAAGGATTCTCTTGTATTATCCCCGTGCTCTATCTCCGTAAACGTAACCCCTAATCACCTAGGCTTTCGAAACTCTCAAAAAAGACGAATCTGTTTGTACTACATTCAAATTATTGACACGTGTAACAAACATTACAATGGAAGTGTAAATAGTGTTCCCCTAAATTCATAGTCAATGGGTTATTATGAAATAATCGATTGTGTTAGAAAGGCGGTCTACTATAGGAGTTTTTGGTATTGGAATAGTAACACTTATGTAAATTATTGTAAGTGCCCAGAAGATGCTGTTTAAACAAGTTAACAAATGTATGTGAGATAGAAAGCTTGTGGGAAATAGTTGCAAAATACAATAATGTATAGTACGTAAACATAATAAATAGGTGTATGACTGAGGACGAGGACCAATCAACATTTTAATCAAATAGATACTCGAGTGCTGCTGATTCACACAATGTCTGTTGCAAACAGTAAAAAATGTAGTATAACATTTAAGTACACATACATTTGTCGTTAAAAATAGAACGAAGTTAAATAAATCATTACCCAACATGAAATAAAAACGTTACAAACTCACATACCTAACAGGCTATTTAAAACTGCTTCGTATATTTCCATAATAATTAGTAGGTTTATAATGAAATGTTTCATGAAGGCTAGTTTTCCAATTATAAATATGTAGAGATGTTCGTTCAATTCCTATAGTAGTAAAGTTTTAGACCTGTAAGTGAGCCATAAACCTACATGTTCTCTCGAGAGAAATCTACGATATCGAAGTACCCGCCCCCAGCGGGCCTAGTATACAGCTGCAGTGCAATCTGTATCGACAGATTGACACTTACGTCAACACCAGACCCTACTTTAATCACAGATAACAAGACCTGTGAAGTATTTCTAATCATCTTTTGCTATGATTTAGACTATCTGACGAAATATTATGTCACATCATCTTTTACTTTCATGCACTGAGAAAACTTCTTACGAATAAGAGAATCGCCTTCAAAATCATTGGAAAAAAATATTTAAAATAAAAAAAATATCATTCAAGTTGCACTATTGTAAAAAATAAAAAATGGCGAAGACATAGCGAGACGAACATACCAATAAAAAACTTTTTTCAAAAAAAGAATAACCGCCTTCAAAAACTATAAACACATAATTAACCAAAATTTCGGAAGTCTGTGGCAACACAGATTAATTGGCAGAAGAGAAGCCACCGACTTCCGAAATTTTGGTTATTTATGTGTTTTTAGTTTTTGAAGGCGGTTATTATTTTTTTGAAAAAAGTTTTTTATTTTTTACTTTTTAGTGTCACGTCTTCATTTTCATTGATTGACGCATCAGCATGACGAGTAGGTAGTTGTTGTCCTATGTTACACTTCAATGCTGTAAATCGTTGAAGAATTCCCTCGACTGTATATGGTTTCCATCATCAGATCTACTGCAGACCTTCATTACAACCGATATGGGTGCGAAGTTTCATCAATTTAAATGAATTAAGTCCAAACACAAGGTAGTTACTGTAAATCGTTGAAGAGTTCCCTGAACTATCCTTCGTCTTCATCATCAGACCCCTAATACAGTCACAACCCATCTAGGTGTAAAGTTCTTATCAATACAAATTAATCAAGCCCAAACACAAGGTAGCTGCTGTGAATTGTTGAGGAGTTCCCTCGACTGTCTCTCGGCTCCATCATCAGATCTACTCCAGATCTATATTAAATTGTAGTGCTATAATAAAATACTTAATGAAAAACTTACAAACGCACTAGTCGCCCCTACGATTTTTGAAAGTTCCCCTCGATTTCTCTGGTCTGCTGCCTTCAAACCCTGATTTTCTTATGAAAGGACCACCTTGAAAATGTCTTCTTTAAAACAAAAAAAGAATTATCCAAATCGGTTCATAAACGACGAAGTTATCCGCGAACAAACATAAAAAAAAAGCATATATACGGTCGAATTGAGGAACCTCCTCCTTTTTTTGAAGTCGGTTAAAAATAGTTGAAAAATTGAACGATTGAAAAGTGGTTTATTATGCCGTATATTTGTCAAATGTCATTATGACCGGTTCACTACTTTGTGTATATGGTGTAGCCAGTGCTTTTTAAGTGTAAATTAAAAAGCCACCGAAATTATTAAGTTCGCTACTGCGGCAATGTTAATAACTTCGAAACATCTGAACTGATTATGATGACAACATGACTAAGAAAAATCGCAAGAAAGAATAAAAATAACCGCATCCAAATCGGGTCATCCGTTTAAAAGCTACAGACAGACCGACCCGCAATTAGCGGTCCACTTCACCCCTCTTTTTTCGTCGGGGGTTAATAAAATAGGATAAGCTAGGAAGAGGCATCCATGAAAACAGTCAAGAACTAAGAAAATTATCCTCAGCGACATGAGACAACTTCATTAGAGAGAAAGCAATTGTACGCAGAGCGGCAATAATCCTGCGTACGGAACCAACGACGCGGCCTACTCGCCTCGCTTACGTTTAATCTTGTTTACGATACAAATCCCAGCAAGAAAGTTGTTACGAAAGTGAATTTGAATTAAACTTGTCTGAAATACTTAAATCAATGGCGTACTACGGCTGTTTGCGCTACATGCTCTAATGCTGATAGTATTAACAAACGTTATGCACGTTGCACTATTTTTATCTTTGTTTGCGTGGGAGAACAAAGCTTGGGGGAAATTAATTTAGTTCTCCTTACAGATGGAAATTCTTTCGGAGTTTTACTTATCGCCTATTTTGTTTGTATTTACGTATTTTTCTCGGTATCGTTTAAATTCCTGAATCTATGAACATTTTCTCTTCAAATAATAAATCTTTAGCGTGTAATTATGTTTCCAGCACCAGTTTAGGTCCATTGGCCTTCTTTTCTACGACTCGGTAAAATTTTCGCCAAGTTGAATACACTAAAAAATACAGTAAGTGACAAGAAAACAGTTTTATTATATTTTTATTCTATCGGGTTTTAGGTTTTACTTTTTATTTACTACTAGTTTAGAGACAACATATTTTAAGTACCGAAATCCCTGAGAGAAAAACATTTTATTATATTTATTTAGAATACGAAACGAACATCAAAGAAGAATAATAGCAAACATGGACGTGTGATCAGACTAGGGATTGCAATCCGGTCCGGCGGATCCGGTAATCCGGCGGATCCGGTACGTTTTTGTTGCCTACCGGATCCGGCATGATCCCCGGATCCGGTGGCCGGATCCGGTAATTAAGAAAAACGCAATTTCTCTCATCAAAATCGTGCAAAAGTACTAAAAAACAAGGCGTATGCAAAATCGTACAGTATCCATAAGCTATTGATTCAGAAAATTTTAATTTGGATTATAGAAGAATATTATGATGTTGATTTAATTTAGTTTTTATGAACGGGTTTAACTTAATTTAAACCATAAATAATTCACTGTTGTTTGTAATCTTTGAGACTGATTATTATATTATGTAGGGTGTCTCAGTAAGAGTGCACTTTTCATTTCAAAATAAAAACAAGTATTTTATGATAGAATTGAGATATTTTTAATGTATTGTAAAGAAGACATGTTCCGATTAATTATGGATTAAAATATCCGGCAAATGACCACCACGGCTCCAATGATGAGCCATTACTCTTTTCATGAAATTTTCTATGACTTTTGCACAGAGATGTAGCTGTATCTCACCGATGACGCGTTGGATTTCTGGTTTGAGCTCAGGAATTGTTTCGGGTTTTTTCACATACACCCAGAGATTTCACAAAACCCCAAAGAAAACGCACGGCGTTAAATCGCACAATCTTGGCGACCAGTTGACATCAGAATTTCGTGAGATGATGTGTTTTGGAAATCGTTGCTGCAATAAATCGATTATATAATGCGCGGTGAGGTTGCGCCGTCCTGCTGAAACCAAATATTGTCAGTTTTTTCAAAATTTTGAAAAATCTTCGAATGGTTCGCTGAAAATTTGACAAACTTTGCGAGCGGTTTCATTTTTGTAATGGGTTTTTACAATTATAATGCGTTGTTCTTTCGAGAAGCCCTCCATTTTAATAATCGGAATAAACAGAGGTGACAACAGTCAAATTTCAGAGTTGCCACATGCATGAGAAAAAAAATATTCCAATTTTAAAAAGTGCACTCTTATTGAGACATCCTTTATAATAACTGACGGAAAATAATCCATACTAATATTATAAATGTGAAAGTAACTTTGTCTGTCTGTCTCTTCTTCATGCCTAAACCACTTAACCGATTAGAATGAAATTTGGCACAGATTTAGTCTGGGAAATTTTGCGGGATCGGGAACTATTATTCCACGCTGACGAAGTCGCGGGCAAAAGCTAGTTATAAATAAAGAAGAGTTGGTTTTCGTACAAATTCGTTTCTATTTTTTCCCGTAGATTATTCCACATATTATGCCATGAAGTTAGAAATATGCGCTATGTTGAACACTCAAAATACCAATCCGGCCGGATCCGACCGGATCCGGCGGAATAGGCGAGATGACAAAAAAAAAGTAATTAGTCCGTCACTTAGATAATCAAAAAATTTGGGACACGTATTTTTTCTTTTTTCTCGTAAACAGAAAATGTCGACAATACAGTGCGTTGAAGTTTCGTGAAACGTCACGCCTTTGTATAATTTTTACTCAGAAGTGACGTCACAAGCCCCCTCTCCGGAACTTTGATGCTCTTTATCTTTGTATTTTGTTATTAATTTGATCAAGCAAAAAATATGTGTCTAGTATTTTTGGACTGTCTAACAGACGGACTAAACAGAATGTCATTCTTTTAATGTAGTCAACATCCCTATTCTCGTGAATCCGTCCGGATCCGGCCGGATTCAAAATTGTACCGGATTGCAATCCCTAGATCAGACGACATAAGTGTTCGTTCAATCTACGGAGCAATTGTAAAAGCGCAGACGTAAATCGCTCGAAAAGAAACGGCTCAAAGGGCCCTCGTGTTTACACAACGCTGTTTCTTTTAGCATCGACCAACCAATAATGTTGTCTCTAATCTAAGCCAAACTGCCGAGGAACTAGGGACTAAGACGCGAAATGTAAAGACAGAGCACTATTTTTATACGATTTTCTTGTGATATTAAAGCTGCATATGGCTTTATGACGTTAAGGTAACATACGCTTTTGCTGAAGCACGCATTTAGCCCGCATGCTTCCGCAAATCCGTATCATGCATCAGTGCCTTTTACAAGACGTATCATCATGGGTGGGTACTAGGTATTATGGGATAAGGGCCATAATGGGTTCTGATTTGATGGGTGTCAGTGAAAGAATAATAACACCCGCATTAAACATTTTAGCTCTTTCGCGCATTTTCTGGAATGGCAACGCATCAGCGAAGTCTCTGGAATTACGGATGCCATAGGCGGCGATGACCACTTAACATCAGATGGCCAACGGTTTTTTGCCATTCAATAACATAATAAAACATAAAAAGGTATTGCAAGTGCCACGCATATGGCGCGCACGTAAAACACTGAAAACGCCCGAGTTAGATTGGAGTACCAATTCATGCTACGCTAACAACGCCGAGGAGGATTTTAATAGCTTTGGCACAACTCGCACTGTAAGTTGGCTATTCCTAAATACAACATAGTGCGTTAACGTCCATTATAATTAACGTTTTAAGATACTGCATCCATTAAACAAGATAAGACTGCGGCGAACATTAGGAAGTGCCATTTCAAGTCGTCCGTTAGTCCTGCTAGCTAGACTGTTAGTTAAACTAATCAAAATAGTTCTACCCAAAATAGCATTCAGGGTAATTAACCGTTCAATGATCGTTGAAGGCGGGTACCGTTGATCAAAACATGGATGCTCACAATAATTGTGCAGTGCGTTCTCGTAATTCCTGTCGTAATTGCCCGATTTATTTCTTTTGCTCCATTGCAAAACTTTTTACTGTTTCATCTACAAATTATTTACCTCCAGCTACACTATAAATTTTTACGCTGCGTTAGCGATTTAAGTACCCATCAATTTTATAATAAAGTTAGGAAGTGACGAAATTGGCATATTCTTGACATTTATTTTTCTTCTTTCCTTTCAGCAAGAGCTATATTTTATAAGGCCGTTGCGTAACTGTATTTCAGGTTTAATGACGTTACGATAAACCAAGGATTCATGATGCCCACAAAAATAAGAAATGTATTTAATAAGTTCACCAAATAATACTCACCTAAGACTTGATTGAATATTTTGTCAAAATTTACTTCATTCTTCTTTTCCATATATTTGTGCATAACACTCCGAACACTGAAACAAACAAAAAGGAAAGATATTTAATAGAGAATCATGGAATGGGTACAAAGAGCTTCGATTTGTGAGTTGTTGGCGGAGAATTTTAGTGTTCTAAAACAATACATTCCTTGAATAAGGTAAAAGGAGAGAAAATTTGCAGTTAATTTATTTCTATGATATAATATGCGAATACGATACTTTAATTATTTCTTGTTCAGTTTAGTCGTCACATTCTTTTTTAGCTAAGCTTAAAACAAATAAACCCACCAACATACAAGGTGTCGTATTACCTGTCACCATAATAATATAATTATAGTGAATACACACACAACAGGAACAGATAACACCTAATTAATTTCTCTCATAGTTAAATTATTTGTACAAAAATACTTAAATGGTAAAAGTACTAAGTAGTAATGGAGATCGTAATGCATTTGACTTTAACACTTATTGTCACTCAGTACACAAAACGGATTGACTTTGACTAATGTTATTATTGTCACTCAGTACACAAAACGGATTGACTTTGACTAATGTTATTATTGTCACCCAGTACACAAAACGGATTGACTTTGACTAATGTTATTATTGTCACTCAGTACACAAAACGGATTGACTTTGACTAATGTTATTATTGTCACTCAGTACACAAAACGGATTGACTTTGACTAATGTTATTATTGTCACTCAGTACACAAAACGGATTGACTTTGACTAATGTTATTATTCTCACTCAGTACACAAAACGGATTGACTTTGACTAATGTTATTATTGTCACTCAGTACACAAAACGGATTGACTTTGACTAATGTTATTATTGTCACCCAGTACACAAAACGGATTGACTTTGACTAATGTTATTATTGTCACTCAGTACACAAAACGGATTGACTTTGACTAATGTTATTATTGTCACTCAGTACACAAAACGGATTGACTTTGACTAATGTTATTATTGTCACTCAGTACACAAAACGGATTGACTTTGACTAATGTTATTATTGTCACTCAGTACACAAAACGGATTGACTTTGACTAATGTTATTATTGTCACTCAGTACACAAAACGGATTGACTTTGACTAATGTTATTATTGTCACTCAGTACACAAAACGGATTGACTTTGACTAATGTTATTATTGTCACTCAGTACACAAAACGGATTGACTTTGACTAATGTTATTATTGTCACTCAGTACACAAAACGGATTGACTTTGACTAATGTTATTATTGTCACTCAGTACACAAAACGGATTGACTTTGACTAATGTTATTATTGTCACTCAGTACACAAAACGGATTGACTTTGACTAATGTTATTATTGTCACTCAGTACACAAAACGGATTGACTTTGACTAATGTTATTATTGTCACTCAGTACACAAAACGGATTGACTTTGACTAATGTTATTATTCTCACTCAGTACACAAAACGGATTGACTTTGACTAATGTTATTATTGTCACTCAGTACACAAAACGGATTGACTTTGACTAATGTTATTATTGTCACCCAGTACACAAAACGGATTGACTTTCATGTTTCGTACAGTACAAATTTTATGTATTGACTTGCTCCAGAAGCCGCTATGGTTGCACTATTTGGAGATAATCATCTGTACCCTTTTTTGATCAATAAACAATTATTATTATTATATTTTAAATTTTAAGTTTCTCGGGACCCTGGGGTCGGAACGAGGGGCCGAAGCCAACTCGCGAAGGCCCCTTAAATAAAGCTTTATATTATGAAGTGAAAACACCAACCGGCGATTATCCCTATATATGTACCACTCAAGTGCACCTAAGGTCAACTCCCGGTTGGTGGTGGTCTATTGCAGGTCATGGAAAAAAGAAAATAACTATTGGACTATGGGTTTGGGTTGCTAAGTAGGATTACTTATCTGCGACTATTGAATGGCTCTGGCCCCTGCCTGGCTAATGCTTGTAAACACGGATAAAAAGGCAGGGTTTTTTTTTTTTGGTGAGTGGGAAATCATTCAATGACTGCTCCCGTCCTGGGTGCGGCGGGAGGGCGTGTCAGACTCTTACTGACTAAAACCCACTCATGTTCCTTCGATTGCCCTTTATGTTCCAGGGTCACGGTAACTGTTATAAACATTCCGCAACCCGGGCAGGCGTTGGCCCTGTTGGGCCCCTTAAGGCAGGGGGTGACTTGCACACTCAGTAAATTGGCCCCCAAAAACGGCCGCGAGCACATAGTGACGTAGCGACAAGGGGGGCAACATATATCGAGGGGCTTGAGGAGTGGAAAGGTATTCCACGCTATCAGGACAATCCCGGAAGTACGGTCAAGATCCCTACCAGAATCTTACTGGAATACTACTTCCTTCCCCCGAGCACGTTTGCTCTTGCGAATCTCCACTCTAACCAACCAATTAAGGCAAAAGAGAGGTGGGAGCCTTGCTCCTCGTCAGTGTCACTCTAGCAAGATTTCAATCGATCAGCCAAAATAACTGAGGTTTTGATAACAGATTGAAGAACTACGTTTAAAGAATCACATTACGAGACACAATACAAAAACGAAAGGTTAAATGAAACTCGAGTTTCGAGTCTGCATTTAAGCCCTTGACTTGTATTCATCACAAATTGACCAATAAAATGATATAACAAACCTAAGGAGTATGAATTAAATAAAATGTTAGTTTATCGTTTTGTTTACCGTGTCGCGACAACCATATTTTTTGGGTGAAGACGTGCCTTTGAACTTTTTACGAGCACGTCGGTAACGCGACGGTAAACTTAGTAGAGTGCTTAGTTCGCATCTTTCTTAAACTTGCAGGAATATTTACATTTCTCTGTATTTACCTTTAAGGTATATGAAAGCCAACCAGCCTCAAATAATCTCCAGCAAGCGAATTCAAACTAAAATTGATGAACATGCATCGTTCAGATAAAACATTATTAAATGATGATGTAACATAAAAAGTAGAAACAAATAAATTAAATTAAATTGCGGCTTTTGAAATTGGAAACCGTTAGTAGCTAAGTGTTTATAATAATACTTTTGAAACAACGAGGAATAACATGGAATGGCCTTACCGAATATCTAGTTGGTACATAATGTTATTAAGGTCTATGTGTGTCGACGGGCCTGTTGGTCTAGTGGTCAGTGACGCTGACTGCTATGCCATAGGTCGTGGGTTCGATTCCCACCCAGGATAAACTTTGTGTGATGAGCATAATTGTTTGTTCTGTGTCTGGGTGTTATTTATCTATAATATGTATGTATTTATAAAATATATAAGTATGTATATCAGTTGTCTGGTTACCATAACACAAGCTCTGCTTAGCTTGGGATCAGATGGCCGTGTGTAAGATGTCCCAGGATATTAATGTAATTTAAAAAAAAAACAAAGTGGTGCCTTGAAGAGGTTAATAGATTTACTGCGAGTATAGCCCAGCACGCAGGTTTCCTATTTCATATTTAAATTTACTAACTATCTATGCGGCCTGTGCAGTGCGAATGCGATTGATTCTCTTTGAATACTTATATTATTCATACCGAACGAAGGTAAGACGTGGTTTTACATGCCGATATTAAAACATCAGCACTGCGGAGCCTGTGAATAAAGAGTTACTAAGCGTAACTATAAAATACGAAAATTATTAGAATTAAAAATTGTTTTGTCTTCATCACTTGTAAAGTGATGTGTTTAGGAAGCTTCTGACAAATAGGTATCTATCTAGTTACCAATTAACTTCTTGAAATAAATATCTAACGCATATGATCCACTGCGTTATAAACTGTTGGCCTGTTGGAGATCCATTTCCGTGCCAAACAGTCTACTTTCATTGTTGGCGAAGTTATGCTGTGCTTCCAGAGGGAGTTACTGGGGGTATACTGGTACATCAGGAGAAAGAACATTAGATTTTTTGCACCTTGAAATAGAATCTCAAGCATGTTCAAAGAGCGAGCAAGCAAATCCGTCGGGTTTGAAGTACGCAGACTTTTAAGTGCTCTATTGGCGGTTCAGATCTTTGGGTCGCGTTGTTGACACCACTTTTTAATCCGGAAATGCGGGTTCATGTTGTTGCTGCAATCGTCCAAACTAGGCTAAGATGGCCAGTTTATCATCAGATAGGCCACCATAATGTGGGTAAAATTAAAAAAAAAAACACTTAATTTAATGCTTTTGGTGCAAATTGTGCACAATACCCAGAATCACATAACACGACTTTCATCACAGCTAAGTAATTGATTGGGTAGTACGGTAATAAAAAACTTAAAGGCGATACTTATATGTACGTAAACGTATTACCACAATAAAGCATAGTAAATGACTGCAGCGGCCAGGAACAAAGACATTTATAGTTAACTAGCTTTTGCCCGCGACTTTGTCCGCGTGGAATAATAGTTTCCGGGATTTCCGGGATGAAAACTATCCTATCCTAGGTTTTCCATACTTTGTAGCTCTTCTTATATTGACACAGCAACCTTGGTTTATCAACCAGCCATTTAGGCTCTAGGGCGGGCGTGACAAAGAAATAACATGCATGCACTCGAAAAACATAACTGTCATTCTAGATAACACAGTCACAGTCAACAATTGAAAGAAAAACGTTTTTTAACCGACTTCAAAAAAGGAGGAGGTTCTCAATTCGTCTGTATGTTCTTTTTTTTTTTTTTGTATGTTTGTTACGCGATATCTCCGTCAATTGTAAACGGATTTTGATGGTTCTTTTTTTTGTTTGATAGGTCATGATTCAGGAGTGGTCCCATATAAATTTTGTGGCGATCGGTTCAGTGCTTCTCGAAAAATTCACCAAGAACCAAAAAACTTGAGATACGCACACGTCGTCTATGTATATTACATAGATGTAGTGTGCGTTTCTTCAAGTTTCTATTTTCGTTTTATACTGATATACTGTGATACACAGTCAGACATTGGGAGTCGACACTAAAAAGTAAAAAATAAAAAACTTTTTCCAAAAAAAAAGAACCGCCTTCAAAAACTAAAAACTCAAAAATAACTAAATTTTCGGAAGTCGGTGGCAACACAAATTAACTGTATGAAGAGAAGCCACCGACTTCCGAAATTTTTGTTATTTTTGAGTTTTTTTCTTGGTACGCAAAGTAGGGCCGAAACTTATGTACGTGATTAAAAGAGTTATGAATATGAATATTGAGGGACGGAGGACTCGAGGAAGGCCGAAGAAAATATGGATGGAATGTGTGAAGAATAATATGAATGAGAAAGGAGGGGGTAATTTGATAATTTGATGACAAAGACCATCATCCCTAGCTCCCAATTATGTTGGGGTTGGCTTCTAGGCTAAACAAATTCAGTTGGATACCAGTGTTTTACGTGAAGTGACTGCCATATCAGTCACTGGGCGCCACGATAAGCCTTGGTTAGAATGCTTCTGACTTCTACCCGTAACGACTGTCAAAGTTCTACGAATGACAACCAGGACTAACAGCTTTACGTGCTTTCCCAGGCGCGTGATCATTATATCAGTGATGGTCAAGATAAACTTTAGTAAGTACATATGAATTGAAAAAGTCACATTGATACTTGTCCTCTCTACTCAGTGTTTTATCGGGGGGCACGGTCGTGCCCCCGGCCAAGACAAGCAAGCGAAGCGCAGGGGCACTACCTAGTTTTTCTCGAAGTGTTTCGCCGTTTTTTTGAACCCTCATAGAGTTGGTTTCCGATGTACCAGACACTTCATATTCACAAGATGTGATGTCAATAATAGACTCATTACATACGAAGTCTCAATTGAATAGCTCTAATACTTTAGATTTTATTGATATCTAAAAGATATTTAGAAAATACACCGATTTCGTCACTGACACACTGATGTCATCAAAATGTTTAGCTACTTCTTGAAGTGCTAGAATGCTGAAATTTGGTATGTAGTCTGAGTTTAGTATACAACCAACAATAAAATTCATAAACTTATAACTTTCGCCCTCCATCTCCTAAAATGGGGGGTTGGAAGTTTTGTGAGGAAACAAGTAAAAATCATCTAAGTAAAAATGCAAAGATAGAGAATGGGCTATGAAAACCGGCACTGCTGATGTACCAGAAATACACCCCAAAAAAAGAAGAAAAAAAATAAACACCAAAAAGACTGCCTTGCAACTTACAAAAAGAACTGAAATCCCACCAAAAACATTTTATGTTAAATGTCGCCAAGACAACCACATAAGGTTTGTCCTGTGAAAAATATATCAGATCTCATGTAGAGCCAAGCTTCTGACTCTACACGACCTAAATATACCGACCTTAACATCACAAATTCTACATATCAGTAAAAATGTATGGCTTGGCTGTTTCGTTACTAACTTCAGAAACTAAATATTCTCATCACCACAACGGCGGTAGCGATGAAATGTTTTTGGTGGGATAGAGATTTTTAACACCATAAGCACTATTCAATTCAATAAAATTGAGCTGCATATTTCCGGAATTCGCGTTAATAATTGTGTGACATACAGTTGAACCCAATGGCCAAGTTTATAAATTAAACGCAATTTATTCTGTCCGCGGTACTGGTTATTATTACGATCTGACCGTACAGGAACGCTGTGATCGTCTAACGAGTTATTGAATAGGTAAGTATTCACCTATCGAACTATCGATAGTGTTTAATAAAACTGGACAGACTTGTAAGATAAGATGCCATTCGTTTTCGACTCATAAACAACAAATTATAATATTGAATCAATGTCCAATGTATATGGCTAAGTGGCCGTTTTTTTTTTTAAGTTTGTTTTTGTTATTTAGCTTATTCAAAATCGTGATACTACGACACGCTTTCAACACGAACATCGTAAAATAGAACGTTTGTATTCTGCGAGCGAATATCGGAATAAAAACACGGAAATGCCGAAAATCGTGGAAGTACTAATGTTTGTTTAAATATCAGCAAAAAAGCAAGAGGTGTAACCAATGCCAAGTTTCAGAACAGTTATGCCCTTAATTTTTTATATTTTAGAGGCGGGCTTTGTAGTGGTTACATGAAACTTTTTATAACATAGATTCACACAATTTTTTTCCGGGGTTGCGGAATATTTATAATAGTTACCGTGACCCCTGAACATAAAGGGCAACCGGAGGAACGTGAGTGGGTTTTAGTCAGTAAAGTCTGACATCCTCCCACCCTGCCCAAGATTAGATTAATTCCCACTCTCCAAAAAAAAAACACAACAAATTTGACACAGCAATTTTTAGAAAATCAACCCCTAACTGAATAAAAAACAAAGTTTGTCAGAAGAAAGGCAAGCAAAGCTACAGGAAATAGCTTATCTTTTATATTGTTTTAAACTGTAACTATCGGCCAATCGCCATCACCTCCATGCTCTGTAAAGTCATGGAAAGGGTTCTAAATAACAAATTGTTGGCATACCTAGAAGACAACAATCTACTCAGTGACCAGCAATATAGCTTTCGCCGTGGTCGGTAGACTGGAGATCTTCTAGTGTATGTTACACATTGCTGTGGCGAAGCCATTGAGAAAAACGGCGAAGCCCTTGCCGTTTCGCTCGACCGACATCTCAAAGGCGTTTGACAGGGTTTGGCACGCTAGTCTCCTTAGCAAGCTTCCTGCTTATGGCATCCCGGCTGCCTTTTGTAGCTGGGTATCAGACTTCTTGACGGTCGATCAGAGTGGTCGTTGACAGCTGCTTTTCGGACCTTATGGTCATTGATGCCGGTGTTCCTCAAGGGTCTGTCCTTTCTGCAACACTATTCTTGCTCCATATAAACGATATGCTAAATCCAAGCATAGTCGGTTACGCAGATGACAGTACCGTTGTAGAGAGATATCTGGCCAGCGCAAAAGACAGTAGGAACGATATACGTTCACAGAGAGAGGCCATGGTAGAGCGAGTGAACTTTACCTTGAGTCATGTCCCAATGGGGCCATCACAATCTAGTGCAGTTCAATGCCGCCAAAACGCAAGCGTGTCTGTTCTCCGCTAAACGGAACCTATTCGACCTGGCTCCTGCTTTCCGAGGTGCACCTGTAAATGTAACCGGCTCCCTAGAACTCCTTGGCATGGAGTTGAGTTCTGACCTCACCTTCGGCTCTTTCATCGAGTCCAAAGCACTGGCTGCGGGAAAAAGCTGGGCATCCTTAACAAGGTTAAGCGATATTTCACGCCGGGACAGCTTCTAATGCTTTATATAGGTCATAGCTCATTACAGCCACCCGGCAGCCACTCCGCACCGACTCGCCTTATAACCGAGGCGATCCGCACTCTAGCACATCGGCGTAAAGTTGCCTGTCTGGCGGTGTTTTTACAGATTGCACTTCGGTGAGTGTGCTCATGAGCTACACGAGCACATTCCCCCGTCTCCGTTTTACCACCGGATATCTAGACGTCCGGCGGGATACTAGGGATGTTAAAAATCGATTATTTGAAGCATCGATTATTTGAAGCCCAAATGTAATAAAAAAAAAACCTTACATGTATGTGTGTCTAATCTTTAAAGATTAAAAAAAAATATTAGGTAGGTGTAATGGATACTGAATTACTTAAGCAGGCAATCAACCACTATGTAGAAACATCTTGATATCTTTGTGTCAACCTATTAAAATACTACTACAATATTAAAATGTTTATTTAATTATAATAAAATGATAGAAAAACTCACAATACAAATTGTTTTTTTTTTTGTAGATTTTAAGATATACCTTGATGTAACTACAAATTCCTACAAATACCTATTATCTAACCACTGATAAATATGGATTAGTGGCAGTGAGAAAAGAAATAAAAAATTATATCCATGTGACTGTGTACCTACAATATGACTTTAGCCAATATTTTTAACAAGTAACTAAATTATTACACAATTACTGATTATTCAAAAATTTTGATAGTAATTTTAAACCTAAATAGGAATAAGGTAGTTTTTTTTTCATATTTCGTCATACTTATATCAATAGTGAAAGTCAAATAAACCTAACTTAACTTTTAACGACCAACCGACAGCCGGCTGTCGGGCTGCTATTGTCTCAAATCACATGTGTTCGAAGGATTAAACACCTCTTTGGTCACTAAGAAAACCCTTTCTGGTCAGAAGGTCATGCAGCAAAAGTTAAATGTTTTGCTACATGGGCATTTTGCTAATTAGACTAAAGCCCGTATTCATTGTAAACATTTTGTTTAGCAACATGGTTGCATTTAAAACATGTTGACCAGTTGCTGTCATCATATTACGGGCAACGGTTGATCACGCCATACTGCAGAGTTTTCGCCCGGCGAGCGACAACATCAGTTGATCAACAGTTGCTAAACAAATGTTTACAATGAATACGGGGCTTTAGTTACTGCTCATTAGACATTTAGCACTGTTGGACTTTTGCTACTTAAACCTGATCAGGAAGGAAATAAAAACAAAGAAACAAACAAACACAAAACAACAAACAAAGGGAACAAAGTTTTGGAAACCCTAACATAAATGAAAGTATTTGCAATGAATTTGTGCTTTCAATACAGGGTAGAGTGTGAACCATGTATGCCATGCCATGCACAAATTCACCAAAACATATTCATGTACTAGAGTTCCAAAAGTTCACAGTCATTTGTGATAACAATAACATAAGTACACAAGTATTTGGGTGATACACTTCATCAAAATACTAAACCTAATTAGGGTGATCCAAAACATATGTGAACTGCCTCAATTCACAAATGAGTCATTTAAATGATTTAGAGGCCAGGTAGACTGTATGTATGGGAAACAAAAATGTGAGTAACACCAGGCGTCCGTCACTCGCTCAAGGTCACGCGTTTTATGCCTACCGCTTCGCGTATCGTCGACGATACAACGAACACCGGGCTGTCGCGCGCCCGGCTGAGTGCTCGCGCGGCACGGGTACAGCGCTGACTATCAAAATGCCGAAACCACGTAATTATAGCGTGATTATTGTGCAATTCCCCTGTTTCCCAATTCTCCTGTTTCCCTTTTGATTATTTATTAAAATTATTCACTCGGTTTTGGGTATTTTCGACACTAAAACATAATAATCGGGAATTCAAGGAACGAAAAATATGCATCAGTCATTTTATTAAAAGAAAAAATATTTGATCAACAAATAAAAAAAATATTGTTTTTCTAAATCATTCTTTTTATTACCATTATCATCATACGTATAACCCTAGCAGATTTGCTGGACGACACGCACACACGTTAGTCGCGCGGCGGGCAAAATAATCTCAACTCTCTTTGTGCGTACTTATGGTACATTTCTCCTCGCTGCAAACAGCTGGTATTATTATTATGATTTTGTAGGCTATTATAGCGTAGGTTTTTTCGTTTTTGTATTGGAGTGAAGTATCTGTTACGTAGTAACTATTTATTAATCTGTGGTAACACTCCAATAATCACATTCCTTCCTGTTAAAAAAAATATCTACACACCAGACTTTAAACTATAGTCATAACAAAAAATTGTCTTTGGTCATTTCTAGACTTGTTATTTAGATGAAAAAAGTTGTGAAGAATTATGCACTATAAATTAGTGACAACTTGAAATAATATTATTAGGTAAAATAGCTATAATATTAATTAAAAATTGAACTGTCAAACTTTCCTGCACTTTAGTGCACTGTTATTCATAATGCCTAGACATTATTTATTATGTAACTAGCTTCTGCCCGCAGCTTCGCTCGCGTTAGAAAGAGAGATAAGGTATGTTACTCTCCATCCCTTCAACTATCTCCACTTAAAAAATCACGTCAATCCGTCGCTCCGTTTTGCCGTGAAAGAAAGACAAACAGACAGGCAGACACACTTTCCCATTTATAATATTAGTATGGATTCAGTTAATAATAACAGTTTATTGAACTGTCAAACTTTCCTGCACTTTAGTGCACTGTTATTCGGGCATTTCTCCACTAAATGGAAAATCGCCGTCCCAAGCTAATTTTATGCAATAAATCTTAATATTTTTCAGCTTTTTGTATTAATAATGACATAGTATTATGCATTCTTGGCACGCCACAGCTTATTTAGTAATTTAATAATGTTATATTTTAATAAATAAACCCCAAACACCACAAAACACAGTCCCCTGGTATGTCCCTTTTCCAAAATTACAAGTCTTGTTACCAATATTATTTTTTTTGCCGTTAATAACTGAATAAAAAATATCCAAATACATAAAAATAACATTAAGTATCTTTATACTTCACAATTATATTTTTTACAATATAATTTATTCAAAATATCTATGTGCGAATGCTGTCCTCAAATTATTAAAACAGTCCCCTGTTAAAATTTGAAAACCGCGCTGAAGTCAAATTTTGTTTTGGCGCGAAATATTTAGATCGTGAAACGAAACGCAATCGGTGTGAAATTCGTTCGGTTGTGGAGCTAAGCGGGCAGCCGCCATTTTTTTTAGTGTGACGACTGCATGTGCTAGTGATCCACGCGTCTCGGCCGTTAGAGGAAACAGTCCACTGGTAAGCCTTTTTTTTACTTTTTTAACAGTTTTAATAACGACAACTTGTTTAAAATAATTAATTATCTAGTATGGAGCCACATCTGTTTCGTTAATCTGATATGTTTAAATGATTTTGTTTTATTAAATATTTATGAAAAAATTACAGTCCCCTGGCCAACAGTCCCCTGTCATTTCATAGCACAGGGGACTGTTCATACTACAGGGGACTGTTTGCTTAGGTTTTGTGAAGCATGACATGCCAAACTGGCATCTATGACCATTAACATTATTGTCTCTTTCGTAGGTATTGTGGCACCGAAAAAGAAGTCAAAACAAGAGAAGAAATACTAGAACAAAAACGCATAGTTGAACGTTTGAGATATCAACGACTTAAAAATGACCCTCAAAAAAAAAGAAGAAATAAAAGAAAAAGAAAGGCGGAAATATCAAAAGAAAAAGACTGACCAAAAGACTGAAAAATCTAATGAATTGCTCTCGTTCTGGGTGCGGCGGGAGGGCGTGTCAGACTCTTACTGACTAAAACCCACTCATGTTCCTTCGATTGCCTTTTATGTTCCAGGGTCACGGTGACTACTATACACATTCCGCAACCCCGGCAGGCGTTGGCCCTGTTGGGCCCCTTCCTGTGCTGACTCCTTCTCTTTGAGGCGCGCGTGGAACATTAACGCGCCGTCGACGCGGTCCTGGTCCTAGCCGGGCGGCGAGCTACCCATCGCTCGCCATCCGCAGAACCGCGCCTACGGTGGCCGGTAGTCATCTTGCGACTCTCGACGTCTTCGCCTGGGTCTTAGTCCGGGGCGAGAGGATCGTCGTTGCCTCTCGCGCGCCGCCGCTTCCTTCACCAGCATAACTGCTTCGCAGAAGGAGGCGACGACATCCCATTCCGTCTCGCCCCGCAGCATGGCCTGAACCAGCGCCGGGCGCTAGAGGTCACCGCCGCCGATCGCCTCTACGAGGGTACGTCGATGGTGCGCCTATGCGCGGCACACCTCCACCGTGTGCTCGACCGTGTCCTCCAGGCGACCATTGCTGCAGTGGTGACACCCAGGCGTCGCTTCCGCCTGAATCCGACACAGGAACCTCCCGAACTGACCATGTCCGGTGAGGACCTGTGTCAGGCGAAACGTGAGAGCGCCGTGGCGCCTCTCCAGCCACTCCTCAAAGAGGGGTCTTACCGCCGCTATTACGGCGTGCCCAGCACTAGGTTGCGACAGTCGCTGTCTCCACTCCGCCATGAGATCTCGCCGGAGCTCCGTGAGCCGCGCCGCGATAACCCGCGGCAGCGGGACTTCGCCCCGGCGTTGCACTTCCACGCGCCACTCGTACGTGTGTGCAAGGACTGTTGCCTCCAGATCCCTCGGAGGAGTGCCGGCAAGGAGGCACGCCGCCTCGCAGGAGACCGTGCGGTATCCCCGCACCATGCGAATCGCCATGACCCTCTGGGACGCCCTCAGAAGCCGGGTCGGAGCCGTGGCTAGGTTGGGCGCCCACACCGGAGCCCCGTAGAGGGCCATGGACCGCACGATCCCCGCAAAGGGCATTGTTTTAAGTATCGTGCAAAGAAAAAAGCGACAAATACTTTTTTGAGGGAAAATACACCAGATTCAGAGGATCCAACGGAAGAACGTCCGGCACCTTTAAGAACATCAGAAACTGCATTAGTTACAGCAAGAAAGAAAAATGCTAAAAAGAAACGTGAAAAGATAAGACCTTAAGATTCAGGAATACAAACAGAAAATGGAAACTGAAAATATACAAACAGAAAATATTGGTTGTGATAAATTATTAGTTGTAGTAATTTTTCTTTGTTTATATTTTAATTTTTTATTATTATAAAGACTGACTTTAGTGTTATTTGATTAGTCTTAAAAGCCATTTAACTAAGAACTTTAATAAACCAAAATACTCGTTTTTGTCCTTAAAACATTCCCCTGGATAGTTACAACAGTCCCCTGTCAGGGTTTTGCATAAAATCGTCCATAACTAAAAAACAAAGAGGAAAATGTGTGGGCTTTTTAAAGATATATATTTAGTATGCTATTGCCCTTTATTTAATTAACAAATATTCTCAATATTTCATAAAATTTGCATAGGACACCCCTGTATGGACAAATTTCCAAATAGCAGAGAAACATCCATTCATAATGGCTAGACATTTTTTATTATGTAAAACAATTAATAATAACCAGTGATCGGAGTAGGTAGAGTGATTTTACGTACTTGCATCATGGATAGTCATAGAAATCATAACATGGATAATCCTTTATTCCGGGATTTCATTTTCGTATTTACGGGATTGAATCAAATATTGTGAATGAAGATTTTTAAACTAATACATTTGAAATGTATAGATTGCGATAGTTAAACGTTTAAAATTGTTTTTTTTTTCTTATTTGTCAATTAATAAAGTGAATCTTACTTTTGAGCGCCCATTCGAAACTTACATATGACTTATTTAGTAGTTATTTCTTGCAAGTTTATTTTCTATTGCTTGTAATTATTATATATTTATTATATTTATATTATTGAAAAAATAAATAAAAATAACTTTTAATACTCCTAATATGTATTTTTTCGCATTCCGGATCCGAGGATCCCGGAGGCATATCCATATTAATATATACGTGCCGGAGCATTGACCGCAAATCACTCTACCTACTCCGATCACTGATAATAACAGGTTATACATGTGTAATACTTATTAGTCTTAATATTTACTACGCTTTAATATTTATTGCAATAAAATATTATACTCCTAATTCTGTGTAAATTTTATTTTTTATATGATGGCAGACACAATTATGTTTGTTGAATATTCTCTTTTCAAAAATCATACTCCCTAATTTCATTAAACTTAAAAGGATTTGTTGGTATTTCGGTGTAAGCAAACCAATAAGACAAATTTTAATCTGCTTAGGAAAAAACAACAATTAGTCAATAAAAAAATTATATCAAATTCAGTGACATTTGTTGTTTTTTATGGCTAGGTAGATAATCTTTTTATGTACAATATTAAAATTAATTCTTGTGTAATGTGTATTTCCAGAAATTAATGAGTTAATCTAATGTATTAAGTGTTATCATTAAGTTCCTTAATCCCTAAATGATTTTTAATACCTACCTATCCTATAATTTAAAATTATCAACAATTTATAGATACATAACCACTGCTATTTCCAAAATAAAATGGACTAACTGGAAGTAGGTCAAATCAAATAAAAAAAATATTCAATAAACTCTATAGTTAAAAGTTATAAATATAAGAAATCAATTTTTTCGAAACTGATATTATTTTGGTCATAACTACATGATTTGAGTGCAATGACCTCAACAGATGTTAATGACCTAAATTTATTTCCGTTTTGTTTAATATCAACAAATTTACAAAACATTGGTCTTAGAGGCATTGGCTTCATCATAGTCATAGTACTGCCTACTATTTTAGTTCTATGAGCGAAACTTCATTTTTTAAAACAGTATTTTATTTTTGAAATCTTCAATAAACTTCGATACATCTAACAAATATCTACTCAAAGAGGTATTTTTTTGTGACTATCCAACTAATTCTCCCACATGTAAAAAGAAATAATAATAAATCGAGTCGAAATCAATTTTGTAAACAAGTTGAGAAGTCTTTCATAAAATCGTGTAAACATGATCGGCTACAGTGGCATGACATAATAGTCTTATGCCTGGGGATATTACCTTGGGTCTGGCAGAACTATCTTTTTGCTAGCTCGTGCAGCTGGAGTGCATTTCGACTTCTCCATAGCCATCAAGTAGCTGACGTCTGCCAGCACAGCCTCGAGGTCCGCCATTTTGAGTCTGAATTTATCACCTTCACCAGACAAAAAATAAATAACACTGGTTCGCAACACAAACACTAACTAACGCAAGTTGATTTCAGCTGATAGTCATAACTGTCCTCACATCGCGACCGTTCACCGTTTCACAGAATTTGTTGATGAGTGGTGACACATGCTGATCATTCACATTCGCAGAATATTTTTTTACTAACATAGGACCACGTAACTTATTTGCAAATTATCATTAGTGTAAACGTTAAATTTGTAATTAATTGTAGCAAATATTACACGGAAAGAAGCTCTAACAAATAATGATTTACAATCGCAAAACGTAATCTAATCCAACACCCGTCACTCCGCGACTAGGCACGCACACATCGGGAACTACTCAACTCACACAAACGCATTCGTATTGTTTACACGCAAAGTACAAAACGATTTCCCCACTCACACATGCACATACCATTTGCTGTTTCTTCGTTCAGAAACAAAAAAATAATTTTCAAACAATTTAGCTGGTTTTGGAAAGGTTTACTGGTTAACCTTTCATATTCTTTTCACTCGAAATTTTGCATGTCTAATCATCTAATGGCAATAGAAACAGCTATGTACTGTCTTTACAAAATCTTTTGCACATTTTATCTTAAACATTTATAATTTATGATGGAGTAAAAGAACGTGTTACGGTAATTTTTTACATAATATAACTTCTTCTATTACGTTACCGATGAAGTAAGATGTAAATCTGTAATAATAAAAATCACTGGCTCTTTTATTGTTGAGTGTATGCTGTGGCAATCCTAAGATACTGTGTCATGATGTCATTATCACGATTCACGATTGTCGGCCTGTGAATAGACCACTTTATTATTCTTGTCTATGTCACAAAAACTCGGCTGAATAGCTCTTTATACTTTAGCCGCTACACATCCGATTGAGCAAAAAAAGAAATGTCAATGTCAAGTTGTTAATGGACAATGGATATGTCAGAATTGGCAGAATAATGTAATTTTTAGTTTTCATTCACTAGTTTTAATGATTAGGGCATTTTGATAAGGTATTATGAGTTTACCGGCAGCGTGTTTTGATGAAATTTAAAGCCAAAACCGCGTTGTAAACTTAACCGCAATGTAAGTATTATTGTATTGGCATATAAAAAGTTTATTAAATTATTTTTGCGCTGTAATTTCTGTATTTAATTTGTTGCACTATCACTACTGCGTATGATAGTTAATATTATGAAATTAAACTTATCATGTTAAGCTTTTAATTCTTGCATTCCATTTTATTTGGTAATTCGAATGATCGTACCCTTTTTTTCTTTCTATCACAGAACTTTACGATATATTTTTGAAATATTTTCAGCAAAATGATGGAATACTGTCCCCCTAACGTGACCTTGGGTGAGATATGGGTGGACCATGGCATATCCCAATGTTTTATGGAGACAGTCTCCTCTATTTGCATTGGTGGATTCCTGCTATTATTTGGACTGATACAAATTGTAATGTATAAAAGGTATGTACTTACTTGAACTATTTGTTTTGATTAGATTTTACTTTGGAGATCTAAATAATAGCATTGAAACTTAAAAAAAGAATGTACGATTTCTGTTTTTTTTTTTGTGATTTTGTTAATTTCTATGTCATATTCATGACATTACAAAATATGCTGAAATGCTGGCATACTTTGCGATGAAAACTTTATGTAAATATATATTTATTTTTTATTCTTATGTTAATTTTATTCTTCACATGTATGATGCCTATCACTAAAAGCCAAAATTCATGAAGTAGAATAGGTGTTTAATTCTCATTAAACTTTTGAACACATGTGATTCAAGACACAATAGAAAGACAATAGCAGCACAATAGCTGGCTGATTGTTGGAAGGTTAAAGGCAAAGAGGAATAAAGAAAATATTTAGGATATTGTTGACCAACATTATGTTTGCTAGATTATAATCCCCTTACCCTCAATAATGATAACACTGACTTCATGTACCTAAGCGTTATCAGTTAATTTATACAATGCCTAGTTATTGTATAATAATCTATTGTTATCCATACCAATTATGCTCCAGTCATGTTGATATTATGTAATGGTTTTAATATAGCATATCATATTTTATGACTGAATTTTTAATTAATCTGATATATTTTACATGCAATGATTAGAAATTTGTGTTTGTAATTTAGTTAATCAACATTTATTAAAACAGATTAATTACCTAGTTATAGTTATTTGATTTTATCACAGATTAATAAATAGTTACTACGTAACAGATACTTCACTCCAATACAAAAACCAAAATACCTACGCCATAATAGCCTACAAAGTCATAATAATAATACCAGTTGTTTGCAGCAAGGAAAAATGTACCATAAGTATGCACAAAGACCCTACATTTAAAAAATCTCAACAATGACAACACATAAAGGTATTAGTTAGTTCATGAGATTGCCATTCTGGGGAAGGTACCAAAGAGATTTTATTGATTCATGTAGTTCATTACAAAAATGAAAATTTTTTCTTTGTTTATTTTGGCATACCCGAAAAACTTGTAACACAACTGTCTGAGGATGATATAAGCCAACGGTATTTAGGATGTGCTTTGGTCAGCATTATTCTTGACACTGTCAAAGTAATATTACTACTTGAACATAGGAAAGCCGGAGTCATCTCGTGTTCTTGGTTATAAGAACACGTGTATGATCTCCATACTATAATTTAATAACCGTACAATTGTCACTAAAAAAAAAATATTATTAATCAAACTGGACATTGGCAGAAATCACCGAAAATTCGGTGGATTGCCATAAATTATATAAAAGTTGAAGTTGATAGGAAAGCCAAAGTACAAGTTAAGTTACATTTATTTATCTGAGTTTTAACCTTTCGACAACCAACCAATAGCCGACTGTCAGGCTGCTATTGTCTTTCTATTGTGTTTCGAATCATGTGTGTTCGTAGGTTTTGAGTAACATATTTGTGGCAATATTAATGTCGAGTACAAAAACAAAATAAACTAAATAATTTACTTTTCTGTTGATATTTTACGATAAAAAAAGAAGATAAAACAAAATACAATCTTGTTTAATGTGTATGTGATAAATCTAGAGTTCTCTATTATATTAATTTAGCAACCCTCCCCAGTTTGCAAGGGTGTTACAAATCTTTAAAAATCCCGGCTCTTCTCTACTATAATAAGCATGTATTACACATATAAACCTTCCTTAAGAATCACTCTATCTATTAAAAAACCGCATCAAAATCCGTTGCGTTGTTTTAAAGATCTAAGCATACATAGGGACAGACAGAGGATAGCAACTTTGTTTTATACTATGTAGTTATAAAAACTTGGTTTTGCACCATGCCCAATCTAGCATAAATGTATAAAATCGTTACCAATTATGATTAACATATGGTGGAGAATCATTTAAGTAAAGATTCTATCCGAATCATTTTGGTATGATAATTAGCAAGCAGTGATATCTTTTTCCGTAAAATTTCGTGATATGCCAATATAGTGCCTTAAATGGTGCAAATCAATCAGTACAATTAATAAAACAAATTCTGGTATTGGGTGGAATTGGTTTCTTTAAACTCCCTGTTAGCTTCAAGTTTTAAATTCATAGAGGACTCAGAGAATGGCAGAGAATTCCTCGGATATTAAAACACATACTGCGAAATATGGCGAAAATAGAATCAGAAAATATAGTGAAAACCCAGCCACTCTGGAAAAAATCCAGATGAAGTTTTTCTTAGTTATTATCTTTGTTATCTGTATTACCTCATTCAGTTTGAAGGGTTAAAGTGACGGAAATCTCTCTGATCTATATGCCCCGCAAGTTGATATTGCGATGGAACCTTGTCATAATAACAGCTGCTATACGTCATCCGTCGCAAAAAGAACAGATAGCAAAAAAATATCCTCGGTAGTGTCTGAAGCACATTTTAAGGCACGGTTTATATTTTTTTTGTTTTTTTTTTTTGCGAACGGTACTATGAAGGTGCGACGTCGACTACGTCACCAAGATGGCCGCCAAACGCAATATCTACTTGAGGGGCTTATTTGTACAGCATGACTGTTAATGAATAAAATTAGTTTTCAAGTTATTTATTTTCAGGTATGGAACAGAAGTGGTGGATGTCAGAAAGTCACGGCTTTTCGCCGTTCAGTTGTTTTTCACGTTGTTCGTACCCGTGCTGGCTGTGATAAGATTCCTGCTACAAGCTTATGTATTTAAAGGAGGATCTATTTATGGATATATGGTACGCTTTTTCGGTACTTTCAGTGGTTTAACTGAAATTGTTCTGGCATTTTCTTATTAAGTTTTTTATGAGGTACTATTTTCATGACACTTAAAAATAGTAAAGTTAAGTCTGTTCTTCGCAGCTAAAATTAAATGTTAGATGTCTAGACAAAACAACACAGAAAAGATGTTTAATGATATTGCCAAGTCCTAAAATTCGAAAAGTGATCTGAGGAACCATGTAAATTTTCCTTTATCTCCACAGAAGCCTTCTATCGTCAAAAATAACGCGATCTTTAGTTTTACTCCTCTTACGCTCTTAGATTATTTTACTCGTTATGTTAAAAAAAACAATATTTCTGTTTCAGATACTAGCATTAGCAATTACTTTAGTAGTGTTCCCCCTATCGGCCTATTTAGCGGTACTGGAGAGGCGGTTCCTCCTGCCGTCCGTCCCTCCGAAAGGGCACGGGTTCGTGCTTCTAGTCTTCTGGGCCATGATATTTGTGTCGGAAAACCTTTCCTTCTTAAATATTAATAAAGAAGGATGGTGGTGGCATTTGAAAAAGTGAGTACTATCTTACTTGTTATGCTTATGAATAAATGGTTATATTACTGTGTTTGTTTAATTCAAGACAAGTAGAAAAGCTTCCAAATGAGTTGAGGAAAAGATTATCCGTTATAAAAATTTAAGATTTTAAAAAATATCGGAAAAATACTTTTTACTAAAACATCTTGTAAAAGTTGTAAACAATAACTAATTAGATTTCTTGAAAAAGCTACATAACTTTTAAGTCATTTTCGCCCTCGAAACATATAACCATTTGTTTCCAGTCTCCAAGACCGCCTGGAGATGGCCCTGTTTGTGGGACGTTACGTGTCGTGCATGATAATGTTCGTGCTCGGCATGAAGGCGCCAGGTATCATGCATCAGTTCGAGTTCCTCGAAGGCGAGGAGGACAACCGCAGACATATTCCACCGAGGGTAAGGATATTTTCTTTCTTAACCTTTCGAAGACCAAGCGATAGCCAGCTGTAGGGCTGCCTGTTGTCTTTCTATTGTGTCCTGAATCACGGGTGTTCGAAGGTTTAAAAGATTATTCATATTTGGCTTCAAGTCAGAATTAGACCGTTTGTCCACCGCCGCCGTCACTGTCACGTCAACAAGAACGAGATGACGACGAGCCGAGTTCAGTATGATGTGACGTGACGTGTGCTAGACACGCTACCATAGTAGATGCATAGTAAATGTATGTGCCACCACTTCGGCGCCGTCATCTCGTTCTTGTGACGTGACGGTGACGGCGGCGGTGGACAAACGGTCTTAGAAGTCAACATGTCAATCTCGATATCCATCTTCGACCCAGGAAACCCTGACCTGCACACATAATGTATACTGCCTTAAAAAGTTATTGACCTGAAAGCTAATGTACTTATTTATAAAGAAATCTTATAAGTATTGTGTCAAGGTCTTGCAGACGAGTGCTTCAAGGTAACCCGCGGAATGGGTTCTCGCTCACCATAGCTTAAGCCCTTATTTATTGTCACTTACGTTTGCATGTGGCAAAGTTTCAATGGCTAAACTATTCAGTAACATGGTGAAAAGATCGCGGGCTTGGATCCAAACCTGTAAAATATTAATTTCTTTATTTTTAAAACATGAAAATTTTCTAGTGAGATAATGTTTTGTTAAGCGCTATATTTCTCGTCCAGTTTGGTATCCACTGGGTAGTAAAATCATAAATACAAAACTATGAAATATAAACTTTTTAGTTTTTTCTATTTCCTCGACATAACTTTTGTCACCCTTGTCATTATGTTCCATTTTTTGTAGCTTATTTCTAGGTTAAGATGTCATGTCCATATCAAAATCATTTAATTGTACTAAACGCCGAAAAAGATATATTTAAATTTAAAAAGGTGATTAAATTGTCAAGTGTTACATTATTTGCACGTTTTAGAACTGCAATAACGTGATGTCATAATTTCTAATAGGGTGAGTAGTGACAAGTAAACAGTCTGAAAAGTAATTGTTAATGAAGAAACTAGTTTTTTACTTAAAACTCAGGGTTGGGGCAAGCGAGAGAGTAAATCTTAATAGGTCCGACTGCAATATCAGATATGTAGCTCGATCAATGTGGCTTATAATTCACCTTCCTATTTATATTTGCTCTGCCAGGAACATCATCATCGGTTTCCAGCCAAACAGAATTCAACTAGATACCAGTGCTTTGGTTTGCCAAGATATTGCGTAAAAGTAACCACAGCTTAAATTTCTCTGATCCCACTTGCCTCATCCCTGCATTCGAAATTTTATTTTCGATTCTCTAGCTCTTTAAACGTCGAAAAATAAAACAGATCATTTGCTTTCAGACTGTTTAGCTGGTTTACTCAACAAACATGAAGGCAATGAATAAATACTTTCACGTCTACAACCCTGTGAGATTTCTTTTATTGTATTTGAATCCTACAATCTAAAAGTTCAATCAGCTTAAAATATATCCCAAAAGTTTTCAAAGTTGTCGCGGTATAATGTAAGGAAGGTCTATCTGCCTAAAGTATCCGGAACGAGTGGACTATCGAGAAAGCATGCGCATAATAATCCGTACTTTCATTGAACACTTATGATAGCTGCCCTAAATCCAGTAGCAGTACATTTGTTGCCGAAATTTCATATATTTAAAATGTGCTATATTAACAGCCCTTTTGTCAAAATTAGGGCAAGGTCGATAAAATAATATTGTTCAAGGAAAAAATATCCATCATACAACTTGAGCACTCTTTCCAATAAGTAGCAATAAACTTTTCAATATTATAGGAATTAGTTTACTAATAGGATCATGTGCATTAATTGTATCGTTTTTTTTATCTTTAGCCAGATGACAATAGATCGACATTCCGCAATGTTTTTGGCAAACTTCGGACACTGCTGCCCTTCCTATGGCCGCGGAAGAGCTTGTGTTTACAAATCTATGTACTCATATGTGTCCTAGCGCTAATCGCTGGACGCGCTGTGAACCTTTTCGTGCCTATTTATAGCAAAAAGATTGGTAAGTTATCGTATACTTGAAACTTGTGACTGTTGATTTTATATAAGTACTGGCTTTTTGAAGGAAATCTGCGCACAAACTACGAACCTATTAAAGTTAGAAACATTAAATTTGCACAGTAGCCATTTTATGTCGTTGGGGTGCGTGATTTTTGAATATTGAACGCTAACTGAGGGATAATAGGGGATGAAATTTGTATGAAAATGGGCGGGCGAAGCCGCATAACGCAGCTTGTGATCTATAAAACTTCGAAAAAAAAGAACATCAAGGCAGTAAAATTATAATCTAAATAATAATTTTCCTTCAAAAATCTGTCTATATCACACTATACGATTCTACATACATCTATCGTTTTTACAGTGGATAGTATATCCATTCCTCCATACTTCTTCCGTTGGGACCTGGTGGTGATCTACGTGTTCCTCAAGTTCCTACAGGGCGGAGGAACTGGCGGGATGGGATTCCTCAACAATCTACGTTCATTCTTGTGGATCAAAGTGCAGCAGTATACTACTAGGGAGTTACAGGTACTTTTTTATGTGTATTGAGGTTAGCGAGTTGTTCTAATACTATGCAGCCCTGCCTCTTTTTTACGGAAGTGTCAAAGGTTATGTTTATATCGACTTTAAGTGACATCTGACCCCGGATTACTCCGAGACTCCGAGTTAACATCTAAAAGTCAAATCTGATATTTACAAAAGCGCTAAAAATACAAAACGTCATACAATCAACTAAATGAACTGTCGTATCCAGAAAAGTCATAATTGCAATGACCCTCCTTCTGTTGTTTCCTGTCACTGTTTGCACAACTCTCAAACGTCAAGTGCAAGAAGGAGTCTAAACATAGCTAAGCCAAAGTACGTGCTAATTAACATTTATTTATCCCTATTCTGTTTCTTTCAGTTAGAACTATTCAGACACCTTCACGACCTGCCCCTCCGATGGCATTTGTCGCGGAAGACGGGAGAGGTCTTGAGAGTAATGGACAGAGGAACAGATTCCATAGACAATCTGTTATCTTACATATTGTTCTCAATCACACCGACTCTCATTGATATCATCGTGGCCGTCATATATTTTGTAGCCCAATTCAATGCGTGGTTCGGACTCATCGTGTTTTCTACAATGGTGCTTTATATACGTGAGTATTTTTTTTTAGGTTTGCACTTAAACTTCGTGGAGCTTTATTGCCTCCGGCGGTTTGTTAGTTATCGCGACTGTTGTGTGGCTTTCGGGGGTTAAAGTTGATGGGAATGAAGTAGGCAGCTAGATTAAAAAAATGTGGAGATTTTCTAAAAACTTCTACTTCTGTGTCACAAAAAAAGCATGGCGATAATCGAAGAGTTCTCATTAATTTAATATTAAATTGAATTTCATCTGTTGGATGATGCTGTTGCGCAAGAATTATTTAGTTCAACGGCTACAAGACGTCATCGTCTTGTAATTTAATAACAAAACTTAATCACATAACGAGTATGACGACCTTGTATGAATAAAAACGTGTGTTACTGATAATTAGAGTATTTCCATTTACCTCATTTCCTATTATTATCGCTTTATTGGGTTTTTATTTTAAAATGAATGATATCGCAAATGTGGTCTCGAAATTGTAGCGATTTTTGTTTAAAGACTCCTGGCTTGACAAATTGCCAGTAGGTTGTAAAGATAGCAATATTTTTAATCATACAAGTTTCTTTTGGTATTGTGAAATGTAAATAAACAGTAGGTTAATTCGAATGTTGATTATTATCGTCCTGTTATCGAATATCGATATTCGATCGCGTGCACATAATCGTCTGTAAAACATGTCGGTATTCCGAATTTTTCACTGTTTCCAAGCCTTAGTTGTATTGATTTTGTTAACTGCAATCAATTTAAATCCGTCGCGTGTAAGATAAAAATGACTGGCCTAATCTAATATTACTATTTGATCTTTATGCTCAATTACTTTTTAATGAAACAAGGTCACGACAATAATTGAAACTAGCTAATTAATAAAATTTATCAGAAGTTATGAATGTAAATAAGTTAAAACCTAAACTCAACTACAGCATAAAATGTGATCTAAAAAGTATGAAACAGAAGTGACTGAGTCTTTGCAGGACAATAATACAACAGGCTTTTTATCACAAATATGTTAGGCTTGGCTTCAAATCTATACGGGTCCAGCTGTATCCATAGAGGTATTGCCTGCCAGATCTTCACAACCTAGTTAATGGGTACCCAACTTTTGTCAATGATCTACAAATGATAACTTGGACCAACATCTTTACAAGCTTTCTGAGGAAATAATATCAGCGATGTTCTAAATAAATGAAAGTGCATACAAACTGAATAAGGCACCTCGTTTGGTCCAAACCGCAACTTCATACATAAGAGACGGGCCCCTTAAACATTACACGATTATTAATTAATAATGAACTTAAAATGCAAGAATACAGAGCTTAAAATCGTGCAAATATTAAATGCCTGTACTGAAATATAAAGTACTAGCTTCTGCCCGCGGCTTCGCTCGCGTTAGAAAGAGACAAAAAGTAGCCTATGTTACTCTCCATCCCTTCAACTATCTCCACTTAAAAAATCACGTCAATTCGTCGCTCCGTTTTGCCGTGAAAGAAAGACAGACAGACAGACAGACAGACAGACAGACAGACAGACAGACAGACACACTTTCCCATTTATAATATTAGTATGGAAGTATGGTTTTTTTTTTCATTTTATATTTTAGGCCATTATTAATATTGTACAATGTTATTTACATTTCAGTTGGTACGATAGCAGTAACGGAATGGCGTACGAAGTTCCAGCGACGTATGAATCTCGCCGATAATGAACAGAAAGCTCGCTCCGTGGACTCGCTTCTTAATTATGAGACGGTGAAGTACTACGGTGCTGAAGGGTATGAAGTCGTGACATATAGAGAGGCTATTGTAAATTATCAGGTAAGTTTTTTTTTTAAATGCCTCAAGGAATTTCAGTTGTATTGTAGGTGCGTTTACGAATATATAAACTCGCATAAACAAACAACCGACCTTGAATTAAATACCTACGTGTAGACTTTGCAAATAACTGTCCCATAGGATGTCGATGCCGTGATACACAGCATACCCTGCAGCCAGCCAATCGCTCAGCCATTCTGTCGTCAATCTATTGTAATTAATCCGTACCTTTGATAGTGCTTCTCGCAATGTAGCCTAGCTTTTTCGACAAACGTGTTATATCCAGTAAAAGAATGTATTCCAAATTGGACCATAGCGCAAACCATTAAGATTTGTAACGTTGATTTTTTAGATTTTGTTATACTCAGATTTTGTGATTATATAATTTTTGTTTCAGAGGGAGGAGTTCAAATCTCTGATAACACTGAATATGCTGAATACGTTACAAAATGTCATCATTTGCTCTGGTAAGTGTGTTTTATATTTCAGTTACTTACAAAGGAAATTGGCTTATCCCATTACCTATCGCTTTTTATATTTTTTATTGTATAACCTTTGACTCGAATATAAGGAAAATAGCGCTACCTACAAAAGATAAGCACCATATAATTTAGTCGTTTTCCTAGAAACCGTTTACATTAATGTAACTCTAACTTTTTCATCACCACGCGCAGACGTGCGTGTTTCTATCTCTTTATCACTCTGTCACTTTCATGCTTTATTCGTTAGAGCGAGAAGTCCGCTTGCACGCAATACACATACGTATTGTCACTGGGTTGAATGAAATGCACGCATAGGTATAAGGCTTCTGGGTAGGAGGAAATGTCAGACTTTCACTGACAAAAATTTACCCATGCTCCTTCGTTTGCCTTTTGTGTTCCGAGGCCACGGTAACTCTTTCGAACAATTGCTCACAAGTGCTGACTGCGCTTTGAGGCGTGATTCGAAAAGCATTAAATGCGAGTACGGCTCATTCGGGCGGGTTTTATCCTATTCCACACCCTAGCATCAACTTTACCAAAAACGTAATCATCAGGTCTCCTGGCCGGTTCGTTGCTATGCGTGTCAATGGTGGTGAACACAAGGGAGCTGACGGTCGGTGACTACGTGCTCTTCGCGTCGTACATCGTGCAGCTGTATGTGCCGCTCAACTGGTTCGGGACATACTACAGGTGCGTTTACTATATAACAGTGCAAGCAATACAAAGATTATAGATGTGCAATTTGATGAAATTGCCGCAAAGTTGGAAGAGCTAACTAAAGATAGACGGCAAAAATTTAACAGTAGGGTTGAGATAAGTAAGCGTAGTAAGTGCTTCAGCTTAGTAACAGTATTTATTATCACCGTCAGACATCTGTCAAACCCAGTAGTAAGATAAAGACGGAGAGTCACTAAACCAAAGTGCGTGTTAAGTAACGTATACACATAATTTATCTTGTTTTATAATTCACTAGCTTTTGCCCGCGACTTCGTCCGCGTGGATTAAGATTTTCCCGCGTTTTGACGTGACAACGTCTTAAATTAGGTTGCGGCTGGGAGTCACTTATGAAAAAGTGTAACGCTCGGTAACGTTACGATGAGTCACCGAACGAGAGAGAGGCCCGCCGAATGCCTTGCGTCTCTCTCCCACTCAACTATGATCGGTAAAAGACGTTGTCACGTAAAATCTTCGCCCGTAAAACCGACTTTACAGGCAACCATTTTGACGTGACAACGTCTTAAATTAGGTTGCGGCTGGGAGTCACTTATGAAAAAGTGTAACGCTCGGTAACGTTACGATGAGTCACCGAACGAGAGAGAGGCCCGCCGAATGCCTTGCGTCTCTCTCCCACTCAACTATGATCGGTAAAAGACGTTGTCACGTAAAATCTTCGCCCGTAAAACCGACTTTACAGGCAACCATTTTTTTTTTGTTAAAGGAGAAAGCCCATTTTCCCTACATCTCGGGGCCCATAAGTTACAGTCATGAAATTGGTGTTTCGGCGGCGGTGACCTCTCGCGCCCGGCGCTGGTTCAGGCCATGCTCCGGGGCGAGACGGAATGGGATGCCGTCGCCTCCTTCTGCGAAGCAGTTATGCTAGTGAAGGAAGCGGCGGCGCGCGAGAGGCAACGACGAGCCTCTCGCCCCGGACTAAGACCCAGGCGAAGACGTCGAGAGTCGCAAGACGACTACCGGCCACCGTAGGCGCGGTTCTGCGGATGGCGAGCTATGGGTAGCTCGCCGCCCGGCTAGGACCAGGACCGCGTAGACGGCGCGTTTTGTTCCACGCGCGCCTCAAAGAGAAGGAGTCAGCACAGGAAGGGGCCCAACAGGGCCAACGCCTGCCGGGGTTGCGGAATGTTTATAATAGTTACCGTGACCCTGGAACATAAAGGGCAATCGAAGGAACATGAGTGGGTTTTAGTCAGTAAGAGTCTGACACGCCCTCCCGTCGCACCCAGGACGGGAGCAGTCATTTGATGATTTCCCACTCACCAAAAAAAAAAAAAAATGAAATTGGTGTTATTTTTTAAGATAACACAGCTATTATTAAGTCACTTAATTTCAATGAAATTGACAGTGTGTATTCTGAGATTTTTGAATTTGAATTTCTGTGTGAGGTTAGAAAATGGATTAAGTGACAAGTAATTATACAATCAAATCAGAAATCATTTTTATTTAACTGGTTTGTTAAACAATTACAGTAACTGGTAATCTTTTTACGTGTGATTATAACCGATACCTGATATTTTTGTAGTAGTAAGTATGTATCTACCTAGATCATGTTTTTAAAAAATACATATATGTAACACTGCAACAATATCAAAGATTAATTGCCTGCAAAAAAAAAGGACGTCTGCCCGTTATCTTGCAACGAGATATATTAATACCGCAATTAATGCAGTCATCCATTGTTAAAATCGGTCCTTGGAAACAAGCAGTGGTCAGTCATAGTAGTCGAGCGTCCGAGTATGTCCGTGAGAGCGAGATTCGTCTGATTCCAGAAACAAACCCAAGTCGTTGGTAAGACCACCGAAAATACGAATTTGAAGCAGAACACATACACCGGCGCAAACACACAAAACGAATGAATTGACGTTTGAGTTGATGTTTGACAAATGAAAAAATACATGGCATAATTATATTTTCAAACCTGATACATTGTCTTTTAAGCCACGTATCCATACTTAGCTAGTGAGAGTTGTAAATAATACAATAAAATGCATTTTTCTCAGTTTTGTAACTGTATATTTTTTATGATAAAATTACGATAATTTTACAATACAATAATAACTGACTGTAACGCGTAGGCCCAGCTATGGGCATTCCCCTTTTTTTCTTTGCTATAAACCTCACGGAGCCCGAGACCTTTCCAACGAATGCAAAACCGTGGAAATCGGTTCGTCCGTTCTGGAGTTATAGCGTCAGTAAGGAAAACCCGACTTATTTTTATATAGTAGATAATACTTACTCGGCGAATACTTAGTTCTAATGAATAATAACAATAACTTCACAGAGCCATTCAAAAGAACTTCGTGGACATGGAGAACATGTTTGACCTGATGCGAGTGGACTCTGACGTACGCGACGCTATCGGAGCGCCAGACTTGTTGGTGAGGCGAGGCGCCGTCGAGTTCAAACACGTGTCATTCGGTTATGGACCCGAGCGGCTCGTGTTAAACAACATCAGCTTCAAAGTGCCACCTGGCAGCACTGTGGCTTTGGTAAGGAATCATTAAATTGTATTTAGACACCTAGAAATTAAAAGGGCGCTGGAATTGTTGGTGAGGCGAGGCGCCGTCGTGGTCAAACACGTGTCATTGGCTAGGCTAGTGCTGAATCAGCTTTAATGTGCCGCCTGGCAGCACTATAGCTTTGACTTGCGTTTAAGACACCTGTTCCATTTAAAAGTCGGAGCGCCCGAACTGTTGGTGAGGCGAGGCGCCGCCGTCGAGCCGTTCAAACACGTGTTGTTCGAAAAAAAAAACACAGTTGCATACAAACGAAAGAATTTATCAACATATCAATAAGCTGAATGTGTAGTATAATTCAATTAAACCAAAACAAAATTGAACACAGGTGGGTCCGAGTGGAGCAGGAAAGTCTACGATCATGCGTCTTCTGTTCCGGTTCTACGACGTGAATGAAGGCGCTGTGCTAGTGGACGGGCAGGACGTGAGGACTGTCACGCAGGCCTCGCTGCGCTCCAATATAGGAGTGGTACCTCAAGATACCGTGCTCTTCAATAATACTGTCAGGTGAGCCTTTAAGAGGGTCTGAATAAGAACATAAGCGGGTCTACCGTCTACTGCTGACAGTCGAAGAGCTCTGACATACTCGGAAATACTTTCGTTTGCTCGTTGTTTTCTTGAGCATATTGGAGCATGCCTAATTTAGGACTGGTTTCACAGCTGGGTTTGTTAGGAGGCCTGAGGGCCTAGCCAAGTGGCATTGTAGAATGGAAAACGAAAACGAATAGATTGTCAAATGTATAGAATTGACATTGGCTTTCGCTAAACAATTTGACATCTCCATACATTTGACAATCGTTTTCGTTTTGCTGTCTATTCTACAATGCCACTTGTCTAGGGGGGCAGGACAAGAACAGTTTAAGGCCATTTTCACAGCAGTCAAGTGTCATAACAATGTCCCACCAAATTGATCCTTATGATCACTGACATTTAAAATGGTTGTGGTTCACTCAACTGACCTGGGATCGACAAACCATACCGTCAGTTAAAGGGATGATGACGAAACTATATCATTGCGTTTTTATATTGTCAAGTAAAACTTCCAACAAAAATATGAAAAAAGAACAGAATTTACTATTGCGACTAATTGCAAATGAGTTACGCAAATAAGGACCACGATGGCAAGGGTACAAAGTTTAATACGAATAAAAATAGATCATGAAATATAACTAATATTACAACAGAGATACGAAAAAAAAAAATTATAAAGCAGCAGATGCTGCCTATTTCTCTTTCATTTTCTTTTCATCAATGATCCTCAATATACACTGGAAAATATGAAACCAAGCCTCCCCTTAATTAAACCTGTAAGCAAAAAACAACCGAATATATCATCGGATTTTTATTTATAACTAGATGTACCCCGCTGTTTCGTCAGCGTTTTTGTAAGTTAAAATAATCGTTAAGTTTTCAGAACTGAATGAACCAGGCAAGCCATTACTTCTATCTGAATAATACGTGACGAGCAAGCAAAGCTGCCCAACTATACTATTCCTGCATTATCTAAAGATTGTAAAACCAACCCTTTCATTTCAGATACAACATTCAGTATGGGAAACTAACAGCGCCGGCGGCTGACATTATATCAGCGGCTAAAAATGCTGACATACACGATAGGATCCTCACGTTCCCAGACGCTTATGATACACAGGTAACAATCATCTGAATGTATCAGACCGATTACACACATTCTCAATAAAACTGCAGAAATACATTGCACAGATAAATAATTACGATTATCGTAGCCCTGTGTTTCTACACAACCAATAGAATTGAATAGAATAATGTGGATTACAATATACTCAAGATTCATCATTAAGCTCTAACAAGCGTGAAATAAAAGAGAGAATTAATAATACATTCCTTTTTTTACTGTGCGAATTTTCTAATTTTTTTCCTCATAAAATAAAGGGTGTCCAGTGGAAAATTTTCAACTTTGAAATTTCACATAAAAAAAACTACATGGATTTTATTTATTTTTATTAAAACGAAATGTACTACATTAATGCGGATTTCATTTTTTAAACACTATATTATCTAAATGATGACCGTTTTTTTGTACGCACTCCTGTAGTCGAACCCTTACATTTGCAATTACGCGACGGCAAAGCTCTGGAGTAATGCTTTGAATTTCACGGCGAATATTGGCCTGCAGGGCTTGAATTGTCCGGGGTTTTTTCTCATAAACTTTCAATTTAAGGTAATCCTATAGAAAAAAGTCGCAGGGCGTGAGGTCGGGCGACCTGGGTGGCCATGAGATGTCTCCGTACTTGCTGATCAGTTTATTTGGAAAAATCGTTCTTAACTTTTCCATCGACACTCTAGCTGTATGCGGAGTGGCACCGTCTTGCTGAAATTGTGTCCTATTGTTGTAACTTGAATACAGCTGCAATTGCGGTAGCAGAAATTCGTCTATCATACGACAATACACCGGAACAGTGACTGTTTCTCCTTGGTTAAAAAAATAGGGCCCAATTACACCGCTAACCGAAATGGCACACTAAACTGTGGTTTTCAAGCAATGTTATCATTTCTGGTGGCGTTCTCTTGGGTTGTTTGGGCACCAGTATCTCATATTCTGTTTATTTACATATCCATCAATGTGGAAATGTGATTCATCACAACAAAATGTTACCTAACGTGGTAGGTGTTCGAAAGCGTTCCAGCTTTGTTCTTGCGAAGGTTTCTCGAAAAGGATAGTCGCTTTCCTTTAGACCCTGAACAATTTGCATTTTATATGGATGGAGCCTTAATTTCTTCTGCAAAATAACATGCACTGTTTACTTTTTGATTCCTGTGGAGGCTGCAATTTTCCTAATCGACTTGCGTGGATTCCTAATGATTTCATTTCGAACTTCAGACACACGTTCGGGCGTTGCTGCTGATGTTGATGGCCCTGTAGGAGTTCTGTTGAGCGTTGTCCCTTCTTGCCTAAACCTTTGTACACACGACCAAATAAGTTGCGTGCTTGGCCCATCACTTAAACGTCGAATATTAAAATTAGTACAAAACGTTCGACGCCCGCGAACCAACGATTCACCATACTTTAGATATTGCTCAACCGCGAACGAGCGGTGCGCTCCTGTCCAGTGACTCATGGCTACTAACAAATCCGCAAGTACCGCGCTTTCAATGATACTCCTCTCGGTCACCTCACCCCACTATTATTTCGATAATTGCAGTTTAAAGTTGAAAAATTTCCGCTGGACACCCTTTATTTGTAGTAACAGAAAAATAACCGAATCGGTTCAGCTGTTATTGAGATCTGCTTTGAACTTTGATCATATTTAATGATTCTATTCTGTGTCAAACAGTCAGATATTGGAATTCCATTAAAAAAATCTGTGGTTATTGACGCTATTTTTTTTCGTTTCTAAATTCCAGGTCGGGGAAAGAGGGCTACGCCTAAGCGGAGGAGAAAAACAAAGAATAGCTATCGCGCGAACTATCCTCAAGGACCCGGCCATAGTACTTCTAGACGAAGCTACGTCAGCACTTGATACCAACACTGAGAGAAATATACAGGTAAGAGTAATTATTAAGAGCCCAATCCGTAATTAAAAATTGCCAAAAGTCTAGTATAATATTATGTATTTTGTTACTGAACTATTAGGAAACATAATTATTATTCTATTTTTTGTTTGTTTTAGGCGGCCTTGGCGCGAGTATGCGCGAATAGGACGACAATAATAATCGCTCACAGACTTTCTACTATTATACACGCCGACGAAATTCTAGTATTGAAAGAAGGCGAAATTATTGAAAGAGGAAAGTAAGTTGTGTATCATGTATCTTGTTATTGAGGAAATTCAAGCCAATCGTAACACTAACTCTGCTTTGCTAAGACTAACGATCGATGCAAACATTAGTCTGTAATAAGTACCGTTATGTAAAGTCACGTTAAATTGATACAAAAAGCATGCACTCCTCGCAATCACTTGTTGCGAATATAAAACTAATGTTGATATGTTTATTTTCAGCCATGAAACGCTGCTCGCGCAAGGCGGTTTTTACGCGTCAATGTGGCAACAGCAGTTGGAGAGTCGCAACAACAACGAAGCCATAGGAGAGGGCAACAACAACAACAACGAGCAACAGCCGCCGGCGGGACAACCCAACGCAAATGCTTTTGGTCACGGCCATGGACATTAAACTAAGTAACAAAGCAGGGTGCAAATAGGTTCGTGGATCAGTGAATTCGAATATTCACGATTCTTAGTGTCAATTGTTTGGTTCGAGGGCGTTAGAATAAGGGACATGACAGATCGCTCAAGAAGAGCATTTGTAACCAAATATTTTTTGTATTAATATCGTGAACTTTATCCCATTGTACATAATGCACAAGAACACCTCACCGAACAATCGTAATGATGTACATAAGTTGACATTGTGATGATGTAACTGTGTTGTACCAAGTAGTATTAAAATTGTGATGGGAAATTATATGTGCTATTTCAGTGTTATTAAAACTGTTTTTATTTAAATTTGAATTTTATTTATTCTATTATATCTGGAAGTAAAGTCGACGAGACGTACCAGGTATAAAGCGGGGATAGTGCAGAACAGTGCGCAAAAAAAATGTATATTCCATCCGGTTTCTGATTTAGAAAAAATCGCATGGAGCTGAAAATTTGTAAAGGACCTATCAAAAAAAAGTCCTACCAAGCACGGCACACTACTTATAACATCATTGACTCCCATCCATAGTTTCTGTACGAAATTTTGTACACCCCATTCACAGATATTCACATTTATATCATGGTTGAGCGCCTGCCCACCCTGCCCACAAAGTTGGATGCGCGCTTGTCATGTTTGTCGGAATGTCTTTCTGTGTGCTTTTCTAAATTTTTGTCTGAAAAATAAAGATAAGTTTATTATAGAAAGCAGTATAAAACCGTAATATGATTGACGTACGTAAGAAAAGAATTATACAAATAGTATTATATTTTAAAGTGTCGCGTTGCATATTTATACGTTACTGTTAAGCGGGATTTAACGCGCACGTACCTTTTTTGTGTAACTCTGCCAAAACGTCAAGCAAAACCAAAAAGGTACGTGCGCGTTAAATCCCCCTTAACAGTAACGTATATGCGAATAGTCTCTAATCCTATCCTCAAACCTACTGAATTATTAATAAAAGTAATAAAGATTTGAAAACTCACCTACACGTTGCCTACTTTTTTTTACAGTGAAACTATTTTCTTTGGAAAGTTTTAATCGTAATTGGTTTTTGCGATACTCTGCGTTTTTCTTTTGATAATCCGCGACTGATATACCCGGTCGAAATTTAGCATATTCCAAACTTCTTATAGAAGTCTCTTCTTTTTGTTCGATGCGATCGATAGTTTTAACATAGTCCGTAGACATCTTGCGGGAAACTGTTGGCCCATGTTGTAAAAGAAGGACATCGTCGATTGGTTGGGTATCAGGCATGTCCACCGAGTGACGGCGCTTTAAATATAGTTCGCGGGACATCTTGCTGGAAACTTCTAGAGCGTCACGTTTGTTAATGGCAACAGAGAACGTAAGAAGGCAGAGTGAATTGGTACGATGCCTTTCCGCAATTGGTCTGAAAATATTTGTAAAACAATTAATATTGGACTGTAAATAATTTAGGTATAAGTTCATCATCATCTCCCTAGCCTTTTCCCAACTATGTTGGGGTCGCCTTCTAGCCTAACCGGATTCAGCTAATTTAGGTATAAGTTACCAATAAAAAATAACGGGTAGTACTTACACAAAATTCTTTAAGGTTGGTCCTTGCTCTTGGTCGTCCTCCGTGACCTCATCAAAGAGCCGCGTCAAGCCAGATGACCGATGCTGATCAACGTAGCCGCGCTTAAGAACGTCGGGCGGAAAATATGTGTCATCGTCATCATAACTGTTAATTCAAATTGTAGGTTATACTAGGTGTATTTTTGATCTTGCACAACCCGCTAGGAGATGATTGTACCAATGAAAACTATAGCTATACTGTACTTTAATCACAAGATTAAAATATTGATAAATTACTTATGTCTAAAATTTCTATTTAATTGTCAAGAAGTAATGGCCATCTTCCAAGATCTACTTATACATGAAGTAAAAAGCGTTGTTATGGAGTAGAGCCAAACATAGATGAGTTTTCCAAAATGTCCTACAACGGCCTGTTGACGATCTAAGTCGGTATAGCAATTTCAAGAAGAATGGGATAGCTGCAGCTAGGTCTATAATCATGAAAGCCTACTAGATTACTATAACCTGGTTCATTAAAGAAAGGAATCTAAAATGGCGGCGCTTATAATGTTCTCTCGCTCGCACACTAGTGCCGTCTATACTCACTCGCGCGCGTACCGTCAACATAAAAAAAATAGTCTTGATTTGCTTCTTTGTCTTGATGTGCTCAGTGATCCTTTTACGAATTTCTTGTTATAGTTTTCTGCTATTTTTCAGTTGCTACCTGTTTGTTATTGTTGTAAAAGTAGGCACTGTTTCCGATGAAAACAATAAAAATTATTTATAATATTTTTGATTTGAAAAAAAAAATATCTTTAAATATTACATGCCGACTGTACTATCTGTCAACGCAAGTATATTTAAGATTCCTTTCTTTAATGCACCGGCTTATACTAGACAATGCAACAACCTGTCACGTTTTTCGATGTCAACTTCATCGTCTATCGATATCATAACATCCTTACGGACAAAATGGGTGCGGCGTAACGTCTCAAACTTAGATTCTTCGAGTTTTCGTCTACAAAAAGAAAAAAAATAATAAAAGAAAATTTATCAAAGTTCATCGACAATAAAACAAATTATCAAAAACATGTCTGTTTCGCGTTTTGAAATAGTTTACGTAGGTAAAGAATTAAGTACATCATAATTCTTAAACTTCGGAATAGGTACTTAGATCTCTGCTCTTCAGTGGAGCAAAGGAAGTGTGTATCGTGTAAAGCCAAATGCACTGGGCTTTTGTCCAAAAGATGGATTAATAGATCGAAATTCAAACGCAGTTGTGCGTGTACACTTGACTGACTTTTAGGCGACTGTTTCCACTACTGTTTTTGGAGGCTGGGATTAGGTCCTGGTCCCTTTCAAAGAAGTTCCAAAGGTCACTATTAGATACGTGTATATTTCTAAAACGCGAATCTTGCCTAAACTCTTTGCGCCTTACTAATAAACGCTGCATAAAGTTATGACAGGTTTATACGTCAAAAAATGTATGGATGGTTTGGTTACACAGGCTTTATTCATTGCATAACTTTACACAGTGATTATTAGTAAGGGCATTTGGGTTTATCTTCAAATGGCAACAACATACGTACTTTTCATCCACTTCTTCCTCGTCTTCATACAGCAGTTCATCGCTATGTTTTGCTTCCGAAGGTACAATTGACTCTTTTTTCACCCTGGATAAGGTTAGTTGGTCTGATGCTTCCCTAAAACATACAAAAGATGCAAAAAAAATGCATTTATTAATTCATCATAATTATTATTCATAGAGAAAACGTTATTACAGACAGACTGGACTTTATTTCCATACAAAGAATGAATCACGCTTATCCAGGCGGATTGGTGAAAAACTACTAAGATTACAGTTTTCTTTATGATGTTTTCCGGTTTCCCCTATACCGGTTTTAGAGATTATTTTAGAATGCACATCACATATGAATTAAAAAGCCTCTTTACTACTTGAACGGATGCAAATCTGACATCTGAGCCATTACGGCTGTGTTTTTAGTACTACGCCCCAAAAATTTTAATTAAAGTTTAGACCTTTCATTTTTGGGCTAGCTGCGCAGCCAGTGCATTTATTGACGGGATACAAAATCAAACGCAAGTTAAATGAAAATAAACTTTTACCTATAAAATGGTTGAAAATCGTCTTGGCCGCCGTCAGCATCATCATCGTCTTCTAACTCCTCATCCAGCTGACGCATCCTAGCCAAATCTTCCGGACGCATAAACCCTGTCTGTTTACGTCTAAGTTTTTCTTTGCGCATTTGAGTAGATTTCGTTACACCCATTGTAACCGTTCTAAAAGAAACAACAGAGGGTATACTCCATAATTAATGACGCCCAATGACTAAATGACTTGCTAACACAATACCTTTTTTAATTACTTAGTACTGTTAAAGTGAGTTAGAAATTATGAAGAATACTTCAAGTAAAACTTACTCGTGTTCGCGTCTGAATTCTTCCTCAGCCATTCTAAAAATAACATAAATAACAGTAAACAACATTATCGCTGAAACATTACATTCAGAAAGGATTGATTAAAAAAATACAGTTTCAGAAAACTTGATGAGCCTAATTATATTTATATGCCTAGCTACTTCGCATGGATTCGATGTTTGTACCATTGTATAGGTCATGGCTCATAAAAAGTTTTCTTTTGCCCTGGCTGGAGGCCTTACATTTTATTTACTACAGGATTGAACGGTAAAGCAGCCATAACCTCACAGATTAACCTACAGTGTGACCTTGTGTTTTATCTTTAAAAATCTCATATAATACTAACCTAACTCTTCGCAGTGTCTCATCGGTTATCAATACAGATCTAAAAATAAAAATTCTTGTTAGAGGTTGAACACAGAAAGGAAAGAGCTTAATTTTTTCTATAAATCTTACTTATTCTGGGGGTCGAACACGTTCATATATTTGTCTCTTCTAGCAAGGGTCTTTATGACTTCGCCCGCAAAACTCACACGGTCTGAGTTAGCTCTAGAAAATAAAATTTTTGCTGTCAATAAATTAGTTATTTCAGAATTAAAATAATACTTACTTAGGCACTTAAGTAGGTATAAAAACAATCAGCCCAACACAGGAAAGTCCTCGTGGATGTCTTCCGCCCTGGGGGGAGCGAAGGGTCTGTCAGACTCTTACTACCTAAGGACCTCGGTGTTCCTTTTCCCACCTACGCCGAGTATCGCGGGAACTTAAATACCGGGGATGCGACTTCCGCAATCTTCGGCCCGCCTCTGAGGACCTACTCAGGTCTGGGGCGATGAGGTGATTGACTCCGCGATATCAAAGAGAGCCGCGTGGGACCACTACGCGGGCTAACGCGGGTCAAGTTGAACGGGGGGCGACGGATGTCCCCCAAGTCAGCAGCCCCTTGTCCCATTTAGGGGGCGGAGGAGAGCAGCATACGTCCTCCTCCGACGCCCTGCGCCCAACACGTAACCTAGCCTTATTCCATTATGGTAAACTGGGTGGTTTAAAAAAAACCACGACGCGACGTCTAAGGCGAGATGAGGACAAAATGATAAAATGACGATGCCATAAACGCTCTGACCCAGGAATTCTAAAACGGCGGATTCATACAAAATTCCTGCGACAGATATACACATAATACACTCACCGGCATAATTAGGGGAACACAAAAAAAAGGTTGATTTTTTCTAACATTGTCGGGTAATTTTATAAATAGTTTTTGTTTATGTGTTAATAACTTCATAACAGATTGTTTGAAGTACCACCAACTTTAATTTTAAGTGTTTTGACAAGAATTTATGGTTGTTTAAGAATTTGCTCACTTAACGTTTTGTACTCATTCTGATAAGAACTTTAGTGGATGCTGCGAATAGGGACTGTGGGTCATTTAACTGTTTACATTTGAACAGTGCACATTGTTCTGATACAAAATGAGGGATTTACCAGCAACTTCTGAGGCTAGGGCTGTAACCATGATCGAGGAAGGGCACACCTATCGCTCAGTCAGTCGCGCACTGGTGTATCGACATCGGTGATTCATCGCGTCGTCCGACGTTATAGGGAGACTGGATCATTCGTGCGCAGACGAGGACAGGGCAGAAATCGAGCAACTAGCGCCTTGGATGACCGTTTCTTGGTCATGCAGACTTTACGAAATCGTCCTCAAACAGCTGTCCAGACCCGAAATCGTTTATCAGAAGTCCGTAGCGTCAACGTGAGTGAAAGGACTGTTAGCAGACGGTTGAATGAAGTTGGCTTAAACTCGTACGTGCCAGCAAAGGCCCCAAAACTCGAGGTAGCTCATCGTGTAGCAAGATTAGCATTCGCTCGAGAGCACCAAGATTGGACTAATGAGTGGGGCCGTGTTTTGTTCAGTTACGAAAGCCGGTTTTGTGTAAATTTCGTGAATGGGAGGGAAAGAATGTGGAGACATCGAGGGGAACGTAATCACCAAGCAAATTTCACTGGAACTGTGTCGTATGGGGGAGGGTCAGTTATGGTATGGGGTGGCATATGTTTGGGAGCCCGCACGGAGCTGGTGATCATCAGTAATGGATCGCTAACTGCACAGCGGTACAATACAGAAGTCTTAGAACCCCATGTCATGCCTTTTGCTCCATTCATAGGCGAAAATTTCATTTTCATGCATGGCAACGCACGCCCTTACACTGTGCGTATAGTGAGTGACTACCTTAATGAAGTAGGCATCACTCAGATGAACTGGCCAGCGCGATCACCGGATATGAACCCGATAGAGCATGTCTGGGACTACCTGGGAAGAAAGGTTCGACAAAGAAATCCAGCCCCTAATAATGTGGAGGAACTTAAATTAGCGTTAGTGGAAGAGTGGAACAATTTGTCCCAAGAACTCATTGATAACGTTATCCGAAGCATGGGAAATCGTGTACAGGCTTTAATTAGAGCCTGTGGCGGCAATACCCGATACTAAAACTCCTTTTTTTTGTCATTTTTTAAAATGTTTACAGATTTCACTTTTAAGGAAATAACGTTCAATTCTCATTTTTTGTCATTTTTGTTTATTTCTTCACGTAGAAGTATTGTGTGAGTCATTTAAGCGTTTATTTCAGTTAGTTTGAGTGCAATTAATTATTGATTAACTAAAAAAATATGTGCTACATGAATTTGTTTAAAAAAACGACCTTTTTTTTGTGTTCCCCTAATTTTGCCGGTGTGTGTATGCTGTATGTACTGAGTAGGTAAATAAAGTTTTATAGTATTACCTTAGGTAAGCTGCGATTTCTCTCTCATCGTGAGAATTCAAAGATGTTTCTGAAAATAAAAAAAAATACAGTCAAAAGTACGCTCCTAGTTTTTGCAACAAATATCGGATAGATAATTTAATTTATTATCTACCTGATTCCTCTTCCGAAACAGGAGGTTTAAATAACTCTTTGACTCTTTCCGGATAGTTTTTTAGTTGATCCAAGACAACCTTCTTTTTTTTCTTACCAAAATCGGGATCTATATCGCTTTCCAAGCAATAGTGGCCTTGTAGCAATCTAGAAAAAAGGAAAAAAAAAACATAGAAACCGATGGAGTGCCTCGTGGCGAAAATTAGGGCAAAGCTATTAATTTATAGTAAAAAAATAACAGTTCGGCTAAGCTGTGTCCCAAGGTTTTCTTTCTTTTACGTTTTTGGTTATTGCTTTGCTCCCGTCGGACGAAGCGTGATTTTACATAGCATGCTAGTTACCCCTGCGGCTTTACCCGCATCTTTGATTGAGCGTGATATTATATATCCTAATAGCTTTCATCGATATATGGGCTACCCAATACAAATGAGTTTTAAAAATCGGACCAGTACTTAGTTCCTGATCTAGCTTTCTAATTAAGAAATCGAATCAGCTCATATTAGGGATAGCTGCGATGATGCGATGCCCCAAACCGACAATGACCCCTAACTGTTAATTTTATAACAGTCCTCGAACCCGATCAAAATGTGAAATGAATATCTGCCCTTTTATAGAATTGGTACCAACCTCTTTAGATCGTATTCAGAGCTAACCTCTCCAGGGTAGGGCACGTCAGTTAGCGGTATCAGGAAGGGCTTCTCTGGCTTAACAGTCTCGCTGCTACTGGCCACCACGAAACTCGCAGGCGCATAAGAATAATGCTCAGGCACATATTCATATTCTTCAACGTCAAAGTCGTTGTTTTCACCCTTATCCACGACGGTAACCGCTGGAGTCGTTTTTGTGCTACGATCACCCCCCAGACTTTTTTCCTGTATTTGTCTTTCTATTTCTTCCTTTTTTCGCATGAACCTAAAGACAGTAAAATAAGTCAAGCCTACCTATTCTTTTATTTGCTACTTTTCCCGCAACTTCATCGATGTAGATATCGTAGTTTCTATCAGAATAAAGACACCTAAGACCCTCTTTATTGGTACCTTTAGTTCTGTTTCTTAATTTGTTATTATTACCGACAGTATCAACTTTAAAAAATGTTCTTAGTGTGTTTTGCTTTTTGATTAAAACCCATTTTTTAGTGGAGCTATAGTGTTCTGTCTAAAATTCGGTAACTACTTAAACTAGTAAAAAAAGCAAGTACGAAGCGGGTTCGCACACGGAGGGTTCCGTCCCATTACTGGCAAAAATTTGGCAAAAAATATATCATCTGGGAAAAATTCCACTGTCTAGCTATTACGGTTTATAGTGACAGACAGACATTGGAGTCTTAGTTATAGGGTCACGTCTTACCCTTTGGGTACGGTACCCCAAAGATCAGTAGGTTAGCCGATCAATCGTCGTAAATTATCGTGATCGTATACGAGTATCGTGTGCGAGTGGAACTAGAACTGAGCCATTTTTTTCATACCTTTCTGCTGTACGTAAATTGTTGGCTACTTCTTCAGCAGTAAACTCATACGCTTCGGTACCCAGTTGAATCATTTCATCTTGGATTCGTTGTAAACTTCTGAATTCGGCCTCTAAAAATACCTTTTCCATCAACTCCTGAAATATTAAGAAAAATTAATGAAGAACCTATTTACCTATTACCTTATGAAAAGATATAGCATGATCAAAATCTTTACCTCGTAAAAAATCGCTCCAATCTCTAAGAGATTTTCAATGTGGCCCTCTAAATACTTATTAGTTCCTTTATTAATCCGAATATCCTGGCATTCAAAGTTTAAAATACTGGATTTCGAAATAATAATGTTTTGAACTGGGGACCCGTACCATTCTGGGACCTGTTCAATTTCTTTCAGAACTTGGTCACCACTAATAAGCTGGCCAAATGCCACGTATTTGAATGCCATCCAATCTTGTGGTTGCAATAAAATGAAAAATTGCGTTGAGGCATCGACGTGTCTGAAATAATTAACCTTTATATCCCTCAGAGGTATCAAGTCATGGATCCGCTAACGCACGTAGTAGCCCAAGAGCTGGTGAACCCTCCTACTAACGGTCGTCCTGTAAGGCTAGAAATTTGTGGAGTGATGAGTCATAGTACACCAAGGCCAACAACAATGACCTGGCAGGCAACAACCCTGCACGTCATCAGTCTTTTTATTTTTTTTAATGTAAAATAAATAATAAAAAAAAACGTTCTTCTGTAAGCTTCAAAATTTAATATAATTTAGTTTATTGATTAATAATTATGGAAAAAAATTGACAGGCGATTTGGGTAAGCAGAAGTATCTGCCAGGCGAATCGAAAGGTGCATAGTTTAGGGGGAAAAATAAACTTTCTCCTGTAAAGTTGAAATTTAAGTATGTGTTTGAGCAAATCATTAAAAAGAAATGTGTACAATGACAGGCGGTTCTGAGCAGCATAAGACCTTGACAGGCGAGGGGAAAGATGCTAAGAGCGTGCGAGTAAGAGGTGTAAAGTGAATGCGTAAAGTGTGAATGACATTAAATAAAATTAAAAATTATAGATGCAATATTTTTTATTAATTGTAGTGTAATCTACATTATTTTTTACATTAATTATCATCATCATGTACGGATCAAAATGTCAAAGATTGGATAACGCACGCTATGAGAAGTTTCTTGCCACATATGACACGAAAATTATTAACTTATACATATTATACTATTTTGTATACAAATATAAGTATAATATAGATTTCAGTGTGTTTAAAATTGATTTACTTTTCAAAAAGTCAAATCTACATTTCATTCACGTACAAATATAAAAATATATTTCAAATCTATTTATTATCCAGGGTGGAACGTTTTAATGGGCCCTGGAAGAAAACTACCTTAAATCGTTGAGAGAGGTTATTTTACTTAAAGAAAACATTCCTTTATTTTTAAAAAGAAACAAAACTGCATTCAGAGTTTTTCGAAATTTTGCTTACCACTCCCGGGAATCGAACCGATTAAAATCCAAAAAAGTCATCATCTCCCTAGCCTTTTCCCAACCGTGTTGGGGTCGGCTGCCAGCCTAACCGGATTCAGCTGGATACCGGTGTTTTATGTGGAGCGACTGCCTATCTGACCCCAAAAAATCCAAAAATATCCAAAAAAGTAACACAGTCTATTTTTATGATGTCAAACGTTAGGGTCATTCATAAGGACAAAATCTCTTTAATAAACATGGTTATTTAAATTAAAGGCAAACCATACATTTTAAGGATTTTACTTTAGTTGAACGAAAATTTCGATAGCTAAAGTCGTCTTTTGATTTGACAAGTTAAAATTTCATGGTTTTCCCTTTAATTTTATTAACCAGGTTTGTTAGAAAGATTTGATCCTTATAAATGACCTATCTATTAACGTCATAAAAGTACAGGATGTTGTTTTTTCCATTTTAAGCCAGTTCAATTCCCGAGTGTGACAAGCGAATTTTCGAAATTTTTGAATGTAGTTTTATTTCTTTAAAAAAATAAGGGAATGTTTCCTTTAAGTAAAATAATCTATCTTAATGATTTAAGGTAGTTTTCTTTCAGGGCCCAAATTTTCCATCCTGTATATATATATATAAAAGAAAGTCGTGTTAGTTACACATTTTATAACTCAACAACAGCAGAACCGATTTGGTTGAAATTTGGTGGGGAGGTAGCTTAGGACCAGGGGACGGACATAGAATACTTTTTATATTCTTTTTTTGTTTTTATCCTATTTCCTTAGGACAATCTGATGTAAAGCTTTTTAAACTATGTTTTGACGCCTGGGCCTGTTGGTCTAGTGGTGAGTGACCCTGACTGCTAAGCCGGAGGTCTTGGTTTCGATTCCTACCCAGGACAAACTTTGTGTGATGAACATGATTGTTTTTTCTGTGTCTGGGTGTAATTTATCTATAATATGTATATATTTATAAACTATATAAGTATGTATATCAGTTGTCTGGTTACCATAACACAAGTTCTGCTTAGCTTGGGATCAGATGACCGTGTGTGAATTGTCCTAAGATATTATACTATTATTATTTTTCCATTTATTCAGTATACATAATTACATACATATAAATTACATTTTTAAATAGGTATTAATATAAAAAATAACATTTAAAAATATAAAAAATAGTAGCCCACCGGCATCGGAACAGGGTCCAAGCTACCGATGGTCAGGGCACCAGAGAGAGGAACCTCCGGACAATGTGCGCCGTGCCCAGGAGTACCGCCTTCTGCATCAGGCCCTTGATCCAGCTGCCTAGCGAGAGCCTCCTTTGGCCGTCACCACTATCGGTACAATGACTGCTGAATCTACGTCCCACATGTCGACAACCCCGCGAGCCAAGTCAAGGTATTTAGACTGCTTATCCTTCTTGGCTTTCACGAGGTTCTCATCATGTGAAACGGCTATGTCAACAATCATTGCCAGACGACTCTAATCGATCTATTACCACAATGTCAGGCTTATTGGCAACAATAGTTTTGTCTGTGATAATAAATCGATCCCAGCACATACCTGTAATACGGTTTCCCGATTCCACAATATTGTATTTCAGAGCAAGTTGCTGATGAATAATCCTGGCTATTATTATTATTTAATTCCTATAACAGCTTTTGTCGTCTTTTTATCCACTTTTTATTGTTTGTAATGTTTTAACTTACAAGGTACAAGTCTTCTAGGTACAATATGTGCACTCCTATACATGACCACTATCATAAAAAAATATGTCATAAAACCTATTATTGTAACTAAGTGTATTAGTGAGTAAGTCGTTAGAGAGCCATAAAATAAATAAATAAAGCTGCGATAATCACTACGATTTCAATTAATAATAATAAAATAATAAATATCCTGGGACATCTTACACACGGCCATCTGATCCCAAGCTAAGCAGAGCTTGTGTTATGGTAATCAGACAACTGATATACATACTTAAATATTTTTTATATACATACATATTATAGATAAATTACACCCAGACACAGAACAAACAATTATGCTCATCACACAAAGTTTGTCCTGCGTGGGAATCGAACCCACGACCTCTGGCTTAGCAGTCAGGGTCACTGTGACCACTAGACCAACAGGCCCGTCCAATTGGTTTGAAGGAGATGCTGCCGAAGCAGCATCTCCTCGATTATGACGAAAGAAGTAGTAGTGAAGAAGTGTCGGATGATGATGATAATTAATGTAAAAAATAATGTAGATTACACTACAATTAATAAAAAATATTGCATCTATAATTTTTAATTTTATTTAATGTCATTCACACTATACGCATTCACGTTACGCCTCTTACTCGCCCGCTCTTAGCATCTTTCCCCTCGCCTGTCAAGGTCTTATGCTGCTCAGAACCGCCTGTCATTGTACACATTTCTTTTTAATGATTTGCTCAAACACATACTTAAATTTCAACTTTACAGGAGAAAGTTTATTTTTCCCCCTAAACTATGCACCTTTCGATTCGCCTGGCAGATACTTCTGCTTACCCAAATGGCCTGTCAATTTTTTTCCATAATTATTAATCAATAAACTAAATTATATTAAATTTTGAAGCTTACAGAAGAACGTTTTTTTTTATTATTTATTTTACATTAAAAAAAATAAAAAGACTGATGACGTGCAGGGTTGTTGCCTGCCAGGTCATTGTTGTTGGCCTTGGTGTACTATGACTCATCACTCCACAAATTTCTAGCCTTACAGGACGACCGTTAGTAGGAGGGTTCACCAGCTCTCCGGCTATAGAAACTGTGACGACCACAATTTTGGTACGTACTAATTTAGAAACAAAAAATAGGGGACGTGGACTGTTATGGAATGAATGTTTTTAAGTATGTATGTATATGCGAAACAAGAGTAACCGTTTTCCTACCTAAAAATTATGTCTTTACCGAAAAAGCCTATCTATTTTTTTTTCGGATTCCGGGAGAGATTATAGTAGCTGCAAATGGAGTCACTTAAACATTTTTGAATTCAAACCTGCCGTCGTTACACATTCCGAGAACGCCTCGTCTATCATGCGGCACAATAAAGTTTTCGCAGTCCAATCCTGTATCTTTTAGTCCAAATCCTCCACACTGGATCCAGCTGTCTTTTACAATGCGATGTACCGGAGTTCCTGAATATCCGCCTTTCTTTTGCTTACAGAGACGAAGGAAATTCTCGCAAGTACGGGGCACTAAGTCAGTATAAAGCTGGAAATGAAAATGTAGTTTCAAACATGGGCAACGTTCAGTTTGTATTGTTCTTTCGGCACCTAGAGCAAAAGCCTTTATCTATAATTATGTGCGCGATTACTTTTATCTGTACAATTCTGAACGATTACGAGCTGCTTCACAAAATGTTTGTGAATTCTGTTCTTCTCCGACCGTGGTAACTGGTAAAGCTCGCCAAAAAGTAATAGGCGCAGTGGAGTTGCATTTGCGAAATAAGTGTTCAAAGTAGTATTAGTTAGATCATCGCGAGAGGCGTTACATACATACATACTCGTTTTATATAAAGGACTAGCTTCTGCCCGCGGCTTCGCTCGCATTAGAAAGAGACAAAAAGTAGCCTATTTTACTCTCCATCCCTTCAACTATCTCCACTTAAAAAATCACGTCAATCCGTCGCTCCGTTTTGCCGTGAAAGAAAGACAAACAGACAGACAGACAGACAGACACACTTTCCCATTTATAATATTAGTATGGATTCTCTAGGACTGTTATAAATATTTCTAGGTTCTCGTGATATAGCATTATAAACTAATTTTGGCTTCAATTCAAATTTGAACCCCTATTGGACACAACTAGACACACTACATCGAGGCACCACACCAACTATTTGTCTTGCTTCTATTGCAGTATGACATTATAAACAAAGTATATTGATGCAATTACCATAAATATCATCGGCCCAATTTCTTTGTTATCGATCATGAATTCAAGACACGCATGAGGTCTCTGAAAATAATTAACAAAACAATCCATTTCAGTTTTCATGGAGCAGATTTAGACGATAAGTATTTGTTTAATGGTCTCTCTTAATTCTAATACAATTATAACAATTATAGTAATATGCTATAGCTGCTGTCGCCACCTAAGCACTACCTACTTGGATAGTGTGTGTTAGTGAAGTAGCAAAGAGTACACTTACACGAGACGCGTTTAAGTAATTCGTAAACCGTTTAACTCCCTCAGCGTAATAATCTGGTTTCAAATAGTAAGTATATTGCGATGTGATTAGTTCTTTTAATTCTCTTTTCCCGCCAAGAAATTCATCATTTAAAAGGATGGCAACTTGATTTTTCAAACAATAAGCCTCTCCTCCATACCGGATTTTCAAATCATTCCATACTAGTGGCCATTCCAAACTCGTAACAGCTAGAACATTATCAATAATGTAAATAAACTTCAGGGTTCATATAAATGAATATACAGGGGCCAAATCTTGCAAACTTTTATACCCAACTAGATTTCGACGAGCATCACTTTACTGTCGACAGAGCCAACTTCATTGTCGACAGAGGCAACCCAGCTCCCAGCATTGGTCGGCGTTTGCCGTCGACACGTGGACACGGACAGCAAACGCCGACCTTATGAGAACAGTGCGCGCGTCAGTCAAATTCAAAGAGAGCAAGTATCGCACTGCAATAATGCTGTCGACATAGTGCGCCTGCGCAGCAGTCAGCGTGTCGAACACTGCAGGTAGTTAAATTGCCTTTGTCGACAGTAGCAGTTACTTCTGTCGACAGCTGAAGTTGAGATAAAGGTACGAGACTTACCCTTTATAATTGGAGCATCGAATTTACTCCATCTATATTTATGTAGTCCTTCTACGAGTTTCATGCAATAAATAAATTCTTTTGCGATACTGGTACCAATTACCGTAAACTTCATCCGATCAGCACAAGGAACTTTGCCTTTCTTGGGTGGCGGATAAACTATTGGATTCTTCGCGGTATTATGCCCATATTTATAAGTACTAATGTACGGATCTTTTATATATTTTTCCCACGGGTGATGTCCAATATTTTTGTCATTTTTATTAATATCAACCTCAGGGTAAAAATTATAAAACGGCATTTCTGCTGCTATGAATTAAAAGTTTTGATTGATTTGATTACATAAACTGTTTCAATTTAATAATTTTTTTTATGACTAGATAGGTAATGGTTTTTTGTTCAATTGTCCTAAAGAGGTTTGTATTGTGGCCAGTTTCCCATTTAACCTCTCACTCTCTACCTGTAAAAATAGGGAAGATGCAATATAACTCCTTGTAAAACAGACCACAAATGTATTAAAAAGTTAAAATGTTGTAATTTATTGTAAAAAAAAAGCCGTAAAACGACAGTTTAAATTTTCGCGCGAAAACGGACCAATCGTTGCGATGACGTCACTCCCGTGACACTGGATCTCTGGTTGTATTGTTCTTCTCTGGTTTATAACTTTTCATGATTTTTCGACTTTCCAGATATTTTTATTGTTAAATATTGAAAATGAAGTATCCATCAACATCTTGTAGTCATATGTGATAATATGACAAAAAAGCATGTTGACTCATGTTGATATCTCATTTGATATCTCCATGGGGTTATAAACTTTGTATAAGATGGTTTTGGTGGCCGAACTTCTGATTTAAAAATATTAGAAGAATCTGGATTTATGGAATCTTTATAACCCCCTGGAGCTTGTATCATGGTAGACGGAGCTGGCTTCAAGCACATCGAAGGTGTGTTGCCAAAAATCAATTTATTTATATAAATAATGTCGAAGAAAATTGCAATGTTGTGCAGTGCAGCCAATTAGCCTTGTGTTAATATTGTGTTAATATTTACAACACAAGACTTTCCGGCTGCAATCTTCCTAGCGAAATAATCAAACTCAAAGGTGCACACCGCTGTGTGTCCATGAACCGTTCATGCTGCATGTAAGGTTCATGTTGAAACCAGTTGAAACTTAAGTAGGTACATAATTATATTTGTAACAACTAATGTACACATAAATGCAAAAAAGACTTTGAGTTTGAATTTGCTTATTAGGGACAATCAGGATTCAGGTGGAGTTAATTTTCACAGAGTCTGTGTTTATAGAACCGCTATGCCAAATTGCCAACAAATAATTGGGCACGCCGCGCTGTAATAGCGGCGTTATAAAAGACCCCTCTTTGAGCAGTGGCTGGAGGGGTGTCACGGCGGTGCACGGGTTCTCATCGGACACGGTCCAAGCCCTCCAGTCCACTCTGCTATATCCGGACTCCTTCGTGATACTTTGTACAAATGCTCTATGTATATTAATATCATGACGTCTGTCGTCTGTCTTAGTTTTACATTAAAGATATACTAAAATTAAAATGATCGTATATTTATAAAATTGGCGACGAGGATTAAAAAAAATGAATCCGCAACAATTTACGGAATTTCTTAGGGTCCAACAGACCCAACAACAGCAACTAACAGAACTGCTACGAATCTTAGCTGTGCAAACTACACAACGTGCACCAACAGAGCCACAGCCAGAAACGGTAAAAAAACAGAACATATGCGAACATATCAAAAATTTTGCTCACGACAAATTTAACCCTAAAACTACATCAGTGGAAGATTTTATCGAATATTTTGAAACAAAATGCAACATATATGGAACCGAATACAAAACAATACAAAAAGATCTTTTCATAACATGCCTACCACCGGACGTTTTTCACAAAATTAAAACTGCTTTTATGGACACTTTTGCAACACGAACTTATGAAGAAATAAAAGACAAATTGTACAGTTTTTATCTTAAAAAAACTACCAGATACAAAGCCTTAACTGAGTTCTGGAACTGTATTAGAAAAGATAACGAATCTATGGAAACATATGCAAACAAATTGAAAGAGCGTTGTCAGGACTGTGGCTACAAGGGTGAGCTCTTAGAGCGACAATTACGTGATCGTTTCGCCACAGGTCTTAATCATGAAATGCTGGAAATAGATTTAAAACAAAAGTGGCCAGACCTTCAAGAACGAGAGGTCGACGGAAAAATAACAGAAATTACATTTGAACAAATATTTGCTATCGCACAGTCAAGGGAATTAGCAGAAAATGACAACTCAACAAACGATTTCACAGTTCAACGCATCAAACAGGGAAATACAACAAGATCGAATGGAAACGGAAGTGACCGCAATAAAAAACGGCTACTTGGAAAAAACCAGTGCAAACGATGTGGAAGTACAGAAAAGCATGATTTTGCTAACTGCGCAGCTGCTAACCATACCTGTCAAGCTTGCCAATCAAAAGGTCACTACGAAAGCTGTTGCTTAAAGTCTGGAAGAGCATATATATCATTTAGACAAAGCAACAAGAGAGTACAGAGCATATCAAAGGGTAACAGTTCAGCAATGAACATAGATTCGAGGAGTACGTCCTCCGATGACAGTGATGAGGACGCGAATACATACAAAATTAACACTGCCAACATGAGGTGCAAAAAAATTGATGCAACGGTCAACGGTCAGAAATGCACCATGGATTGGGATCCAGGCTCAGTTTATTCCATCATCAGCACGTCATTCTGGAAAAAAATTGGGTCACCAGAATTACTACAAGGACCTAAACTACGAGCTTATGGCAACCACAAAATAATACCAAAAGGAATCACAGATGTCACTGTTAAAATAGATGGCAAACACAAAATCTTACCAGTCGTAGTAATCAAGAATGCGAGCCCTATGCTTTTTGGCTTGCAATGGAGCGAAATGTTCAACATGCCATTTCCAGAAACAGTTTATTCTATTAAATCACAATCTACATCCCTGAAACAAATCATTGACGAGAACAAAAGTCTATTCGATAATCAACTGGGAGAAGTTAAAGACTATGAAGTTAACATTCATGTGAAACCTGAAACTAAACCAAAACATTTACCAGCGAGACCAATCAAGTTCAGCATACGTAAGAATGTTGAGTTAGAACTGGATCGCTTAACGAAAGAAGGTATAATTGAAAGAGTAGATCCTAACATAACACCGGTTGAATGGGCAACACCGACCGTAAACGTTCTCAAACCAAATGGTCAAATAAGAATATGTGGTGATTACCGTACGACTCTCAATCCAGTACTTATATCGCATACACACCCGGTACCACATTTTGATTATTTAAGACAGCATCTTGCTAATGGAGAGAAATACTCAAAAATTGATTTAAAAGATGCATATTTACAATTTAAAATAGCACCAGAGTCAAAGAAATACCTAACAATATCGACACACAAGGGATATTTCAATTATAACAGAATGCCATTTGGTATAACAATAGCACCATCAATTTTTCAAAGTTACCTCGAAAAACTATTGGAAAATATACCAAACATAGCAATATACTTTGATGACATGCAATAACGGGAAAAAATGAGATCACTCACCTTGAAACGTTAGCGTTAGTCTTTAAAAAACTTAAAGAAGCGGGACTCAAAGTGAACCTTAAGAAGTGCACCTTTCTTCAAAACGAAATTGAATACTTAGGTCACACAATTAACAAAGATGGTATAAAACCAACTAGATCCAAAATAGAAGCCATCTTAAAAGCATCAACACCCGAAAACGTCAAAGAGTTGAGATCGTTCCTTGGCTTAGTAAACTTTTACGAAAGGTTCATACCTCATTTACATAGTTTATGTGCAGAGTTACATACTTTAACAGGAGAAAAACAAAAATGGAAATGGACAAAACACGAAAACAAATTATTCGAAAAAACGAAGAAATGTATAGCGAAGTCTAAACCTCTTATAGCTTTCGACGAAAATCAACCGTTGTTTTTAGCTTGCGATGCATCAGAAAAAGGAGTTGGTGCGGTCCTTTATCATAAAAAGAACAACTCCGAACAACCAATAGCATTTGCTTCAAGGAAATTAAAGCCAGCAGAGAGTCGTTACTCAGTTATCGATCGAGAAGCTCTTGCAATATTTTTCGGGATAAAAAAATTTGACCAGTACCTACGCGGATCTAAATTTACATTGATAACAGATCACAAACCATTGATACATATACTGGGAACAAACCGAAACTTACCAAAACTGGTGAACAACAGACTAATTCGATGGGCGTTAATGATCGGCAGCTACGATTACGACATTATTTATACTAAGGGAGAGAATAATATCCTTGCCGACTCATTGTCCAGAATGCCAAACACAGATGAGGAACCATCTAAGGCAGAATACGCCATCAATAAAATCGTTCAAAGATTAAACGACAAAAAATTTGAAGACATAGCTATTAATGAAGATACCATTAAAGAACATACAAAGAGAGATGCTACGTTAACAAAAGTAATACAATTACTGAAAACAAATTGGAGTAGTTACAATTATGACGACAACTTTATACAGCCCTATTTTAAAAAACGTAGTGAACTGTCTGTAGAAAACAAAATTCTACTATGGCAAGGTAGAATCATTATACCGTCTTCTTTAAGAAGACTTACATTGAAATACTTACACAGAGGACATCCAGGCATATCTGCTATGAAAGCGTTAGTACGTTTTTACGTTTGGTGGCCTTCAATTGATGAAGAAATAGACAATTATGTCAAAACATGTCAAGGATGCCAAGAAAATCGACCGAACAACACAGAATTACCAGTTTATTCATGGTCTATTCCTGATAATGTGTGGGAAAGAATACATATAGACTTTGCAGGACCATTTCAGGGTAAATATTGGTTAGTCCTTTGCGATGCATTATCGAAATGGATAGAAGTCCGACCTATGAACAACATCACTGCTGATAAACTATGTGATGTACTAAACGACATTTTCACAACATTCGGATTACCCGAAATAATAGTATCTGACAATGGCCCTCAACTAACATCAGACACGTTCAAAACGTATTGCAAAGAGAGAGGAATAACGCACATAACATCAACTCCGTATCACCCACGTACCAACGGTTTAGCAGAACGCTTAGTACGCACTTTTAAATCTCGTATGGCTAGTGGTAATCAAAACATCAGCACAACTGAACGCCTAAGAGACTTCCTCTTTACCTACAGAAACACACCTCATAATACTACCCTCAAGTCTCCAGCTTATATGATGTTTGGAAGACAGTTGAATTGCATACTAGACAACGCGCGTCCCAATACCAAGAGGACGTTACGGCACAAACAAGTAAAAGCAAACATTACATTCGAAAACCAAAACAAAATTCCTAACCACGTCCCTGGTAGTAAAGTGTACGTGCGAACTAAAGAGCAGAAAAGATGGGAGCCAGCAGAAATTAAAGAAAGAACACAGCGGTACTCTTACATCATCAAAACACCAGAAGGAATTTTGAGACGCAGGCATGCGGATCATATCAGACCAAGATTTGAATCACCCACACCATCAGAAACATTCGTAACACCTACTGGAACACCAGACTCATCTACAGCCACCGCAACGCCTAATGGAACAACATCAACATCTACAGCCACATCACCTAATGTATCACCTGATGATCCTACAGTCCTACGAAGAAGCACCAGGGTTACGCGGCCTCCACGGCGCCTCATTGAGGAGTTAGAGTGAGGAGGAATGCTATATCCGGACTCCTTCGTGATACTTTGTACAAATGCTCTATGTATATTAATATCATGACGTCTGTCGTCTGTCTTAGTTTTACATTAAAGATATACTAAAATTAAAATGATCGTATATTTATAAAACACTCTCCAAAAAAAAAAATGCCAACAAATAATTAATTAAATTTTAAAACTTAAAGAATATACAAAACTCAGTTTAATTGATCTATTTCATAATTTCATAAATAAGAGCAACAGCGAAAATTAGCTTTAGCGTTCCACTGCCCTGCCCACCCACCCACCACAATAGTGGTGCAGAAACATTAGCGGGCCATCCACTAGCGTTCATTCCTTCAGGCTTGTCCCGTCGTTCAATCCGTACAGAAATGCGACGGGATAAAATAAAACCGTTGAAGCCACTAACTAAACCACAATCCTTCGTTCTTTCCCCTGACTTTATCACGACGCGCCAGTCCGGCAGGAAAAACAATCCTTCAGTGACCATCCACTCGTTTATGTACATTCCTGTCACTTTGCATCTTGTCAGCAATACCGAGGGATTGCGCGTGTGTGGATGGTGACAATCCTCCTATTTTATGAAGATTGTTGTCATTTGAAAGGAATGCTCGTCATTTTGAATAATCTTTAAGGATTATTTTCATTTTGCAACAATTATGTTTATAATATATTTATGTTTATAAATATTTATCTTTATGTTTATGTGAGTGTACCTATAGGTATTTAGTACTTTAATATGTAAATATAAGTACTTATATATTTAATTTTAGTATTAAATTATTTTTGTTCCTTTGCATTTTGCATCTACCATGATTTGACTCTGCATCACCCTAAGGTAGACTGGGAGAATCACGGCGGACAAATAAACAATAACTTGATCACAGAGCGCGTCGCGCCCGTCGCGACGGGACTGGTAGCGAGGTTTTAATACCGTCGTTCTTTCTCGTTCTTGCAAATCCACTGGTGTTCATTCCGTAAGGATTGTCGCGACGGGACGGGTGGTGGGATTATAATACCGTCGTTCTTTCTCGCTCTTGCAAATCCACTGGCGTTCATTCCGTAAGGATTGTCGCGACGGGATGGATGGTGGGATTTTAATACCGTCATTCTTTCTCGTTGTTGCAAATCCACTGGCGTTCATTCTGTAAGGATTGTACATTCCTGCAGGAATGAACGCTAGTGGATGGCCCGCTATTGAAGAAAATATAAATGATACCTATTTTTTTGTTTTTTCTGCTTGATACGCTCGTGCTCGAAGCCTCGAATAATCGAATTTAAATAATTGGCAACACTGAGTCTGAGCTTTCAAATTCATTTTTTAAGTACAAAATAAAATATTTTTCATTCAGTAAACAATCTGTTCAGATTTTTGCAAATTTTCCTCTTACCTATTGTTTTTTTAAATGAAAATAAGCTATGTCAAGAAATATTAAGTGATCAAGTGAATGATAATCTTAAAAAATCTGTTGAGAATCCCTCAAACTTGGGTTAAAAATGAATACTACACATTCGCAGAGTTTTTCTGTAATATGTGGAGAACTATGCAACCTAGTTTATATAAAAGGATACAGTAAAGATAAATTTAACAAACTCGTAGATGAGTTGAACGCCAAGCCTTATAAAGTGGAGTTATTTGTGCGAAAACATGTAAGCCTTTTAGGTTATCTTTGTTTCAAAACTTCAGAACTACACTATTATAAAAATAATTGTGTTTGTATTCCAGGATGCTACAACTTTAATGACAGCTCTTTGCTTAAATGTTAAGCCTGCTGATGATTTCTCAGTTGCAAAAACATCCCATTTAATAAACAGCATTGTAACTAAACAGAACTTACAATTTGACACCGATTATCTTTGGAAGGTGATCTCATGGCATGTTGAGTGTCTAAAGCAATGTTCGGATATCGTGCTACCTGATATTCTTCATAGTATGCAATGTATCTTACAAGCTAATCCCCAAGCAAGTCATAAGGTATGTGTATTAATTATTGTGCAATTAAATTTAATGTTACCGACACACATTACCAGTGGTGTCCAAAGAGTTATTAGTGACTGTGAAATTACCCAATCAATTATCAAATATCCTGTGTCTTGGTTCAGTTATTTCACATCTCTATCTTACTATGGTAATTTGAAAGTTATATGACGATGACATAGTAACTCTGAGCTGAAGTACTTGCGAAATAATATTTCTATTTATCTGTCTTACTTTTTTTGCAGTTTACTGAAGAGCTTATAGGAAGTCAAGGAGTCCTCACAAGGCTTATTGACGCAACAAAGAGTGTGCTTAGAACCCAGAATAGTACACAGATACATCTGTTGGCTTTGAAATGCATAATATGTGTCATATCTAGTTCAGATGATAGCAAAAACAACACCTCTGTTACTCCTGAGATAAAGGAGCTGATATCACAAATAGTTGTAAAGTTTTTGATGAAAGGATATTCAAAGTCTGAAGATGAATTCCTGTATTGTAAGGTATGTAAGTATATCATATCATCATCACTTCTAATCTAGACAGAGGTGAATTACTCCTTACTAGCTTCTGCCCGCGGCTTCGCTCGCGTTAGAAAGAGACAAAAAATAGCCTATGTTACTCTCCATCCCTTCAGCTATCTCCACTTAAAAAATCACGACAATCCGTCACTCCGTTTTGCCGTGAAAGAAAGACAAACAGACAGACAGACAGACAGACACACTTTCCCATTTATAATATTAGTATGGAATGTCGTGATGGCCTAGTGGTTAAGGCGCCCGCCTCTCATGCAAGAGGTTGCGGGTTCGAATCCGGGCAAGTACCAATGTGACTTTTTCAATTCATATGTACTTTCTAAAGTTTATCTTAGACATCACAGACATCGGTGAAGGAAAACATCGTGAGGAAACCTGGACTTGTAGTTAATATAAGTCCGAAATCGCCAACCCGTCTTGAGCAAGCGTGGTGATCAATGCTCGTGCCTTCTCTGTATGAGAAGAGGCCTTTGCCCAGCAGTGGGACAGTTATAGGCTGGTATTATATGGATGGGTGAGGGCAGGTTACAAGGGGCAAAATTCTAGCAGTGAGGTGCTAATGACCACCTTTGCTGCAAGATATAGATATTCTGGATTCTGCCAAAGTTTGCACAAAAACTGCACAGGAGTTTCCAGTAACCTGCACTGGCTTGTTGTTATCAAATGGGCAACCTCATCTTCGCACATGTCCTCTGCTTTATCATGGATCTTACATTACTTACAGAAAATGTGAAAATTCATCAACTGTTCCTTTGTAATGCTGTCTCCAAAAGCTTAATAAAAATACAAGCTCAAATAATGATAATCAAAACTGTTTCTATTACAGGTGATTATATCAGCACTTAGGTTACTATCCCAGCTCTATTTCAGTGACCCCGAGATAAACATACCTCTGCCTGAGGTGATGGGTATTTGTCGCTATTGCATACTCTATGGTCTAGTGGTGCAGGCTGGAAAACCTGAGAAGATTATGCCTGCACAACAAACTATAGCCATAGTGCCTGTCATACATAATCCTAACCCTAAAGGAGGAAAGGTAAACAGTATTTTTTTCTCTTTTAATATGTTGTAGTGCTTACCTTAATTGTGTGCATTGAAACACATATTATCACAACGGGTATTAACGCGAAAAGTGATTATAAATACCTTGGAAGCCTTCCAAGGTATTTATAATCACTTTTCGCATTAATGATAATATGTAATAATAAATAACAATAAATGTATTTATTTCAAAAAAGGGAGATTGTAGTACATGAATCATTACAGACTTAAACATATAGGTTTGTACCAGTTCAAATACAATCAGGTGGGTGAAGTTCTGCTGTCCTAGCTAGGTTATAGAATAACCTGTATTAAGGAACAGCAGTCCCTGTCCCTTACAAGAAGTCACAAAAATAGTACAATACTTTCATTATAATTTGGATACTACAATTTTGTAATTAAAAACATGCATGCGAGTGTGTATCTGAGCGTGAGTGGTGTCTGTCAGTGAGGGTGTGAATGAGTGTATGTATATGTGTGTTAGAGTGGAAGAGATGAGTGGTTGTTTTGAATAAAGTCGTGTTTGGAATAATTTGATCTGACACTGTTACTTATTAAGGTAATCCTCTGTTTCATCATAGCTTTTATTTTGAAGAAATGACCTTAGGGTAAATGGGATAAAAGGGATATGTGTTAACATGAAACGCAAAAGTTTAAAAGTTGGTGTGTGCATTGAAGTTTCATTGTCACACTAGTATATTATTAATGTATTATTATGTATGTATTATCTATGTATTCAAATATTATTTTTAAATATAAAATGCTAGCTGTCCCCTGCAGTTTCACCCGCTTCTTTGGTTACTGCTTCGCTCCCTTATGTTTTCATATAGTTGATATAGTCTTATCTATAGCCAGCTAACTAATAAATTTCCTGTTACATTACAGAAACAAAAACTGCGGAAGCAAAGAAACAATGCAATAGAAAGCTTAAAGAAAGAAATACCAGTGTCTGACCGAAGTCTTATGAAAGATGTTGATAACTTTGAAAATAACTCTGCATATAAGCCAGCCAGTCGGAACTACTTAGAGCCACAAAAGGCAAAGAATTACTGGGCGTTGACCAGTGATTCTGATTTGTCTGATGTAGAGAATAGCAAAGAAGTAAAACTAATTGCCTTAAAATCAAGAGTGAGGCAGAGTGCTTCAAACTTGCTTCTGGTTTTGGTTAAAGTAAGATTTCTTTTTACATTTCATTTTTCCGTGTGCTGTGATTTAATTATGAATATGTATGTCAGGGACGTGCGGTCCTTATAGGCAGAAAGGCACTGCCGACCCTACACCAATTCACCCAGACCCAGTAGATGCAAATCCTAATATTTTAAAACTAAAAAGTATGAAACAAATAAAAAAATTGTAAAAGTCTCTAAGATAAAGGAATAGCAATAAATCATAGTGTTCAAATTTCGCGCCGCGTTCGTAACAGGCGCGCCAGCGCCGCGTCTCGTTGAACGGCTGTAGGCAGAGTTAGATTCTGCCTAAATCTCATTCATAAATGTGCACATGTAGTGGTACATTTCGTGTCTGTGAAATGCACACATCAACGCGCGTACATTACAAGTAGTTCCCCAGCTAGGCCGTGCCTAACAGCCAATCACGAGCCACTTCGTGACGTGGACTACAACGACAACCACTCTATTGGTTGACACATTTCAAATATTTCGCCTGTTGGCTGTCACCGAGAGATTATACGCTAAGTTGAAAAAGTCATTTGCTAAGTACAATGTCGGTTGAAATTGATGCAACTTTATTTGTCAACATTTTATCCAAATATCCATCAAAATTTAGAATATTGCATAATGTAAAAGGGTCCATGTTGTTTATTTGTTTTGAAACGCAAATATTTAGGTCGATTTGTTGCTAAATTCGATTACTAGTTTATTTAAACGTTTTTACAATTTTTGTTTGTTTTGTTTATAAAATATTGTGAAATGTTGTTCGATTGTGAGGTTTGTGTTGACAATGTGAGTTTGTTACAAGTTATGATGTTAGGTTTACTAATTACGAAATTATTGAAAACTTCAAATAACAAGTAGCTAGGTGGTATCGAAAGTGTATCGAGATTATTCGAGATGTGTACCTGAATTACGAGAATTAATCCAGAAAAAAGGTAATAGCTATAACCCCTAAATTTAATAAGTAATTGTAAGAATTACGAAATAATTTTTTTACTCGCTGCGTGTTTGTGTACACACAATGAAATTATTTTGCTTTACGTGTCTGTTATTTAACCTTTCGCGACCAAGCGACAGCCGGCTGTCGCGTTGCTATTGTCTTTCTATTGTGTCTTGAATCACTTGTTTTCGAAGGTTGAATAGTTAATAACGTCAAAAAATCGTATTTAAAAACGGTTAGGCGTGTAGATTTAATTTATAAATGAGTTGGTTTACTTAATTATTTCAATTGTTACAAAACCAAACCAGTAGGTAGGTAGGTAGGTATTTAGTTTTCTTATTTAAACTATAAATACTTTTAATCATCTAGTGAGTTTTTTTACTATCTTGGCAATAGCGAAAAACTTTTTTATTTTTTCGAAAAAAAGCTGCCTACCCTGTCATAAAACCCTATGCACGCCACTGTATGTTATATACTGGTAAAATTTTAAAAGTAAGTACACAGCCACGGGCCACACCACAGTAGAAAATCCTCTAAAGGTTTTTACAGCTCCAGGATAATCTAAGATATTTAAGGCTGGCACAATACGACGTGACACTATTACAATTAAAATCTTCCGCAATTTGAGATCTCGCGAGATTACAATTTCTAGTCTCACGAGATCGCGAGTCGAGATTACATTCCTTAGTCCAGCCGTTTCGTTAGAGCTAAATGACAAACAGACATGCAGAAAAATATGTGCCATTAATTTCAGGTGAAACAAAAACGAGAGATATTTGGTTATTGGTGGGCCCTGCTTCCCGATTCTCCAGATGCTGCCAACTGGACTGCCGAGGAGTCGGCTAAGAAGACTCTTGCATACTGCGCGGTCACCGACCCTATTGCAAGCAGTCGTGCAAGTGTCCTTAGTGTCATTTTGGCGCTCCTGTCTAGGTCTAGGATGTACCTGTCCCAGGCTGAAACTAGGTGAGCAGATTACTAACACTTTTTTTATTTAATTATTACACAGTAATATTGGTTGTTGACCAGACAGTTTTTAAATAGCGTAATACACTCACCGGCAAAATTAGGGGAACACAAAAAAAAGGTTGATTTTTTCTAACATTGTCGAGTAATTTTATATGTAGTTTTTGTTTATGTGTTAATAACTTCATAACAGATTGTTTTAAGTACCACCAACTTTAATTTTAAGTGTTTTGACAAGAATTTATGGTTGTTTAAGAATTTGCTCACTTAACGTTTTGTACTCATTCTGATAGAACTTTAGTGGATGCTGCGAATAGGGACTGTGGGTCATTTAACTGTTTACATTTGAATAGTGCACATTGTTCTGATACAAAATGAGTGATTTACCAGCAACTTCTGTGGCTAGGGCTGTAACCATGATCGAGGAAGGGCACACCTATCGCTCAGTCAGTCGAGCACTGGGTGTATCGACATCGGTGATTCATCACGTCGTCCGACGTTATAGGGAGACTGGATCGTTCGTGCGCAGACGAGGACAGGGCAGAAATCGAGCAACTAGCGCCTTGGATGACCGTTTCTTGGTCATGCAGACTTTACGAAATCGTCCTCAAACAGCTGTCCAGACCCGAAATCGTTTAGCAGAAGTCCGTAACGTCAACGTGAGTGAAAGGACTGTTAGAAGACGGTTGAATGAAGTTGGCTTAAACTCGTACGTGCCAGCAAAGGCCCCAAAACTCGAGGTAGCTCATCGTGTAGCAAGATTAGCATTCGCTCGAGAGCACCAAGATTGGACTTATGAGTGGGGCCGTGTTTTGTTCAGTTACGAAAGCCGATTTTGTGTAAATTTCGTGGATGGGAGGGAAAGAATGTGGAGACATCGAGGGGAACGTTATCACCAAGCAAATTTCACTGGAACTGTGTCGTATGGTGGAGGGTCAGTTATGGTATAAGGTGGCATATGTTTGGGAGCCCGCACGGAGCTAGTGATCATCAGTAATGGATCGCTAACTGCACAGCGGTACAATACAGAAGTCTTAGAACCCCATGTCATGCCTTTTGCCCCATTCATAGGCGAAAATTTCATTTTCATGCATGATAACGTACTGCGCGTATAGTGAGTGACTACCTTAATGAAGTAGGCATCACTCAGATGAACTGGCCAGCGCGATCACCGGATATGAACCCGATAGAACATGTCTGGGACTACCTGGGAAGAAAGGTTCGACCAAGAAATCCAGCCCCTAATAATGTGGAGGAACTTAAATTAGCGTTAGTGGAAGAGTGGAACAATTTGTCCCAAGAACTCATTGATAAAGTTATCCGAAGCATGGGAAATCGTGTACAGGCTTTAATTAGAGCCTGTGGCGGCAATACCCGATACTAAAACTCCTTTTTTTTTGTCATTTTTGAAAATGTTTACAGATTTCACTTTTAAGGAAAAAACGTTCAATTCTCATTTTTTGTCATTTTTGTTTATTTCTTCACGTAGAAGTATTATGTGAGTTACTTTAGCGTTTATTTCAGTTAGTTTGAGTGCAATTAATTATTGATTAACTAAAAAAATATGTGCTACATTAATTTGTTAAGAAAATCGACCTTTTTTTTGTGTTCCCCTAATTTTGCCGGTGTGTGTAGTATACCTTCTCTTAAATTTTATTTCCCTATTAGCGACCCGCCCCAGCTTCGCACAGGTATTACAAATCTTTGAAAATCCCTGCTTTTCTCTACAATAATATGCACCTATTATACTCATAAACCTTCCTCTTGAGTCACCGCATCAAAATTCGTTGCGTAGTTTTAAAGATTAAGGGCTGATTTTTCAATCATCAGTTAACTTCTATCTGAAGAATAAATATGTCGGTTTGACATATTTTCTATACAAAAGCAGTCAAAACGTCAAACTTACTCTTCAGATAAAAGTTATCTGGCGATTGAAGAATCGGCCCTTAAGCATACATAGTTACAGATATCAGGGAGCGATTTAGTTTTATACTATGTATTGATTTAACCTTCACCTGCACCAAAAGTCTTTTATACCCAAACTTATATTAATAATTGACTGTTCAGTACCTCTCAAACATTCTTGTTGCAGCAAAAAAGAGAGCACATCATTCATCCCATTCTCTGAATCCCTGGGCTACATGATCACATGCCTACACAAGGTGCTTAACAGTATATTGGAAAGCGAGAGAAGTCACGCCGTCATTATAGTCGCTCTGAAATGCTGTGCAGCGCTTGTGCAGGCCACGCCGTATCACAAGATGAAGGAGGGCCTTATCAGTCAGCTGGTCATGTCGACGAGGAAGTTTTTGGTGCATAGAGGTAAGTTTCGAAAATTTCCCGCGTGTTAGAAGGCGCTAGATGGCTAAACCATTTCCTCATAGGAATTAAGTTTGATGCTGGCTACTCGGGACCGGATGTAGTAGCAATTTTTGGTGGCACTTCTAGCATCGATAAAAAATTATTAATGTATTGCGTTGCACTCACAGAATTTACAAAAGCCTGTATATTATTGAAAGTAATTTAAATCTGACTTTGTTTACAATAGACAACATACTAAATATTTCGTCCCGATCCCAATGTCTTTCCTGTCACGATTTGCAGTACATTCATAACCGAAAGAATATTCGCATTGATTTTTGCGGATGCGGATGTTGACATCCAGACTATAGATGCTGGCGGGAAAAATTCCGAAACATTCTCGTCGAATACTTCGGAAGTATTCCGAAATATTCTGAAACTTTGGGAATATTTCAACTGCCAAAAAAAACCCCGGTGAAATTGTATTAATCCATTAAAAGCCACTGTACTCGATTGAGTACAGCGTAATGAAGTAAAATAATAAGGTGTATCACCTAAAATTTACAAGATCTGTCATTTACACTTCGGAATAATGCTGTACTCCTACTCAATCGAGTACAGCAGTTACCTCTAATGGGTTCATAGGGAATATAGCCTACTACCTGTCCCCCGCGGTTTTATCCGCGTTCAATTACCTTTGGTTACTTCTTAGGCCCCCGTAAACATTGAGTTATAATGTACTACGTACTAGAGGAGCTATTTCAAACAAAATATGGCGCGTAATTTGGTGACAGCGGAGCATGCGCAGTGCAAGTGGGTGCCATAGATGACACCAATGCGCGCAGATGCGACATATTTTTGAAGTTGACTTCTGTAGGCTCCTTTTATATTATGTCCATTATGGGTATCGTTATAGAATGTATGATATATAAATAAAACGAATTTAAACTGTAAAAGTTTTAATTCCCATTACATAAGTACTCTTTTTGACTTTGTGGTGTATTTCTCGTTTTCCTTGAAATGAACGGAACATATTCGTGAATATTCTATTGGCAATCACGAGACTTTGCTGCGATTCTTCTGAACAAGTTTAATCCATAATTCTCTAGTACTAGGACATGGCCGACGACACCTTAAAAAAAATATATTTAATAAATAAAAAATATTAATATTACTTAATATATTTTTTCTCATGATTATTAATAACATTTTCTTGTTCGTAATTGTTTAACGTTACCCGACGATAGTGTCCATTCTGCGCATGCAACAAATATTTTACTCTTTGATATTAACATCAACATGGCCGCCGTCAGTACTTTCTAATAATAATTGCAAATATTAAAATTAGGCATGTTTTGAAGATAATATTACGAACTTACTGGTAAAAAATCACTCCTTGAATTTTATTTATATTTCTCAAGCTGTTTAAACAGTATCTCAATGCACACGAAGGCATATTTTTTTAACAAAACTTAGCACTCAAAATCGCCTAGCTGCTGCAAGCGCTCGACATAGACTAAGTGAGTTAGGGTGTTTTAATTTTTTGTAACTCGTGTTACAAAAAATTGAGTTGAGGTGACTCCTCTAGTACGAAGTACATTATAACTCAATGCCCGTAAACCGTTTATGCAGCGCACGCAACAAAAGTCCTCAAATGTGAATAATTTTCCCCGTTTTTGCAACATTTCTCACTGACGCTTCGCTCCTATTGGTCGCAGCCGCAGCGTAATGTTATATAGCCTAATACCTTCCTCTGTAAATGGACTTTAAAAAACAAAGAATTTCTCTAATCGGATCAGTAGTTCCTGAGATTAGCGCGTTTAAACAAACAAACTCCTCCGCATTATAATATTAGTAGTAGCTTTCCAATAGTGAAAGAATTTTTGAAAGCGAGACAATAGTTTTTGAGTTTATCTATTAGGTTTTCCTTTATTTAGTAATACCTATCTATGTGACTCGCGAATACTTAGCGATGCGAACAGCAGAGCTATATACAAACTAACCAAAAACATAGGTAACCCTTTTTAAAAAAACAAATCAAATATGCTCGGCCTGGTTTTTTATTCCACAACTAACATTTTGATAAATAGCATTCGACTTCGATATAACCTACATAAAAACAAAAAAATAAAAATCCTGTTGTAAAAGGGATTTTTATTTATTTTATTATAAATCTGATCGATTAAGTATATTTAATATACCTAATCGATCAGATTTATAATAAAATAAACATTTATATTTTACTAACTTATGCGCCACTGAAAAATAATTAATTCACCCACCACACTAAAAATAAACACGTTTATTCTTATTGAATAATTCGGGCGAAACATTCCGCGGAAACTTTCGATTGCGGGGTATGAATCTTTCTGAAAACTTCTCCGGGGGGGGAGCATCTCCCCTCTTACCGCACCCCGCACCGCCATCGCCTTCGTGCACACAGTCAGGCGGCGGCGATCGACGGTCGATGCAAAATTCCATTCGATATTTAAAAAAATATAAAAATATTTTGCAAAAAAATACAAATTCTAAATTTAAATTCATTTTGAATAATTCTGATTTAAAGAAACTTTCCCAGAAGTATTCCGGAATTATTTCGAATTTTTCAGAAGTTTTGCAACTATAATCCAGACCTATGCGGATGCTCCGCAAACCAAATGTTGATGTAGTCAACTATTCTCGTCATGAAGATAAAGTTTTTCTCGTCTTTTTAACAAATGTGCTCTATTATACTATCGTCCGTGATTGTAAAATTTGACATAGTAAACCATTTAATATTTCAGATATAACACTACAAGTTGGTGCCTTAATCACAATGGGATGCGTCCTTTCGGTCGATCCTAAAGTAGACGAAGTTCTAAAAGCAATAGAGAAAGACGCAGTGCCTTCTAAGATATCCACGTCCATGAGTTCTTCCAAAATTGTTTATACTACTCATAAAGTTGATGTCGAAGAATGTGATGATTTCGAGGAAGGGTATTCTGATGATGAAATGTTCACTGCTGTTGATCATCCAACCCAAGAAACTGGTGATAAAGAAATAGTAGAGGGCCATTACTTTAGAAGTTGGATATTGGATATATGCTTCAAGAATATGGGATGGATTTTTAGGGGGAGTGAAGTTGTGGTAAGTTTATTTTCGACTGGAATCTTACTTGAGCGCATTTTTCTTGCGTAAATGTTAATACAGGTTTCTTGTATAATTATTTCAAAATCTTTGTATCTATCTAGTAATATAAAGGGATAACTCTTTTACTTACTGGCTGAATCTAATGTAAAAAAAAACTATGAAGTTGAACTCTGGTAGATAGATGGTCACATCAGGACGGACTTTCTGACAGGATTCATTACACTTCGATATTGCGGACTTAAGTGAATTAGCCGAATCCACACAAGACGATCCACCGCATCCCGATCGCGCAATCTAGCGGCGTGATCTTAAAGATCTGGGGGCCGACCATGAGCTTTAACAAAACATTCTTGTTGCAGGAACGTTTTGTTTCAACACTGCTGCAGTATTACTTCATTTCGTACCATTAGCTCAATCTCTCATTATCATTATGTTCCTGCTTAGGGAGGGGAAAGAATGAACGGTTTCAATGATTTTGTCTATTCCCTGCCAAAGCAGAAAAGAAACGACACGATATATTAACCTGTATAGCGCTATCTCTTTCTCACGTTTACAGTCCGATTCGCATTATGAAGTTCATCATGGACCAAAAAATTATAACAACTAACTCAAAAGATGCCGTTAAAACATATTTTAAAAATTGATTTAATTTATCTACATTATTTACATAAAATTAACAACCATTTTTTCAAATTTAACTCTAAAGTCACAAAATTAATTTTAAAAAGCTGCGACTACGTCGTCATCTAATTATTTCTTTTTGTGATTCGGAACATTTGACAGCTCCTGACCTCGGGTATATATTTATGTTCTGTGCTCTTAACTGTCTTCATTACAAAATATTTACAAATACAAATTTTTATTTTTCAAGAGTGCCAATGTTATGTTTACAGTAATCTTTGTTTCTCCAAGTGGTTTGTTTTAGTAGTAGTTACATACATAAAACCACGAAGTAACATATTTACTTCGTGGTTATAAGTTATTGTATACAAAATGGAATCAAGGTAAAGTTCAACAGTGTGAATCAATGATGTAACTTTAAATATTCTGTTAATATTTAAATAGCTAAGAAGATGTTGTTAAATAAAATAATAGTGTGTGATTAGTTTTTGTGGATAATTTTGCAGTCGAAGTTCTCACCGCGTCTCTTCTTGGCCGTTAGATTGTGAGAATTCCTCAACATACTACCCACTGACCGAAACTTTGCTTGAGTTTACAATCGAAAAACTCGAGCGATATTCAAAAAGGAAATGGTGAGTAATCGTAGAAGTCCATAACACCCAAGGTGATGGTGCTCATAAAGATTGGGCAGGCTGATATAAGGTCAGTAACCAATTGTTTTTATTTTATCATGTTATTATGATCTTTAGATCAATATTAAAATAATCTTGTTTTATCACAGATACTCTACGATTCTGCTGTGAGGGCAGCTGACGAGGGTGGCAAGAGGTATACAGATAACCACTGAAGACAGAGATCTATAATTATAGAGGATTGAAAGGTAACCACAAAATCATAATACAATATTTTTTTACTATTATTTAAATCCAATAAGAAGACATCACTTGCTGATTTTTAAAATATTGTTATTGTTGTTAAAGCAGTCACAAGTAAGGAGTGTATTAGAATTTTAAGTCTCACAAATTATAGCTTAAAGAAGTTTGAATAAAAACAGAATAGTTGACAAAAACACATGTATTTATTATTTACATAGATACTACTTTCTACTAAATATAGAAATGTGCATTGCAATAAAAAGGAAGTGGAGTCCCCATACAAAATTGTCTTCTTATGTTTCAGGATCTTACATGACGTCTTTCTCACAACACCGAACAAGAAAGTTGCGAGTAGCAACACTCTGCTGAAGAGCAATGTTCCTTCTTTGTACCATGCTTTTCCTCATGGGGTATCAGAGATCTGATGAAAAAAAATATATTGTTGACTAAAGTTTCATGTATGATTTATGTAAATAATTGTTACAAATAAATAATTTTTGTTGTCCATTTACTACATATTTGTTTATTTTATTATTAAGCCTTATCGTAAATTAAACTTGTGATGCATACCAAGAAACCAAGTAGGTATCTTCTGTGTAACTAACATTTTCCAAATCTGCTCTTAATGGATGTGTATACGATATGTAAGAGTCAAGAGTTTCACCACTGTGACTTGCATCTACACTCATTATCAGTTTGCATCGCAAATCTGAAAAAAGTAAACACAAAATATATATTTTTTTAAGTTAATCTTTCGAACACACATGATTTCAGACACAATAGAGAGACAATATCGGCCCGACAGCCGGCTGTCGGTTGGTCGTTGAAAGGTTAAATTACTGAGTAAACAAATACATGAATAAGTTATTATAATTAATTAAATATATTATATTATATAAGCCTATAAAAGACATAGGATAGTTTTCATCCCGGAAATCCCGTGGGAACTGGCATTATTCCACGTGGACAAAGTCGCAGGCAGAAGCTAGTTATAATTAAGTATAAGTACCCTATGGCCTAACTTGTTTTTGTTACCATAATAATTGCAAAGTTTGCATGAAGAAACACATACTTCATTTTAATTCTGTTCCATCTTGGTTCTTCACTGGAAATGTGATATACTTCTGCCTAACCCAGCAGATTTAGACAGGCTGTAGCTTTCTGCTGCGCCACAAAAAGACCTCTTAAGCTGCCTGAAGGACGCTGGTATGATCCACATCCAGTCACTTAATATGATGATGCAATCATCACCTTCAAAATGAATATAGTTTGTTTAATATACATGAAAGTAGTTACTATGGCACTTAAACACTGTTTTAAAGTACATTAATTATGGTACATATTTACCTTCGTCTCTGTAGATTTATTAGGTCTTGTCCTTGTCCTATGTGGCCTCAATTCATCACACAGACGATGCACTGGCTCCTGCGCGAGTCTGTAGCATTTTACAAACTTTGTCTCACTTAACAGGGAAGGGGTCAACTTCTTTACGAAGCTGCAAACGACGCTCCTTTCGTGAAACTCGTATTTGAGTGTTATTCGCTTCCAAAAACTGGAATTTTGCACAACCATTCGCCATCTAGAATTCAATAAAGAAATAAAGACAAAAATCACCAAATTTAACCATTCATTTGACTCTTTACGCATTATAACAAATTTTACTTACATTATAAGTTACTTAAAATCGTTAAATAATACAGTAATAATAATTAATAGCAAAACAATATTGTATCCACTCCGCCCGAGTAACTTTTTTGTAGTGTCAAATTTGACATCAAAAACAAAACTGCTAGCTGTCAAAAACATGCTAATGGTACGAAATAGAATGAACGTTTTGGCTATGACGTCACAAAACCGCTACGAAAACAAGAATGTTTATAGAGCCTAACAAGCTTATTTATAGGACGTCATGGTACGAAAAGGCAAAGTAAGATCAAAGTAATACTGCTATAAGAGCTTGTGGTAGGCCCCCAGGCGCGTTTAAAATACGCCCCGGGATCGCGCGACCAGAGCGTGGTGGATCGTCTTGTGTCGATCCGGCTATTTGGTACTTTTCCGAATCTGGTCAGATGTTATTTATAGCTAGGTTCACACAATGATAACTTTATTCGATTACCTACATTTCGTGCATTAACTGTTAATGAGTGACCTTTGTTATCAACGTCCTCGTTAAAACCAGATTCTAGTATTGTAAATCCGGATTTTTTACTCCATACTAGTTTTTTATCTGTACACTGGATATTACTGGATAAATATCTGCGACAATACTCAGGTTATTGTAAATATTGTTTTGTTTTGATTTAATTAGTAGTTTGGACTGTTAACCAATTAAAAATATCAAATTAGTGTGGAAAATAACATTCAAGTAACCTGATTAACTTTTTGCTACTTCATTAATTAATTATGTAGGTACCTACTTCAGTTATTTTTGTCCTAAAATGAAGGATGCTTTTAGACTAATTTTCTGAATATACAATGTCATAGTGGAATTCATGTCAAGGTATACTGCCTTTTCCGCTTTTACGGCTAAACTATTCGACCGATTTTGATATAATTTCGTATGCAGTAAGCTCGAATCCTAAGGAACGACATTGGCAGCTTTTACTTTATCCACGATTTCGTATGCATACATATTATGTATGTGATATGCACAATAAAATATTATAAAACAAATACTATACTCAATACTGGTAGAAAATGCCTGCGGAATTAAGTCCACCTGTGTACCGTTGTGCATATGTTAGTGAATAAATAAATAAACAGCCAAATACCAACTGGCCGCATTAGATTCGGTAGAACGCAGAGCCAGGAGGTTGATTGGCGACAAGAAGCTGGTGGCCCAACTACAACCTCTAGCACATCGGCGTAAAGTTGCCTGTCTGGCGGTGTCTTACAGATTGCACTTCGGTGAGTGTGCTCCCCCGTCTCCGTTTTACCACCGGACATCCAGACGTATGGCGGGATACCACCCTTTCTTGGTCGATATTCCTCGAATCCGCACGCAGCGTTTCTCGAAATCCTTCATTATGTGCACCGCAAAAGAATGGAATTCCCTGCCGGCGTCTGTGTTTCCAAAAGCGTATAACCCGGATGTATTCAAGAGACGAGTGCATAGGCATCTTTTGGGTGAGCTCGCTCCATCGTAGGCCCCATCTATGCCCTCGGGCTAATCTCGGACCAAGAGCAAGCCCTTAAGTAATAAAAAAAAAATAAGACAAAAGCTTAACAAAATGAATACTACACATATCCTCAATCAATAGCGACCTACGTAGTTCACGATTGAGGTCAATCTAGTTTTATTTGTCCATGATTGTGTGACGATAGTCCTCATCGACGCAAACGATTGATTTATGAACATGTAATAAGGGGCCCGACCATGACACGTCACGTATCAGACTTTTATTAGCGCGCAGTTCTCTCAATTGAACTGTTGTTATCCTCGTAAATTGCAGGCTATTAATAGAAATTAGCTAATTGAAAATGGGGTTATTTATAAAAGGCAATTTTAATTCAGTAACAATAATCAATAAAAAATATATACTTAATAATCATAAGTTGTGTATTGTATAATCGATTTTAGCACTTGTTTTATTGACATAGAATAAATTGTGACATGTAATTTTATTTTTATTACTAGAACTTTCTTCACTGAAACTACTATATGTTGTGGAGGTCAGATACCCCGTTATATCCTGTAAAATACCTGTATTCTATTGTATCCAATCTGACTGGAAGCAGACCCAGACATAGTAGGGTAAAGGCTAGACAGATAAAAAGAAAATAAAACAATAGGGATGTTGACTACATCAAAAGAATGACATTCTGTTTAGTCCGTCTGTTAGACAGTCCAAAAATACTGGACACATATTTTTTGCTTGATCAAATTAATAACAAAATACAAAGATAAAGAGCATCAAAGTTCCGGAGAGGGGGCTTGTGACGTCACTTCTGAGTAAAAATTATACAAAGGCGTGACGTTTCACGAAACTTCAACGCACTGTATTGTCGTCATTTTCTGTTTACGAGAAAAAAGAAAAAATACGTGTCCCAAATTATTTGATTATCTAACTGACGGACTAATTACTTTTTTTTTGTCATCTCGCCTATTTCTACATTAGATTTTACACTACAATATTTACAACCTTTACACTAAAGATATTAAAGTTACAGCTGTAAGTCTAGGAATTCTTAAGCCAAAATACATGACAAAGACAATAATAATTTCAGAGGATCAAGCCATCAGCAATCCCAATAATCCTGGAGTCTTTACAAGTGTTGTCTGCAGTGGCCTTCCACCACCTTGAAGATCTGTTACATGGCCACATCACCCTGCTAGGGGACATCTTGAGCGAAATGCTGCAGCATGAACATCAAGATGTCGTGCTACAGACAGCCAGTGCCATTAGTATTATTGGAGATGGTATACAGAAACTTGGTAGGTAATTTTCTCTTTTGTGCTTTAATGGTGCTACTGCACTTGGCGTATTGGCATCGTTTGCGTGTTCGATGCAATGTAATATGAATCTTATTTTGAAAATTCTAGAGCATACTTTTCAAATATTTTTCAAAATACGGCAAGTGAAGTCAAGTCAAATTGTAATTATCGCTCTGTATTCATGAAGATTTGTTGTCTGCTAAAATAGTGTTTGAAAAATTAAACGTATACATTTATATACACAAATTAAAAGGATCTGAAAGCTCTTCCATGTAATCCGATTAGATATCGCTACCATGCATCTAATATTGAGGACGTGTAAGCGCGATGTTGTGGTATATTAAACAATAAAATACACTGAGAACATTATAATATTACCTTTTTTGTCCCTAATTAGTTGACTGGCCAGAAAATCGGCTATTTGATTGCAAGAGACTTGATTTTAAATTAAATTATTACAAAATATCTTAACGTCGTAACAATGCAAACAGTTTTCCTTTTCCTTTTTAAATAATTGAAACCGTAGTTCGAGATATTTCCCTATTTTTTTTTATTTTACTTAAAATACTATGGACACGAATTTTAATTACTATGGACACGAATAAAAATGCTTGGTTGGGTGCTGGTCCTGCTCCACAGCCACCTAGTCTCACAAATTAGGAATGTTTGGAAGAGAAATATGCTAAATAGCCCCTAAATTGACATAAATAACTTATACTGTTATACATATTTTTAGATTTCAGATTAAAACTTTTGTTTTATATATAATTTAAAAGCATTATTTCCAAAATCAGAATTGTTAATCATTGGAAGATAGAAAATGTTTGTTATCCCTTTAAATTGTTGACATGAATATTCAAGATCGTTATTATTATTATTTTATGGGTAATTAAATTTCACCCATTTATGTTTATTTACAGTACAAAACTTTGGTTTGTGTAATTTAAATGCATATTTGAAATTTTGTAAATGTGATTACGATGCAGTGATTTATTACGATAGTTCTCTACTGACACAAAACACAAATAGACATGGCGGTTAGGAGCATTGTCATGCTCGCTCAAAAAGTCTCGCTGATGGTGGCAAGTGCGTTGGATCATTCGGTTCCCTTCAAAATGGTTGAGCTAAATGGTGCTGATGCCACGCGTCATGCTCGTGAACGGGCGCTGTCAGTTGAGATGGGTCATCTCTTAACTGCCATGACTTTTTAAATTTGACTTTTTATTTTAATTTTGTATATAATTATTTTGTTACATACTTACATTGTTTTCACATGTAGAAGCAACAAAAAGAAAATGTAACCAAGATTTTGTAAAACATGATTTTTTTTTAAAGAGTGTCCGTGGAGTTTCTTGCCTGTTCTTCTCCATAGAGATCTACGTTTTGGAACAGGCAATTAGCGTCACTTTTCTTTTCTGACTAACCGACCGACTCTTTTGACAATTCATAAGTACCTGTAAATGGTCTAAGTGAAATAAATGCTTTGAATTGAATTCACTAAATTTTTTTTGTTCTCTAAATTAGTTGGCCACGACTGCATATCTATTTACTTTCAGTCGCTTAGTTTACAATGACTATATCTATAACAGTTTATTTCTTATTGCTCTTACTGGAACCGAAAATCTATACAACCTCCTTTATTATCTCAACAGAGCAAATAGATCGAGCACCACCCCTGGCCCATTGTCTCTACATGTGGGGGAAGTTGGTAACACCATTGTCTACTGTTCTGCAGTGCCACGACACGTCCCCGGCTAAGGCCGTGGTCTGTGACTGCATCGCCAATATAGGAGAGAGGTCCTTCAAAGAATTACCGGTAAGTTTATATTGAAACTTTGTTTTTAAACTTACAAGACCGAGTTCCGTTTGCGGGAAATCAAAAGCGAGAAGGTCTGGCAATCAGTCTTATCAAGAGACAGTGCCGGATTTAAGCATAGGCAACATAGGCAGTTACCTATGTTGATTGCCAGAAGAAGGGGGCGGCCACCACACCCAAAATAAAAAAAAACGAAATTGGCTCAGCAGAACCAAAAAAAGAAATTGGACGAAAACTTATTTTCTTCTCTAAAATAATTTAAGTTGTTTTGATAGAAATTTTTAACAGTTAACATTAAACGATTCTCATTGATGGTCTCTATCATATGCTCTGCCTATGGATAGCCAAAATCTAAATCCCGCGCTGCCAAGAGATAACATATAACCGGCGGGGTTATTACCTATGAAACAGCAATGAGCAATACTTGCGCAGTGATCGCGCGATCACCGCGCGATCGTCAAAAAAAATCGTATTATGTATGAACCGATTGCTAATCGCTTGCCTGATTGCTCCACAGAGGCAGCACTATCGCTATTTTGCTATTTGACGTGACGTATTTTGAATTGACGTTTGAGCAGCAAAGAACAATGAGCGGTTTCGTCCCAAGTGCTGTAACATTTTCCTACCTATATCGTTTGAAAGATCTCAATCAGTGTTATGTTTTTTTGTATGGGCGTAACTCTGTATCTCGTGCAGGGAAACTGTTATAGTGGTTTAATTTATTTGATAAAAATATTGAATAAAACTTAATTAATTAGTATTTCAATGCCAACAGGTCTAAAACAAGTGGATAAAACCACACTGTCGACCTACTCTAACCCAACACCCCCTCTCCCACCGTGTACCACACGCTGCCATATTGTATGCGCAGGAGCAGCGAACGATATTTTATGAGACAGCGCTATACGTTAGAAAGAGATGATTGCCGGTGCCCGTAGCTATGCCATTATTTATCTAGCGCTATATGCACAGCACAGTCAGTTTTTTGTAGCTGTGCTGTACTTTCGTGTTTCAAATTGTTACTCTGCTGTTTTTTTATTGACGACTTTTAATTTTAAAGGACTTCTGGTGTTTCTACATTTGTACTTGTGCTCACATAATGAGTTTCATTTGGTACCTTGGCTGGGCTAGACATCAGCCAAGCATATTGTTACCCGCGACCTTTTTGGATGATATTATCATAGATAATAACCACTATTAAAAGCAATTTGCATATGTTTAAGCCATACTCTTACATAAGGGTATTATTTCTTTGTTATTTATGTATTTGACACACACAAAATGTAATAAATTATGATTAAAGCATTATTTAAAACAAAAACCTTTTTTCTCTGAAGCCCAATAACTTTTGACCTGCATGCAATTACTATAAAAACTTGGTATATTAATCATAAAATAGGTAGCTTAAATGATTATGTTTATACTAGTTGCAACTTGTTACAAGGGTTGGGACGCATCTCATACAATAATGCCCATTGTCCTTTTGCTAAATTATCGCGATCGCTCGGCTATTGCAAGATACGTAATCCCAGTGCCGGTTGGCGTTGCTAAGGTCTGAGCCGACTTTAAAATAATTGAGAAACCACTCACTAGTAAGATGACCGTGAAACTAGCAGCACTGTAAAAGACAGGTATCATATAATAAGGATGAAGACTGCATAAAAAAATAGCATGTTTAGTCCGTCCGTTAGACCGTCCAAAAATAATAGACACAAAGTTTTGCTCAAAATAATAAAAAATGCAAAGATAAAAAGCATCAGATTCCGGAGTGGGGGTTAGTGACGTCACTGTTCAGTAAAATTGTACCGATTTTTTTGGTTTACGAAAAAAAACCATACATGTCCCAATTTGATAATCTCTACCTGACGGACTAATTAGATTCTTTTGTCGTCTCACCTATTTAAATCACAATCTAAAAAAAGTTTGATGGAGCCTCTGGCCTAGATAAAGTTTATCAGTTAGTTTTGCGCACGCGAACAGTTACCGTTTGACCTTACATCAATGTGACTTCACGCGACTTTGCTAGCGATAACACATTTTATACTACGTAAGCGTTTGATACACATGTTAAGTAATATAAAAGTCACTAACCCCCAGTAAGCTCAAACACTAAGCTCTATCGATAAAATCATCGTGTAAGTAAAATTATGACATATTTTTGACAGGTTAAATCTGAGATTCGAATGCAAGTCTTATGAAAATGGGCTCTCTATTCATCAACTGCGTAGGTTAGTTTAAATAAGACCCATAACACGTTCTCTATACGTTTTTGAACCAACGCTAATGATTTTAAGTAATGCTGATTTGTTTTTTGTAGCGCCACCTCCAGGTGCTATGCTGCACGCTTCTGATTGGCTCGTGCAGTGATGAGGAGGCTACTGTGCGTGCTGCCGCTGTGCGGGCCTTGGCCATGCTCGTCATGTACCGGACTTTGAGAGAAGTTAGTATTCCTAAACCACCTTCAATAACCTACATAACTTCTATAACATGTTTGAGTTTACACTTGAGTAATTATTAAAGGGTTAAGGTAATGAAGAGAAGTTAAGAAGAGAACGCGCTGTAAGGCTGTTAGTCCATCGCCGCCGTCTCCGTCATGGAGTTCGATTATGAGGTGACCTGACGTGCGGTGGACACGCGGCTATAGTAAATGTATGCATCGGTGACGGGTAAACTGCCTGGGGTCTTAGTAAAAAGCCTTTATAGTTAGCAAATTGAAGGTCAACTATACGAAACTATAGCCATTGAAGTAAAGAAAAACATATATTTGTGAAAAAGTTTGTCACACTTGTACCTAAATAAAAAGCTGTCTGTTTGGGCTTCTTGTAAAAAAATCAAAAAGCCGAAACAGACAGCTTATAAAAGTAGTGTATACCTGCGACAGAATGTTATATAGATTTAGACAGTAGATTATAGAAAGAGAGTTTAAAACACTAAAAAATGCAGCCATTAGAAATGAAAGAAAATATAATGGGTTACATTGACCCAAATAAATTGGCATAAGGTCAGAAGGATGATGATACTGACACTAATAGATGAGGAAGAAGGTTAACGACTGAGCTTTTAGACTATTTTATAAACAAAGTTTGAAATCCTACAAACAAATAGAATCTGTCAGTCAATGTGTCAGACGTATTTACTTTATAGAAGTACTCTAATGTGTGATCTGAATTCTACGATCTGCGATTTAAATAAACACGTCTTCGTCACGAGGTTAGGTTAATTAGCCAATTGATCTGCTATAATGAATCATGGAATACAGTATTTTACACCATCATCAATTGACGTACTTTTTAAAAGCTGTCAAAACGCAATTGTCCCATAGATTTTGTTTGGCAATGTCACTTTATGACGTCACTAATATAACATTTCAGTTAACTAACTATTTATTGATTTCAAAGCAACTACAAATCAAATATTGCATTAAATTAAATATAAACCGCATTTTTTGGGCTAAAATTCAGAGAGGTTTTATAGAAACTGTGTCTTACCCAATCACACATAACTTAGTGAATCTGCCTTTGTTTGTGTCCAGCCAAACTGTTACAGCGTGTTCACTAAGGGCACACAATGCCGTTAACCGCTTAAAATTTTCAATCTTATGCTCATTGACATAAAGTCTACAATATTTAAAAAAACTGCATCTTCTTTTTGACGGTCTTTTTTGTGGCTACTTTTGATTATGTTCCGCCATAAAATAACGCTATTCTTTTGTTTCAGGACATCTGTTTCGTGAGTGACTGCGGTGAGAACATCGTGCGTGCCTTAGCAGAACCTACCCTGGTGGTTAGAACTAAGGCGGCCTGGGCGCTGGGCAACCTGTGTGACGCTCTCGTCTTGAATGTGTGAGAGTACTTACTTCATAGTGGTTGCTGGTGAAAGAAAATTATTCTTCTTTTGCTCAAATATGAGAGCATACTATGGAGTGGCATCAATGAAGTTGGCTAACATATTTACGAATGAACGTTATATACAGGGTGTCCCACGGCTATGCCACATGGAGGGAAAGTACCTTAAATATTGCAGATAGAACATTTTCCTGAAAGAAGACATTACTTGGCTTTAAAAAAAAATTAAACTGTACTCTTAGTTATTAAATAAATACATAGTTGAACCGGGAATCGAACCTGTTACTCGAGAAAATTAATCAGCCTGTAGTTTTATCCTACCGATCGAAAGGCTTCATCACAAGGATTATTTTTTGCAAAATAACATAGTGTCAAAAATAAAAGAAAGACCATGTATTTTAACATTTTTAATTCAAAATTAGTTAATTTTCATATGCTCAAAATGAGTCCCTTCTTCTTGAATACAAAGTGATGACTTTTGATTGTTTCATTCACTGACGATTTTTTGGTCTTGTTGTGGTGGATATTTATTTATTTAAAGGATGTGTACTACTCAAATGGGTAGATTAATTAGTAATAAGTAGTTATTATTGACAATTGTATGTCCTTACGGCAATGTAAGTTTTCACTTTTTTAAACGAAATTTCACATCAAATGTTAAAATTCCCGGTCTTCCTTTTATTTGTGACACTATGTTATTTAGCAAATATAATTCGTATGATGAAACCTTTCAATCGGTATAATAAAACAACAGGGTGATTATTTTTCCTCGTGGAACAAGTTCGATTCCCGGCCGAACTATTTCATTATTTAAATATCTATGAATGCAGTATAAATTGTTTTCAAAATTCAAATAAAGTCTTCTTTTATTAAAATGTTCTATCTACAATATTTAAGGTACTTTCACTCCATGTGGCATAGCCGTGGGACAGCCTGTATACTCTTATGTCCATATATTTTTTTCATCTAAAATGTTTGAATTGTATATGTGGCTGGCATTTTTTATAAATCTGCTATACGTCCGCTGTTCCGACTCGAGCAAGTTAGGTAGGAGGCATCATGGTTATTTTTTAAAACCATCTAGAAATTAATGCTATTCGGATTATATTTGACATTTTACCAATTTACGCCGTATGTAACATGCCAAATATAAAATGCCTGCAACAAATATATGGGACTATTTTCCGGGTATGACTTGTCAAATCCAGTGGGCCTAGTTGAGTTTTCAACTCACTTTACCTAACTTTGTCTAGTAAGGTTTCTACAGAATTTACTGAAATTCTGACTGTATTTTTTTTAATAAAAGTAGTCATAAAACCAACCATGCACAAAAAAAATTGGATAGCTGCTGAATGTAGCGAAACAGACCAATCTCTGATATGATTCCTTTCTGTATCAGGGAGGACCCAGACTGCGATGACATAGACGATGTCCTGTTGGTGCGTCTGTTAGAGGTCAGCATCCAGTGCGCACTCGACAATGATAAGGTAACCCCTACCAAAATAATTTGTGTTTACGCTATTAATTCTTATCGCGCAGTAGTTGCGTCTGTCTTACGCACGAATATAGTCCATTCATGTTTTGAATGATATAGGACGTAAAAAAATATAATATCACGCGCATGATTCATGATTGTTTAGGCTGTGAGGAATTGTATTAAACCATGAGCTTCAGGGTCAATGTTATTTACATAATAATGGTCTCTTGTGTCTACTTTTATCAGTCCGTGTTTTGATTTATCGTAGACAATGGTCACATAGATCTAGAATCGTCCGTATCTAATATTTTTTTTAGTTGCAGTTTTGCTACGATGATTGATCACGAAATCACTTTTTAAAGAATATATTTTCGGAAAATACAGAATTTCAGAAATTATATTTTTCTGTACTAGCAGGAATATTTTCTAATAATAAAGTATATATGTTGACTTTTCAAAATTGTGAAAGGTTCGCCATCAGGGGACAGAAATATTCTTGCCCAAGCCTTGGGGAAGCCTAAAATATTCTTTTCATTTAAATAAGAAACCAGCAAACCACATAAATACTACTCCAACAGCTATTAAATTTTTAGGATTAACCGTAACAAAAAAAATGTTATAAAAGGAAACTAAGGGTTTCTTCTGTAACATGGATTCGTCATAAAAAATTTGAAGAAAACCATAATGGTAGTCCATATACCTTTAAAGGAAAACGATAACAGCCTAGATAACTTTGTTAGTTAAAGAGTTTTTACTTGAGAAATGCAGATAATACCAAATCTCGACATAGTGCAGTAATACGTAACCGGTGCAAGTCGGGCCTATATTAGCTTGTACAGGGCTCGCCAGTGTTGGCTATAAAAATAATACAAGCCATGCAGCGGGAGACTAGTACTAATGAATATTAACTTCTCTTTATCGCATTGGATTGACTTTATCACTGTCGGTTGCAACTAACACAATTATCTGTTACAGACTCGTGCTAACAGGAGTTAAAACATAACACTACTTATTTGAGCAATCTTGCACACAGAAAGCAAAACTATTATACGTTACTTTGTGATTTAGACTAAATAAAATAAACTGTAACGGTCTATACAAAGTTACAAGTGATAATCATTAGTCACACATCCTCTTATCCGTTACTTTATTCTCTAGTTACATTCTTAAAATACATTTGTTATGAAAATCTAGAAAATAAATTGTATCAAGGGTCACTATGTGACACGAGGTCCCTAGTTTGCAGCACGTGGTCAACGTTATCACTATATTATAATGTTAAAACATTCCTTATCAGCTAGTCTATGGAAAGTTTCCCGGACCGTTATCCATATAGGATGTACTCTAATTAAAACAAGCGTAAATGTCGCGGTTGAGTAATTCTGAACCCGATAAAAAGATAACGTAATCTAATCTTTTAATCTTTTTTGTCGGTCAAAGTGGAGTACACTTTCAGGCCTTGATCCATGCATAAAACTAGGTTTCAATAAACTGAGGCTCGGTTTGGGTTAATGATGGAGTGTGATGAAAAAAGTGGTTCGTGCATGTTAAAACAAATTAAAACTAAACAACATGCGTGACTTTTTTTTTACATAAAGGTGTTAAAACAAAACGATGGAGTTCAATGTCTTATGTTATTCTGACTAAGCAACATTAACCTTGAAGTTTCAGCGACTAAGGTGTTTTATTTTTAAAACGAAATGATATTTTATATCCCATCGGCATGTTCTCGTATAACAATTGCTTGCATTTCAGACAGATCTGCTTGTTCAGGTCTAGCTTTTGCTTTTACAATTGTCGGTTAGGTACATTGAACTTAATCGTAGTCGCGGGTCAAAAATATACAGGGTGGAAAGTTTTAATGGGCCCTAGAAGAAAACTACTTTAAATCGTTAAGACAGATTATTTTACTCAGCGGAGGAATTCCAGCGAAATTTCGAAAAATTTGGAATGCAGTTTTTTCTTTTTATAAATAAAAGATTGTCTCCTTTAAATAAAATTATCTATCTTAACCACTTAAGGTAGTTTTCTTCCAGGGTCCATTAAAACCTGTTCACCCTGTATGTTTAATGTGCTTGTTAAAATATATGTGCTTAATTATCCAGATCCCAAATATTTTTTTAATGTTGCCCCACACTAGTTACCAATATAATTATTTTTGTAACATTCATGCAGACAGCTGATTTGCATTTATGTAGTTTGATTCAAGAATAAATAACTACTAAATGACTACTTTCTAATAACCATAAATAACTCTTCTGCCAAATAGGTAAAAATGAGTGCGACTCGCGGCCTTGGCAATCTGCTGCGTTTGATAAAGAACGAGAATCTGGTCCGAAATTCGCAATTAAAGCCCTTATGCGAGACGGCAATAGGGAAGCTTTTGGATTGCGCGTGTAAAGTGAACAATATGAAGGTGCGGTGGAACGCTTGCTACGCGATGGGCAATGCAATGAAGAATGAGCAGTTGTTCACTTGTTTTAGTGGATGGCAGGTGAGATATCAGCAAGGTTAAGTAAAGACTGCCCTTGGATTAATCTACATAGTTCCCTCACCTATAATAGCAAGGTCTAGGTTTGGTATCTAAATACGCCGCCAAACAGCGTCGTTGTGTTTTAAACTAAGCGGAACCATCATGTCTATCATACCAGTGTAATTTCAGGCAAATGAGACTTTTTCTTTATCTCTCTCTCTTTTTTGGCAACCCACAAAGATACCACCAGAGTATTGATCAAAGAAATTACCTAAAAGTAACTATTTCTACATTACAGCCTATTATATGAGAGATCTATAAATCTGTCAATCTTCATCTCGTGATTGTGCTTACCGTCTCTCATTAAACTAAATTCACAGATACTTTTATCTTCTCTAGGGCCAAGTCTACTTCAGCCTGTGTACTCTAACCAAAGAGTGCAAGAATCTGAAGGTCCGTATCAACGCGGCGACGGCGTTGCGCGCGCCGCCTGCGCGTACGCACTACGCGGAACACTACGTCACGGTGTGGAGGGGGGTACTCGCAGCCATGGAGAATGCGGCCGATGTCGATGACTTCAACGAGTATAAGCATAAGGATAATCTTATTGAACAGGTGGGAAAATAGGCACGAAATGTACTCTAATAGCAAAGCGTTTATAATTTAAATATTTTTAATTCTTTTCCATTCCGCTTGTCCTTTAATTTGTTTCATATTAAACCTTCAAACACACGTGTTTCGAAACACAAAAGTGTAGTTTCGAGTTTAGGAAGACAATGGCAGCCAGACAGCCGGCTGTCGCTTGGTCGTCGGAAGGTTAATTACAATTATTAAAAATAAGTTTAGCGACTTTTGCTGATCGTACTTAGTTTACTATTCATTTGAAATTTTGTCTATTTGCGTTAATGCATCTGGAAAATATTTCCTTTAATTAAATTTTAATATTCTGAAATCTTTATTCTGATTTCTTGTTATGTAATAAATGTATATGTAATGAAAGAATCTCCAACAACGCCTTCTCAATTGTTTCAGCTATGCGTAACTCTAGCCCACCTCTGCTGCCTACTCACACAAGCGGACCTGACAGACATTCTAGATCCTCTCATCTTCCACTACGACTGCGCTAAGGCCACCTTCACACAAGTCTGTCACAGGCTGCCGCCGGAAAACGCATCGTGTCTGCGAATCCTACAGGCTGCTAAATATGTCACCGTCGACTTAACGGCGACTAATGAAACGCAGATGCAAGCGTTGAGTATGTTGCAGGATATATTTATATGGGACATGTAGATTATATATGAGTTCATTAGGCGATATAGCCGCGGACCAATGCTAAGATGTAGGAAAGACTCCTACTTGAAGTACTGATAGTCACTACTTACACTGAAGGGTTATAAAAGAGTAAGGATAACCTAGAAATACTCGATTCTGACTAAAGTAATAATGAATCATATTTGTTTAAATCTCAGTTAATCTCGCAGGGGATTATTAATGAACACGGTATCTTATGTAAATATTTAAGAGTAAGTATGTAATGAATCAGAGATTTTTTTTCTGTCTTCTATTGAGATAGTTCTAGACTAAAGCAGAATTTCGGATTCCACTTTGAACTGGAACAAAATATGTTGAAAAATCTTGCGATTGTCATAAAATGAAACATTTATCTAAAAGTCATTATATTGTGCTCTTTTTCCAAGATTTTTAAATATTTCTGTCGAGTTGTATTAAAAGCGATTTTAATCTTTTGAGGCTATTATTGCACAGATTTTTTTTTTTAACATCTGCACTTGGATGTCATGATTGAACTCAACTTATTTTTTAGACTAACTAAATTATCCAAGCTAAATAAATTGTTTGCATTGCTAATAATATTACAAACCCATGAAATTAGGGCACTTGTTATTAAATCCAGCTTGTTATCACTGTGAACAAATAAATAAAACAATTTTGTTTAAATAGGTTGTATGACGCGACATTTTCTTATGCTCAGGACAAAGTCTCGTATTTCCTTATTGAGCTACAATTTATATAAATTTTCAGTAGATTGCCCATGATTGAATAATAATAGCGTTTATCAATTTGTTTTTTATTTAAATTATGACGTCGGCGTCGTTGCCGTATGAAATACGTCAAACAAATTAAAGCATTTCTTATGTAATCATAGGCAAAAATTATGCACTTCGCTTCTAGTAAGATTTGCGAATTACATTATAATAATATCACGTAACTATGTATAACTTTTCCATCTATTTATTTGTCTAATAAAATATATACAGGCATAATATAAAAATAAATATAGCTAAATTAAAACAGTATAACTTAAATAAATTTTACCAACTATGAAATAAGAAAATTATTTATTTGTTTGTTTTTTTATTGTTTTATTACTCACTGAAATAAATTTTATTTAATATATGTTTTTGTTTTATTTTATTGAAGTCAATGTGACCTAATTGTGGAAATTCATATAGGTAGCTAGCAGCGGCAATCTTGAACCAACTTAATATTGTTATAGGCGGCATTGAAATATTTTATTTAATATTAGTTGTCGCGGTATCATACGTGTCTTTAGTTTCTGCTCCGCTCCCGTTGATTTTAGCGTAAATGATATTATGAAGCCTATAACCCTCCTCGATAAATGTTATCTATACTTATAATAAAACTGTAGAGAGGTCAATTCTGTACATTGAATATATATTCAAAATTTTTATTGGAGGATGATGGTGATCGATACTGATGCCAAAAATGCAATTAGTAAATTTTTTGTCTGTCTGTCTGTCTGTCTGTCTGTCTGTCTGTATGTGCACGCATGGGTTAAAAACTACTGAAGGGATTTAAACCAAACTTGGTACGATTGTAATCCATACTTCCGGGCAGGTTATAGGCTATATAACGTAACGCTAAGACACATAGGAGCCGAGCAGTAATGAAATATTTGACAAAAACGGGGAAAAAATGTTCCTTTTGAGAGATTCCGTTGCGTGCGCTTCGTAAATGGTAGAAGTTACGCAAAAATCATGTACTAAAGAATTGTTTCTCTTAAAAAGTTCTAAAAAAAAGTCCGCGACAGCATATGTCTAATATTTATAGTTCACTCTCTATAACCATTTCTATGGCAATGAAATTAGCTCTAAGATAATTCATGATTTGCCAGGGTGTTTTAATGAATATAGTATTAATCCTAATCGATGTAAATTCGTTATCCAATAAAAGTTTTTAATTATGTACAAAACAGTCGTTTACATCATTAAATTTCAATAAATAATATCTTCGGAGACATCACAGTTTTAAAATTACTCCGCAGCAATATAATAATGGTACGTACAAGCAGTAACAAAGCTGGCCGGCTTTGCAAGATATTCGTAGCTTATTCATCAGAATAACACATAATATTGTTCTTCATTACATTGCGCCATGAGCCACGGAAGCCAATCAGTAACCAAAAACCTAACATAACGCGGCTACGCGAGGATTGTGCCTAAGTGGTGACCTCTCGCGCCCGTTGCTGGTTTAGGTCATGCTCCGGGGCGAGACTGAACGGGAATCCGTCACCTCCTTCTGCGAAAAAACAGTCATGCTGAGGGAGCGTCAAGCTATGCGCGGGTCTACGGACGGCGAGCGATGGGTAGCTCGCCGCCCGACTAGGACCAGTGTCGACGGCACGTTCGTTCCACGCGCGCCTCAGCGAGCAGTCAGCACGTGACGGGGCCCTCTAGGGCTAATGCCAACCGAGGTTGCGGAATAGTTCTAATTGTTACCGTGGCCCCGGAACATAAAGGGCAACCGAAGGAACAAGGGTGGGTATTAGTCAGTAAAAGTCTGCCACTCCTCATGACAAGTCATTTGATCAATTCCCATCCTTTAATTAAAAAACATAACGCGGGTGAAACTGCGGTATATAATTACACATTAAACTCACTGACTAATATTAAACGCGTTTGTTATTTAACTAACTACAGACATGAAACTTGGAAGGTTTATTCTTTGTGAAGAGTAAATAGCCACTAATCATTTAACACCTTCAGGGTTAAAATAGTGGACAGAAGTACGACATACACGCAGGCGAAGCCGCGGGCGAAAGCTAGTCGAAGAATAAAATCAATACTAATATAAAGAGTGATTTAATAGGCGAGACGACGAAAAAAAAGTAATAAGTCCGTCAGTGAGATTATTAAAAAAAATATTACACGTATTTTTTCTTTTTTCTCGTAAACGAAAAATGACAACGATATAGCGAGTCGAAGTTGCGCGTGACGTCACGATCAGATACAATTTTTGAAGCACGGTGACGTCAAAAGCCCCCACTCCGGAACTTTGTTGCTCTTTATCTTTTTATTTTTTTATTATTTTGATCAAGCAAAAAATACGTGTCCCGTATTTTTGGACTAAACAATGCCATTTTTTTATGCTGTCGTCGTTTAAATTGAATGGACTCCGAAACTACTGAACCGATTTGAAAATTCTTTCACAAATATAAAGCTACGTTTTAGTGAGTAACATAGGCTGTACCTAACATATAACCACGCTATGACCAACAGAACCGGAGCATCAATAGGAAATGAGGTGAAACTGGGTAAAAATAGGTCCCTTCCCCTTCGGGGGATGCCTTCGATATCACTAATGTTAATATTTAGGAAAAATGAAAATGTCATCAGCCCAGGGTAGACTGGAAATGGAAACAGTCATAACCAATAGCCTAACCGCGTGGTACAGTTAATAATTATAAAAATCCTAATCTTAAATTTTTTATAATTATTAACTTTGTGTAACATATAACACCACGCTATGACCAACAGGACCGGAGCATCAATGGGAAATGAGGCGAAACTGGGTAAAAATAGGTCCCTTCCCCTTCGGGGGATGCCTTCGATATCACTAATGTTAATATTTAGGAAAAATGAAAATTTCATCAGCCCAGGGTAGACTAGAAACAGTCATAACCAATAGTCTAACCACGTGGTACAGTTAATAATTAAAAAAAAATTAAGATTAGGATTTAGGACGTTCATCCTAATAACTTTGACTATGGACGTGAAATAGTAGTTACAAGTAAGTAGTGCAATTACCTAGCTTCTAACAAGTCGTAGTACAAGGCCGGTCACAGGAAAGAAAATAAAATTAGTCATCAGTCTACATATTCGAGACACGACAAGAAACGTATCATCGTTGCTACGTCTCCGCATTTAGTTAAAGCCAAATAAATGCTTGTAAACTTTCCGTCGCGGAATCCGTGAACAATATTATTTTGTCCTGTTCGGTTGTATTATTATACGCTGTATTGTTTACCACATCAGAATGGGAAAAAAACCTAAGTAGTCGAGTGTTCGGCGGTATCTGCAAATCAATGACCTATCTGTGTAATTCGTAGTCTGCTTGGTAGGTAATACACACGAGTTATCTGGGGGCCTACCAAAAAAAAGGATAATAAAATTGACAGCACATAGAACAAGAAAAAAGTAGGTAGTATATACCTCCAAAACTTCATCTGTTAGGTATTTAATTAAAGTTAACTTAACATGTCTCGTTATTTCAAATTGTCATTTTTTTTATAAGTACACAAAAAAATAACCGCCTTCAAAAACAAAAAAATAACTTGAAATTCGGAAGCCAGTGGCCCTCGTTGTTTGTTGTTTTGCATTGCCACCGACTTCCAAATTTCAGGTTATTTTTTTGTTTTTAGTTTTTAAATCGGTTGTTTTTTTTTAAACGTTTAAAAAATAAAAATATTTTCAATTAGTACTAAACAAATGCGAAGTTAACTTATCAACAAGTTTTATATAGGTAATCTTTGTATGTCTTGTGCATTTTTTTTAGTTAAATAATTTTAAACAAATGGTTACTTTATATGGTACCTACTTTTTTAGTTTACTTATTGACGGTAAGTACTTAAGTACAATCTAATTAATATGCAATTATGTAACAAAACAGCATTAACATTAAATTGTATGATCTGGAACGTAGTAAATCTAAGTAATTAAACTAATTATCTTGGTTAAAGAGAAAGAAATGTGTAATTCACTAGCGATGAGCGAATTTAAACGTGCAGAGGTATTTTGTTATTTTGAAAGAATTACTTTCTCCGAGAATTAGAATCGAACTTTCAGGTCATCTCAATTCCGCTTCGATTAAACCTTCGAACACACGTGATTCGAGACACAATAGAAAGACATTGTTGCTGATTCTCTTGTTCTCAAACTTAACTAAATTTAAGTTAAATGCATCTTTCTCTTTCCATGTCCAAAGAAAAGGACAGAAGATACATTTTAGTTTAATCCTGTCAAATTAGACAGCGCCTGAAGAAAATTGACGTATATTTAGACGCCATGTTTTTAAATCGCGTCTAAATTATCTATGGAGTGTCTAAATTTGACAGAACTTAACAAATTTTTATCTTCTGTCCTTTTCTTAATTAAATGGAAAGATAAAGATGCACTTAACTTAAATTTACGTTAGTTTGTGACTAAGAGAATCGGCACCAATAGCAACCCGACAGCCGACTGTTGAAAGGTTACCGGAATTCTAATTAAAGTACCTACATGTGACTGTTTTTTTTTAAATTAATTATGCCTACACACACTTGTTACACACTTGTTATGTGTTTAGACAGAATCAATTTGTGTACAGGTAATGCATGTTAAAAAACTATGCAAATGAACTTATTTATCTATCGTCTCGAATTCAACGTAACCTAGTTATTTTAAGCAAGTTATTTCTTTCATTGACCTCAATAGATCCAGACAAGGGTACAAATAATCTGTCTAGATAAAATAGACTAGTCGCCACAATTTCATGCGAATTAAGTTTGATCGCTACTGAAGCCGTATACATAACAACGAGTTAGTGCGTAGATTAGGTACAGACGCACAGTCAAGCGCGTGCCATAATATACTTAAATTTTCAGCAGCTGCTTTAGTTATAGCAATAACGGCTATTACCAATCCATACTAATATTATAAATGGGAAAGTGTGTCTGTCTGTTTGTCTTTCTTTCACGGCAAAACGGAGCGACGGATTGACGTGATTTTTTAAGTGGAGATAGCTGAAGGGATGGGGAGTAACATAGGCTATTTTTTGTCTCTTTCTAACGCGAGCAAAGCCGCGGGCAGAAGCTCGTAAGTTATATTATATCGGTGGATTATGTTACTAAAGATAGATTTTTGACATAGGCTCGCAAGAACATGTCAAAATTGTATCATTGTATCTTTAGTAAGCAAATTCGCTTATAAATAGGTAGTTTATGGAGGGCTGTAAGTGGAGTTGATTTTCCTTTTAAAATTTGATATTGGCCGAATAGTCAACATTGATTTTACTTGGCATTATATAAAAAAGTAATAGATTTCGCAGATCGAAATCCAAATGTTACCACAGACAGGAAATTGTCCAAACGTAAATGTGAAATGTAGCAATCACAATATTGTCAATAACGTGTGAACTTGATAACATCCGGCTTTACCTAATTAAACCGTTTCAGAGGCCATTGACGCAAATAGCGTCTATCTACGGGGCACTCACACTTTCTGATACGGGTTTCAGGGGTTACGTGTGCTAAGATTAGAACTTTAATCTAGAATTAATGAAGTTTTCAGACCTTACTAATATTATAAACGCGAAAGTTTTTATCTATGGTCGTATATATTTTATATAAATGTTTGTTACTCTTTCACGCGAAGACCGATGAATGGATTTTGATAAAACTTTACAGAAATATAGCTTGTACATCACTCACGCGACGGAACAGTTATGAAAGACGCTAACCACGTAAAACTGTGGGGACAGCTAATATAGATAATACTAATATTTAGTTAAAACGTAGTTTTGAAAGCTATAAGCCACTTATAGCAGTTGCTGCCCAGACACTTGCGCGCTGGTAAATCAGTCCGTTTGCCTACCCACATTTGATTCAGATCACTCTTTTTTTTAAAACAATACATTATTCTTTTCCTGTAGATTGTACCGACAAAAAAGGCAACTATGGATAAAAGTAGGTAATGGTTAATTGGTTCAATCGGAAGCGGCCTTGTGGCTCAGATGGCCTTATTCACAACGAGGAACTTCGTGTCGTGAAGGAAGAGTTGAGTTATCACAAAACGTAGTTAAAGGCTTTATTTACTTACTGATGCCTTCCAGTGCCTTCCCAAGTAACACAGAAAGCATTTTAACAAACGAAAATTAAACTTATGCAAAACTTAAGGCCCGTATAAACTTTTATATAAGTTCACCGAGCATCTTGACGCTTTATATTGGCATTTCAAAACCGTTTAGATGCTTTATACTGTATAACGGTTGGATAATGGTATATCAAAATGCTTTTCTGAAGCCTTTAGTTTCAGTGCAGCAAACCACAATGCTGTTGTACAGCTTTCAGCTGTTTTTAGTGCATTTGGATTTACAGTAGCATTTTTAAGTAGTAAATAAATGCTCAATGTTGTTTAATAGCATAAATATGAACCATTATAATGCCACGAAAATTCTCTATACAACTTTTAGCTGTTTTTAGTGCCTTAGGGTCTACAATAGCATTTTAAAGTAGTAAGATAATGCCTAATGCTGGTTAATAGCATAAACTTGTATCATTATAATGCACCGAAATTCGTTAAACGGCTTTGAGCTGTATTTAGTGCCCTTTGTTGTGTAATAGCACATCTAAGTGCTAAGTAAAAGCCTAGTGCTGCTGAACAGCATGAACGTGAACCTAGGTGATGCTTGTATTTTTAAAGATCAACTGAGTGCTGTTGTACTGCTAACAGCTATTTAAACAAATACAAGTGATTTATTGAAATGTGTAAAGCTGCATATACATTCAATTTACTGAATTCGTAAAACCATTTGTCGACATCTGTGTGTATTGCGTAACCGTGTGTTTAGCATACGTTTGTAATGAAGCTGGTCAAGTGCGAGTCGGACTCGCGCAACAAGGGTTCCGTAAAATGGACACCTACATTCATCAAAAATATTTGAAAAAAAAAAATAACTACAAATTTTCGGATTTCGGAGTTTTTTCTGTACTTTTGCTACATGACATTGCCGATCAATTGATGAGGCCTAAGTTATTGAGATTTGTCACAAATCTACAGCCTACAGGGTGAATAATTATATCTGTATTCTGTTATGTTTGTGTGTTTTTATACCTACGTTGGATATTGAAAAATATATTATCTTAAATATCTAAGATTTAAGTTGTACAAAAATACTGAAATGGGTTTTATTGTTTTGCTCAAAGATCCCCAAAATTCCGTTCAAGTAATGGCATCAATTCAGCCTACATCAAGTCTTCTTGTATATCGGTGACCACATATAGAACTACTTTATAGTCAATTGCACTACAGTGGTTCATCAAAAGTCTTCTCTCTGGCCTCTGGCCTTAATAATTGTACATGTGTGAGTATTATACTGCTGGCGGCATTAAGTAGCCTTTTTAAACGCTCACCGGGCTGCTATAGGCTGCCACCATTTTGTAAACATTTTATAACCTAAAAATATTATCCTTCTAACCCATTTATAAAAGTAATAGACCTATATAATAATAATTAACTTTATCCAATACTTCCCAACCAATACTGTTATGTTAATTATGCAAAATTCGTTCTATACTAAGAATACAAAATTGTTTTGGTTAATTCACACAATAACATTTTATATCAAAATCACAAAATATCAAAGGCGCTTGAAAATTTTCAAAGAAACTTATATAGATATTTACAGTAAACTACATTGCGCAGTAATATTTGAAGGTATGGAATAAAAAAAGAGTCAAAACCTAACCCAGTATTATAAATTTTGTTTTAAAAATGGTGTCACGCACTGAGTTTTGACGTCTTCGTTCATATTATATTGCGAGCCAAAGTTGATAAATTGCAACGACGGGACGTTCAGAGTATTATAACAATTAGTACCGTGGCATTAGATACGTTTTTACAATGATGTAGGGTTTATTTAAGTTCTAACTGTGAACCCTTATGTAGCTCCAATCATTCTTTTACTACATTCTAATGTTGGTATAATGCTTTTGTAATGTAATTAGCATCTTCACTATCAATGTCATTGCTAGTGTAATGCTTCTGTAATGCGATTGGCAATTTCGTTGACCGTATTAATGTTTCTTTAATGCAACTGGTGCTTTCTTTGACCACAATAATGCTTCTTTAATGCAACTGGTACTTTATTTGACCACAATAATGCTAATATAATGCGCCTGTAATGCGATTAAACAACCATTGTGAACATATTAAGGATCTAAAGCCGTATAATTTGTGCCCAAATAAGCATTACATTAGCCGTATAAACGTTTGTAATGCTACTATGGAACTAAATCAACATGCGACAACGATACAAAAATGCTGTAAGTCGGCCGTTATAATGCTTTGATGTGTTACTTGGGTTTGGCCTAAGAAGGAGGAAGCTTAGCTGGGTATCTTGCTAAATTATTAGCCAGGTGATCGTAATGGCGACAAGAGGTCTAGGGCAGCCAACTCTCAAAGGTCCACTCAAAAACTGACAAAAACACCCAGTATGTAAGTTTTCCACGGGCGCCTCAAAAAGCAGTCAGCACTTGACTGGGCCCTCTGGGGCCAATGCCTGCCGGGGTTGCGGAATAGTTCTAATAGTTACCGCGGGCCCGGAACATAAAGGGCAACCGAAGGAAAAAAGGTGAGTTTTAATTAGTAAAAGTCTGACTCTCCCTCCTGCCTCGCCCAGAGCGGGAGAAGTAATTTGATGATTTTCCATACTCAAAAAAAAGATATGTAAGTTTTTTCCCAGATGAAAAATACCGGATTAACGCACCCCCGATCTATGACATAAAAGAGATTAATTCGGATTGGGGTATTTATTACTAACAAAGGAAATTCCTACAGATTAGATATTAATGACATTATGTATTCAAAACGACAGAAAGATGTTATCGTATCTCATTAGTTGTTCTAAGTATACGCACCTAGACACTTCTAGTACTTACACTGATTTAAAAGAACCCAATATAATACACCAGTTTTTATTCAAGGTGAAATAGGAGTTGGTATGTTTCGTGTTGAAAATTCAATAATCGATTGTGTTCTACATGAATAATTTGTGAGACAGATACCCGATAGTGCATTCGATCGATCCACAAACATGCTTAACATTACTGAAGGTTCTTTGTGGTAGTGATCAGTTATAACAATACTGACCGTTATGTTGCCTTCCCAATGCCTGGTTCAATTTAGGTTTGACCATCACCTATCGTCAAATGAATTAATGACAATTTCTACTTTTGACTAGCATATTTGTTGCCAAAATAATCTAAGCATTTCGTACTTTGTCTAGTCTATCCTTAAGCGAAACTCCGATTGTGTATGCAGTTTCGGAAAAACTCTATTGATTTTACTTTGACTAAGTATGACTTTACGCGTACAATAGACCAGGTTTAACCACAACTGGGAGCGCCGGAACTTCAAAGTTTGATTATAGCGCTTACATTGTAGTAGATCTGGTTAAATTTCATGTTATTTTAATAAAAATGAAAGGTTATTTGGGTTCAAAATGTATTTTAATTATGGATAATAAAGAATTGCACTACTAACTTGCTAAAATTAACAAACAATGGAAACATACAGCTGATTGGGTCTTTTACGTAAAACTAAAAATGTAACAATATGTATTTATTGCAGAGTTACTTACGTAGTCTTCAATAGGTACTTATTTATATCGACTTATGTATTAAAAATAAATCTGATGTTTGTTTTTGAAATGACGAAGACTGACGTCAAGACTTCGTTTTTATCAAAGATTCATGAATTTTTTTAGGGCCTCGCAGGCCCAAAAATGTGTTCCTCATTCATTTATGCAATGGTCATTGAAATTAACAGGACAAAAACCCATGTTATCCTGTAAACAATTTTCATTCTCCTCCTATATGTATTGTTGTTTAGATTTTTCGTACTAGATGACATTGCTGAACCATGAGTAGGACCTAAAGACTAAGAAGAAGGCGAAGAAATTCATATTTTAGAAATCGCACTTTTGACTGACTTGGATTTTTCTGTCACGAATTTCACAGTAGGTAACACAGTAGGTGTTTGGAATTTTTGGCCTAGTAACAGTAAAGTTACTGTTTTTCCCGATGCGTATACGCAATGAGGACGACAGTCATGTTATCATACATATATTATGACTATTTATTACGATGCGCACGAGCTGATTTATAATATTTTTTTATTATTCTGTCAGTTATCTGTCACGTATTATCATCCATGATTCACGTGAAAGCTAGTCTTTGCAAGAGCTAGAAGCTAAGCTCGAGAACCGAGAACCATGTAATTGGCTGTAAAACCATACAAAGAAAATACGTACCCTACGTATAATCCGATCCACACGTGATGTGTGCATATTTTCTTTGGCATGTGCGATGCGACGCACAAGCTCGAGGTCGTAGAATTGTTGATGTTCGCGATTGAATAAAATTGTCTAAAAAAGTGGTGGGTGCTGGCATATGCCTCAGTTTCTCGAAATTCAGAAGTTGGCACTGTTACCACATTATTTTCACGTTTTACTTGATACCATATTATATGCTATAATAATGGACGAATTACGTTTCCGTGTGTTTCTCCATCGACCTAAAATGACAGGTGGATAAATAAGCTAAATTATGTAGTTTATTACAATTTCTGAAAATTGAAAATAATTGTAGGCGATTTTTTAAATTGCCATGTTTTTGCTAACTGCTCCGTACACAGCGGAAAACCTCCTTACAAGATCAAATTGAATTAATGTATAAACCTTATTTTATTTGACCTTGCATGCTGTTCGGACAATGATATCTAAGTTGAAAAATTGTCGTGTTTACTTGACTTCGGAAGTAAAGGTGGATTAGGTCGTATTGTTTGCTGGTTAGCGAATGGGCTATTGAGATGAATATCTCTACTTAAATCCTCTTTCTGGCTATTCGCTATTTTCTAAGAACT